>CM043018.1:13129488-13358290 GCA_023690525.1 Holotrichia oblita
AACGGTTATCGATCTAGGTAATATTAGGTAATGTATATGATGAAAAAATTGTCCAGAAAATTTATCAATTTGGGGCGGTCACAGCGCTCAAACGCGTTAATGTGCCTTCCTGGTAGTTTGTCCTCTCGTTTAGATTAACAAGATGAACCAACTTGCCCAGAGCGAAGCAGATTCATCAAACGGTTCTCGAGAAAATTTATCTCTATAACCCGTTAATGTGCCTTGCTGGGAGTTTGGCCTCTCGGTTAGATTAACAAAGGTGAACCTACTGACCGAGGAGGAAGCAGATCCATCAAGCGATTATCAAGCTAGGTAATATTTATATGATGAAAAAGTTGTTCAGAAAATTTATGAAAGTTTGAACGGTCACAGCGCTCAAACGCGTTAGTGTGCCTTCCTGGTAGTTTGTCTTCTCGTTTAGATTAACAAGGATAACCTACTTGCCGAGGGGGAAGCAGATTCATCAAACGGTTATCGATCTAGGTAATATTAGGTAATGTATATGATGAAAAAATTGTCCAGAAAATTTATCAATTTGGGGCGGTCACAGCGCTCAAACGCGTTAATGTGCCTTCCTGGTAGTTTGTCCTCTCGTTTAGATTAACAAGATGAACCAACTTGCCCAGAGCGAAGCAGATTCATCAAACGGTTCTCGAGAAAATTTATCTCTATAACCCGTTAATGTGCCTGGTAGTTTGTCCTCTGGGAGTTTGGCCTTTCGTTTAGATTAACAAGGTGAACCTACTGACCGAGGAGGAAGCAGATCCATCAAGCGATTATCAAGCTAGGTAATATTTATATGATGAAAAAGTTGTTCAGAAAATTTATGAAAGTTTGAACGGTCACAGCGCTCAAACGCGTTAGTGTGCCTTCCTGGTAGTTTGTCTTCTCGTTTAGATTAACAAGGATAACCTATTTGCCGAGGGGGAAGCAGATTCATCAAACGGTTATCGATCTAGGTAATATTAGGTAATGTATATGATGAAAAAATTGTCCAGAAAATTTATCAATTTGGGGCGGTCACAGCGCTCAAACGCGTTAATGTGCCTTCCTGGTAGTTTGTCCTCTCGTTTAGATTAACAAGATGAACCAACTTGCCCAGAGCGAAGCAGATTCATCAAACGGTTCTCGAGAAAATTTATCTCTATAACCCGTTAATGTGCCTTGCTGGGAGTTTGGCCTCTCGTTTAGATTAACAAGGTGAACCTACTGACCGAGGAGGAAGCAGATCCATCAAACGATTATCGAGCTAGGTAATATTTATATGATGAAAAAGTTGTTCAGAAAATTTATGAAAGTTTGAACGGTCACAGCGCTCAAACGCGTTAGTGTGCCTTCCTGGTAGTTTGTCTTCTCGTTTAGATTAACAAGGATAACCTACTTGCCGAGGGGGAAGCAGATTCATCAAACGGTTATCGATCTAGGTAATATTAGGTAATGTATATGATGAAAAAATTGTTCAGAAAATTTATCAATTTGGGGCGGTCACAGCGCTCAAACGCGTTAATGTGCCTTCCTGGTAGTTTGTCCTCTCGTTTAGATTAACAAGATGAACCAACTTGCCCAGAGCGAAGCAGATTCATCAAACGGTTCTCGAGAAAATTTATCTCTATAACCCGTTAATGTGCCTTGCTGGGAGTTTGGCCTCTCGTTTAGATTAACAAGGTGAACCTACTGACCGAGGAGGAAGCAGATCCATCAAGCGATTATCGAGCTAGGTAATATTTATATGATGAAAAAGTTGTTCAGAAAATTTATGAAAGTTTGAACGGTCACAGCGCTCAAACGCGTTAGTGTGCCTTCCTGGTAGTTTGTCTTCTCGTTTAGATTAACAAGGATAACCTACTTGCCGAGGGGGAAGCAGATTCATCAAACGGTTATCGATCTAGGTAATATTAGGTAATGTATATGATGAAAAAATTGTCCAGAAAATTTATCAATTTGGGGCGGTCACAGCGCTCAAACGCGTTAATGTGCCTTCCTGGTAGTTTGTCCTCTCGTTTAGATTAACAAGATGAACCAACTTGCCCAGAGCGAAGCAAATTCATCAAACGGTTCTCGAGAAAATTTATCTCTATAACGCGTTAATGTGCCTTGCTGGAAGTTTGGCCTCTCGTTTAGATTAACAAGGTGAACCTACTGACCGAGGAGGAAGCAGATCCATCAAACGATTATCAAGCTAGGTAATATTTATATGATGAAAAAGTTGTTCAGAAAATTTATGAAAGTTTGAACGGTCACAGCGCTCAAACGCGTTAGTGTGCCTTCCTGGTAGTTTGTCTTCTCGTTTAGATTAACAAGGATAACCTACTTGCCGAGGGAAGCAGATTCATCAAACGGCGAGATTCATCAAACGGTTATCGATCTAGGTAATATTAGGTAATGTATATGATGAAAAAATTGTCCAGAAAATTTATCAATTTGGGGCGGTCACAGCGCTCAAACGCGTTAATGTGCCTTCCTGGTAGTTTGTCTTCTCGTTTAGATTAACAAGGATAACCTACTTGCCGAGGGGGAAGCAGATTCATCAAACGGTTATCGATCTAGGTAATATTAGGTAATGTATATGATGAAAAATTGTCCAGAAAATTTATCAATTTGGGGCGGTCACAGCGCTCAAACGCGTTAATGTGCCTTCCTGGTAGTTTGTCCTCTCGTTTAGATTAACAAGATGAACCAACTTGCCCAGAGCGAAGCAGATTCATCAAACGGTTCTCGAGAAAATTTATCTCTATAACCCGTTAATGTGCCTTGCTGGGAGTTTGGCCTCTCGTTTAGATTAACAAGGTGAACCTACTGACCGAGGAGGAAGCAGATCCATCAAGCGATTATCAAGCTAGGTAATATTTATATGATGAAAAAGTTGTTCAGAAAATTTATGAAAGTTTGAACGGTCACAGCGCTCAAACGCGTTAGTGTGCCTTCCTGGTAGTTTGTCTTCTCGTTTAGATTAACAAGGATAACCTACTTGCCGAGGGGAAGCAGATTCATCAAACGGTTATCGATCTAGGTAATATTAGGTAATGTATATGATGAAAAAATTGTCCAGAAAATTTATCAATTTGGGGCGGTCACAGCGCTCAAACGCGTTAATGTGCCTTCCTGGTAGTTTGTCCTCTCGTTTAGATTAACAAGATGAACCAACTTGCCCAGAGCGAAGCAGATTCATCAAACGGTTCTCGAGAAAATTTATCTCTATAACCCGTTAATGTGCCTTGCTGGGAGTTTGGCCTCTCGTTTAGATTAACAAGGTGAACCTACTGACCGAGGAGGAAGCAGATCCATCAAGCGATTATCAAGCTAGGTAATATTTATATGATGAAAAAGTTGTTCAGAAAATTTATGAATGTTTGAACGGTCACAGCGCTCAAACGCGTTAGTGTGCCTTCCTGGTAGTTTGTCTTCTCGTTTAGATTAACAAGGATAACCTACTTGCCGAGGGGGAAGCAGATTCATCAAACGGTTATCGATCTAGGTAATATTAGGTAATGTATATGATGAAAAAATTGTCCAGAAAATTTATCAATTTAGGGCGGTCACAGCGCTCAAACGCGTTAGTGTGCCTTCCTGGTAGTTTGTCTTCTCGTTTAGATTAACAAGGATAACCTACTTGCCGAGGGGGAAGCAGATTCATCAAACGGTTATCGATCTAGGTAATATTAGGTAATGTATATGATGAAAAAATTGTCCAGAAAATTTATCAATTTGGGGCGGTCACAGCGCTCAAACGCGTTAATGTGCCTTCCTGGTAGTTTGTCCTCTCGTTTAGATTAACAAGATGAACCAACTTGCCCACAGCGAAGCAAATTCATCAAACGGTTCTCGAGAAAATTTATCTCTATAACGCGTTAATGTGCCTTGCTGGGAGTTTGGCCTCTCGTTTAGATTAACAAGGTGAACCTACTGACCGAGGAGGAAGCAGATCCATCAAACGATTATCATTCTAGGTAATATTTATGATGAAAAAGTTGTTCAGAAAATTTATGAAAGTTTGAACGGTCACAGCGCTCAAACGCGTTAGTGTGCCTTCCCGGTAGTTTGACCTCTCGTTTAGATTAACAACGGTGCCGGGTGTGTATTTGATATTACAAATAATTACAGATATTAAAACATAATAAGTTATGTTGTTGTAAAGATTTCTTTATGAAGTTTGACAGATGTACTTCTATTTAATTTCGTAATTAGTATGTTACGCCAATGCAATGGTTACGCTTTCAGACTTCGACTAAATTCATTACACATACAAAAATAATCATGAAATAATATGCACTTATTAGGATACTATGCACATATATAAAAATTTGTACCTACATAGTTGCCAGCTCCACTTTACCTATAGATAGACTTGCAGATAGACAACTTTAAATACTAACATAACATTTTAATCTAGACGTATGTACGTTAGTACCGCACGATAATAAGTAAAAGAGAACGTTGCTAAAACGTATATCGTGCAAAATACTTCCGATTATCTTCTATCCTTATAGAACTTTATTGTCTCTGTCTTAGAAAAGTTGATCAGCTGGTATAGCGGACTCTTAATGTTTATTATAGCTGTTTTGGGATAGAAAATATGCTTCACTTTTAATGTCTCTATAACGTACATTTTTATCGAGTAAAACGGTTACCTGTTATTGCTAAAATAGACCATAAAATGTATAGAAAATAAACTATGAACGGAACTTGTTTACTGTTTAGGGTAAGATTTATACGCGAATAAAGATTTTATAATATATCTTTCGTCGAATTCTTTTATGTCTCATTGTTAAGATAATGCGGATAGAGCATTAATTAAATTTGCAACTAATGTGGTTCGCCTTCGGTTGTTTCTTCAACGACCACGCCCGTAGTAACACCTGATGTGTTTGTTGCATGATTTTTTTTCGCGCGAACTAGATTTCCAGACGGAAATCTTGAAAAAATCCTCATAAATTTCTGTGAAGGTTACGGGATTTTGCGTAGCTATGACTTATTAAGTAGAATATAATATATCTTGTCTCTTAATTAGTTAGCAATAAAATTAAAGACTTATTTATCTTGTCTCGTAATTCTAGACGTTTCCATTTAATTAATTCGATATTTAAAGTACTTGAATATACCTTTTTAAGTGCATATTTAATTGTCTACGAGTACGTATAATTTGTCCTCTATTCATAAGATAGGATGGTTGACATTATTATTGAAAGCTTTGATGTCCTCGGCCACCTTCTTGAGAAGCTCGAAGATTGCTGAAGATTTTAGTATTTGTGCATGAATTGAGTCATCCTTGAGAACGTAATCTTTCCTATTATTTTGGATGTGTTAGATAACAAAGCGCTATTTCTCAAATGATTCTCTAGGACCTTTATGGGAGCCACTATAAAGTCCTTCAGGGTGTACTCACTACACTGAAACGAAAGATTAATAATATCTGCAATTGGAGCTGCCAATTTCTCTCCGAAGTATTAGAGCTGAGCTGAGCACTTCTGCGTTTTCATGAATGCAGCTCCTGTTGGCTGCGCAGTTGAATGACGTCCGTGACGTCTCCTCTTTCCGGGGTTTAATGCGCCAGCACTTGTTAAGCCCACCTAACGACGAGACGTGGGAGAGGGAGGAGGAGGAGGAGGGGCTGGGGGGGGTCCGGGTCCAAACCAGCTGTTTCGGCGACGATTCAGTTAGAAGATCTTTATACTTCTTCCAAGGTTTTGAGTGCCAACTGTGATGCATATTGGAGAAGGGATGGAATCTCCAGGTCCAGCCATAGGTCAGTGTCGCGGATAAGCTAAAGCGCTTTCACGATCAGCTTCAGTATGTTATTTTGCTGGGCCTCAATTCTTCTTGGATGTGTTATGAAAGCAGATAATCAGGACAGCGTTTCAATAGTGATGATTGAGCGAAAAAAAAGCAAATTATTAGCTTGAATCTCAGTGATAGAAAACTCTTGTTGCAAAGAAAAGGTTAGACGATCAAATTAGTCTGGCATCGAGGATCATCCCAAGGTAAGTATGTTTCGACGACGCTTAATGAAGCAAATCGCTTGACATTTTGTTGTCCATATACCAACGCTTCACTTCTAGAGGATGTAACGATGTAATGTACAACCATACGATCTTTATAAGCTCAGGATTGAACCTCGCAACCACCATTTTGTAGATTATGCAACTCATAATGTATTAATTCCCTATACCTCTACTGGACTAATAAGTGATAATCAAGGATCGTCCATTTTGATTAATAAGTGATAATCATCTTTGTTGATTTACCATAGCAACCGGTTTTAATCGTTGATTGTTCATTGCAATTGCTTGTCAATTGTTGCTACCTGTCATAAATTGGTTGAAAATTTCGCGATACGGCGAAATTATGTTAGAAAATATTGAGCAGGCAGTTAAAAACGATAAAGCTCTTAATACAGTGCGATCTGAAAACTGCATATGGTCACTCGTTGTATTATATATGATAAGTCCACGCTGTGTGAAAAATCAAGAAAGGACGATGGGGGCGGTCATCGTCTCTCGAGTCTTAAAGGAGTTATGGATTACCACCGCGACACGGAAGAGCTGAAACTCCGTGGACAGACCGTCCCGAAAGCCGAACTGCTCATCCTGTATGATATTAGATGGGATGAGCTCGTCTTGGAGGCAGCTGAAGACGGTTGATTTTGTGAGTGTCGAGGTATTTGATAGGAAAGAGATGGGGTGGTGATTCCGCGGAAAAATTAAATCGTGGTTATTTCTTGGTATGGCCACAATTATGGCGTATTTCTATAGCAGAGGGAAACAACTTAAACCGAGACTATTGTATTCTGAAGCTATATTTCTGCATTAAATCTTTGTTCATGCATATTTTCGTTTAAGATACTTTTAGGCACAAGTGTTTTGTAATAATGTTTAAAAGGAGGGAGGCAGTATCAGCAGGAGAATCCCCCTGTCTTCACATGATGATTTATAGCTGAAGGCAAAAAGTGATTATCATGATTATTAATCTGGCTGTCAATGCAACTCTCGCGGTGTGGTTTCGTATGTGTAAATTGTGTTCAAATAGCTTTGTGACAGCATCATACTGGTTTTTATGATGCCGTGCTGTTAATGACTTTGCTCAGTGAACAGTGAATGGTAAGTCGATCCGGATTTAAACTCTGAAAAAATATCACCGTTCCTCCAGAGAATTGAAACCAGGCTTCTATCATCCCACCACCCTTCGATGAGGAGGTCGAACGATTTGTTCAGTCTTTGTCTTCTGCTACCAGTGACTCCATCACCCCAACAGACATTGACGAGATTAAATTCCACATTAAATCCCGAAAATGTGGCAAGGCCCCTGGTTGTGATGCCATCACAAACACTGCCCTGACGAAGCTCCCGGACAGGATTGTTCTGAGCTTCATGAACGTTATCAACGCAATCTTGAAATTAAAATACTTCCCGACTATCTGGAAGCACGCACGCGTCCGACTATTTTCAAAAAAGGGCAACGACAATCTCTCTCTCCGCAGAACTATAGACCAATAAGCTTGCTCTCAAATATCCCCAAAATTGCTGAGGCTATCCTTTTAAATCGCCTCAGAGCAGAAATCCTCGATTCCAATTTATTGCAAGATGAGCAGTTTGGCTTCAGGGAGTGACTGTCAACAGAATTTCAACCCCTCAGAGTTACCGAGGAAATTAGAAACTCCCTTGAAAAACGCGAGTCTACCGGCGCAGTTTTTATGGATGTGGCGAGTGCCTTCGACTCTGTTTGGCACTCTGTTTGGGGTTCTCTTTAAAATGCATACGGCAGGTATTAATCCAAATTATAGGCCTTATGAAGTCCTACTTCTCAGGACGATCGTTCGACGTAGCGGTTGATTCTTTTGCCCTCCCACAAGTGTCTCTTCTCGACCCGGAGTTGGTCCTGGTTTTTATGTTTGACATACCAAAGACGGCGGGTACTAAGTTGGCCATATACGCGGATGACACGGCGATTTATACGTCGTCCAGATCTGATGTCTTGATGCAGTTGACGAGCTTCTTTCCTGGTCTGAAATATGGCGATTAGCCATTAACCATAATAAATGCATAGCCATTCGATTCTCGAGGAAAATAACCGCCCCTCCAGAAAACATCTTTGTCGTTTGGATGTCTGTCTTCCATGGAGCTCCACCGTTAAATACCTCGGTATGACGCTGGACTCCAGGCTTACCCTACAGCACCATTTTGCAGAAACAGTGGCTAAATTTATAACAGCGAGGTCCGCTGTATCTCAGTTTTTGTGCAGCAAAAGCCAGCTTAGTATCAAAGTAAAACTTTTAGTTTACACAAACTTTTTGAGGCCAATTCTAACTTACGCCTCCTCAGTTTGGTCGAGTGCTGCAATTACTCATCGTAAGAGATTTAACATCTTACAAAACAAGACATCTTCCCTTGGGTTATTACGTTTTAGTATTTTTCTTGTTTGTGTGAGGTCCAATTTACATTTTTGCTTTATTCATTTTTATCTTTAAAGTATTAAACTCGTTTTATCTCTACACTGTTTGCTTTGTTTTATTTAACCGCTTTTGCCTTCTTAGCTCTCCTCAAAATTAATTTTTTGCTTCTACTGACGACATTCCAACATAATTAGTTAAAATCAACGGGGGGTGGTCCCGTACTAAATAGATGACAAAAGGGTGTAAGGGCCAAAGTCCAACCCTAGCAATGAGAAGGAAGACCTTCGTCGTCATCCCGCCACAACGATAGTCAGCCTCCTAATCACTGCAGCTATCCTCCTGCCATACCTTTAATTTCATGTTAGTTACTGAAGGATTTATATTACGTAAATGTTTAAAAAATAATTTTACATTGTGAGCATTAAATGACGTCAATCTGATCCAGTTTTTAGATGCACTGTTCTGTGGAGTTTTTTTAAACAAATTGAAATACAATTTTGCGAGGTCGTTGCAGCGTTAAACCGTAATTAATCTATTTACAATGTTATATGTTGATAGAAATATTCGAATATTACTTACCTTATCAATGGAATATTTTTTCGCAAATAATGATAACCTTTTCGTTAATTTATTCGGATTAGATAAATATAAGTCCATGTTTTTAGTGATGTTTATATTTATAATTACGGGAAAGAACGCAGAGAAAAAAAAAAAAAACACTTTATTTAGATATATATTATAAAACAACTTTGTTTTGTCAAATATACAAAATTAGAAAATATGAACGTTACATTTAGATTAATAAATAATGATATTAACGTCTAATTAAAGCTACGAAATTGCTAAATAAATTAGTTTTTTTAATAGTTAATTTAATAAATATTAAATAACATAACATTTTAAATTAATATTAAATATACAATTTTGAGAAAAACGAAATACTGCGTGAATATGAATACAATCACAAATTAATAATTACAAACGATTAATTTGGGTAAAAGTATATTTCTTTGGCAAGAATTAAAATTGCATATTATATACATACAACTAAATAAATAATTTTAAACTTGAACATATTCAGTATTTCAACTTTCTCGATTATTATTTAGTTATTACACAAATATTTATTAGTTCCTCCTTTTATTAAAATTATTATTTATATCAAACAAACACTTCAGTATAAAACTGAAAACTTACAACTAAATTATAATTATACATATTAGTTTCTTACATTAAGTATTCTAATTTCAATGTTCATAGAACTTACTTTTATAATATATCATAGATATATGGGACCAAGAATCACCGAAAGTTCAAATCATCAAAAGACGCGAGATGGATGTATTTGCAAAAGACCGAGTTCGAAGGTTTGAACCTAAACTGCGAGATCAATCGCATCAATCCAAATCTTCTGATTCATTTACTGATCGGTAAATTATTTTAATCAAAAAGATGTTTTTTTTTATTTTCGTTTTTCTAAAGAATTATTAAATGGAAATTACCTTCCATTAACAATCTATATATTATAAATATACTAATACAAAAAAAAAGAAAAACTAAAAATTTATATAAAAATAATATTTACAAGCCTAACTGGCGTTTATTTTATATCGATGTCAGCTTAATGTAGTAATACCCTACAGAGCTTCATCGGAGAAATTCAGGAAAAACATTTTAATAACTTCAAAATGCTTCCTTATATTAAAAAAAAAAATAAAACCCAAAAATAAATCGAAAAATTACCAAAACAACGCGAAATACCCAACAACCGATTTGTACCCCTTATTTAATTACAAGTTAATAAATTAAAAAAAAATAAATATGTACAAATAAAAAAAATGAGTATCATTTGTTGTTAAATTATTTAAAGGCAGTAAGGATGGCAGAACTGGTATACCAGCCTCTGCGATCTTTCAGTTTTCTTCATGATGCCTTTCTTGTAATATTGCCTTATCGACCTGCTGAGTTTATCGTAGTTCATGGCTGGGCGATTCTTCCTTTTACCCCATAACCTCGCTACTTTTACCGAATCCTCAATTTTGAATACGCCGTTAGTCCTGTCCAACCACCTTATACACGAACCGTGTATTTGAGGGGACGCTAACAGCTCTTTCAGGAATTGCCAGAGATGGATGTGAGAGCCACCTGTCGAGCGGGATGTTGTTGGTTTCGTTTCTACTGCTGATGTAGAAGATTCTTCTTCTTCATCTGAAAATAATAAACAAGGCATAAAATATAAGTTTGCAAAATTGATTTTTTCATATATTTTTTTCCATCTTTGAAAGCTGTTCCAAATTGTTTTGAGTTTGTTCTGATTGCTCTACAAACTGTTGCAAACTAATAGTAAAAACCAGACATAAAAAAACGAAAAAAGACAGTTTCTAGCTTCAAGGCTATTCTAGTTGTGCCAAACATTATTCCTAGCTTTTGAAATCAAAAGAAGATATGGCCAGAACATAAAATTTGGTCACCTCCACCCCCCTTTTTGGAAAAATAAAAATTTTGACGCTTGTTCCAGATTGTTCTAGTTGTTTTGAAATTTCTTTATAAAATTTAAACCTTCCTGCCATGGGTAGTCCATGAATGAATTGATATTTTCAATGGGAGCAGCTGAATGGTAGAAGGGTAAAACTTTAGAAGAATGCTTGTTGTTCTGTTATGGAGGTGCCTGTCCATGAATAGACCACAGATGAAAGGCTTTTGTTTATTGACTTTTCTGAAGTAAGCTTGAAAGCTGTTCTTTTCAGAATGGAAATAAGTGACCCTCTGTGCTTTGGACTCAAGCAACCAACATGAAGGAATCTCAGGATAACATGGAGTTTCGTTTTGAATAAATTAAGTATAAGGACTTGTAAGAGTTGATCCCTAGAAGATTTATTTATCTCCTTTACATATCATGTTCGGATTGATGGCAAATTTCGCCAAAGGAATGGATCAGTGCTGCTAAAAGGCATATTTGTGGAAGCCTCAATCAGGTAGGTGCTTCAAGATAAAAAATTCGACGGGGACAGTTTTTAATATGATTTGTCAAACCTTAGGAACAATTTAGAACAAATATAGAACCTGGAACAAGTTTTAAAATTCAATTTCGACAAACTAGGTGGTAACTTCACACTGCAAACCCCCAAACTATTGATGTTTTGATTTCAAAATATTGGAAAAAAAGCAACTGGATCAACTTTTAAATTTTGAAGGACGAGGGAGAAGTCGCTAAGCCCAAAAATGCTTTTTTTAGTCTTTTTAGACTAGTTTTTAATATTATTTGGCAAGATTGTGTGCAGAATAAATCCAAAATAACATGGAATAGGTTTCAAAATTGACAAAAAAATACAACAACCTGGAAATGTCTGGGTAAGGTTTACATTTTAGAAACAGAGAGGGGGTGGGGGAAGGCTGGGCAGGGTGGAAACTCTGGAACAATGTGGGCTAACTTCTTAACTTTGGAAAACGTTTCCAAATTTCATCAAAAAATTTTTTTGGTTTCTTCAATTTCCAAATCGGGAATAATTTTGAGAACTACCACCACCTGGATAAACTTTCGAAACTGCATAATTTTAAGGGTAGGAGAGCGGGGATGTGGCTCAGCTAAAAAGAACTCTGGAACAATGTAGAACAACCTAAAATAGGTTCCAAAATTGAATTCCGAAAAAGGAGTGGCTAACTTTATACAGGAACAACTTAGAAAAACCTCCCAAGTTCTAAAACCTGAACAGTTTTATTGTTTTCTGTTATATCCTTCGAACTATTCATGCTTTTCATTTAAAGTCGTGGAATAATTTTGTGAACAAACCTCAACCACCTAAATCAAATTTTAAAATGTATTCAGGTTTCAGAATTAAACACTTCGGCACAGAAATACACTTCTTTGTTGTACAAAATAATGGATTAGTTATTAATTGTGTCAAGAAGGCAAGCAGATTGCACAAAAAGTAGCAGAAGTAATTAATTAACGATTATTAATTATTATGTTTCCATTTGCCCGGGGATTATATTGTACCAACACTAAAGATGTTGCAATATTCTCTTAATTAGGAACGACAAACAAATTGTATGCTATTCAAGACTTTAGGCTATCTAAAATGTAAAGTCAATTAATTTTAATATCGGTACAAGTATAAAGTATACTTGTCGATAAAATAAATACCGTTAAACAAGCAAACTAAGGTGTGATTAGAGGTATTCAGGTATAGCAGTAACAATTACTAACTTATTAAAGAGTACTGAAGTCATAAAGTTAACACGAGGAATATAAAAAAAAGTATTTTGTGGTAATTTGTTATTCGCCTTTGGTGTTTGTAATACTGAACGACATAAATACACGTTTATACGAATAATTCTGTATGTATATAAGAGAAAAATGTTGATTCAAATGTCTTCCACTTAAGATTGTGTAGAGTGAATACAAATCAAGGATAACAGCTTCGTAATAGTCTGTTTCGACATAACGAGTTTTTATTCTTTAGTGGTATGATATTAAAAGTAATATAACTGCCGCTTTTAAAACATCACAGCTTGTTTATATTTTATATAATTATAAAGAATTTAATTTTTATAAACTTACCATCAGACATATCACCACTAGACGCGTTACTTGAGGTTGTTTCAGGCATCCATTGCATAGATCTACTTTCGTCCATACAAGCAGCTTTCCATATCTCTAACTGTGCGTAAATCATACTGCCACCCTGGAAAAAAAAAGAAAATACATTATAATGCATGATTTCGCATACCTAACAGATCGAATTTTTTAGGTGAAAGTATCTATTTTGTTCGGACTAGATTTATATTTTCGCTGCAAACAAGCGTGCAAAAAATAACAGAAAAATAACCGCGGAATTTGCACAAACACAAACATAATAAAAAGAACATAAAAATCTTGTAAATTAGCATAAAATTTCCAGTTCTTAGGTACAAGTTATTAAACTGATATTGGAAAATGCGTAGAGTGTACGTTTTAGAAAGGAAGAAACTTTGGCTAGATCGCAAAGTTGGAGCCACCTTCTTTGATTGATCTACGATAACATAATAAATTTGTTCATCTTAAAAATGCAGCAATAATGTTGCAATTTATTATTAATTATTATGTTAGAATATTAAAAAAATATTGTGATAACAATAAATTTAAATTGAATATTTAAAAGTAGTAGAATACTATTATTGCACTAGCGAGTAGCAGAGATCTGCGAGGACGATTTTTGAAACAAAAACGATAGTTAAAATACCTGCAGAGAAATTGCTAAAAAGTGATGATGTTGAGAAAGAATTAAGAAGAAGACAGGTGTTCAAAATTATCTTCTTCCAGAACACCAGTTAGTATCAGAAAATGGAGACAACTTTGTAAGCTATATAAGATCAGTAGATGATGATGATGTCCTCAAAAGCTTCCTTCAAACTATTGGCAAGAAAAATAAGATTTCTATAAATTTTTTGTTTTTGCTCCTGATGATTATGGGCTTAGATTAAAATTTTGGCAATGTAAAATTAATGTAGAAGGTTAATCTACAGTAGGACTTTTGCTCTGCCGTCTAGAGGTGCAGATGTTTTCCATGCTATTGATTTCTATTTTTTCTAAAGAGAGAACAGAGTGGTCCAGAGTGCTGAGGGTGGCAAATATATGTCAGGTTGTTATTCTGTGTCGAAGCAAACAACAAGTTCTAGCAGCGAAGTCGTTTCTTTCTGGAATGAAAGACGTTTTGGTTGATTTTAGAAAATCGATCCACTGATTTCTTAATCTGGTACAAAACAAAATTACAAAACGAACAAGAACACATTTATTCTTTAAACAAACACTTTAATGTATTTATTTTGTGACCTTTATGTACTTATTTCAATTTCTGAGATATTTCCACTTATAGGTCAATAAAACAACAATTAATTAAATACCTATTTATTCCAGAACATATAATACTGTTTTCGTTACTTAGACTTCTTCAGTGGAAGAAATTGACATTTAATATTATTAGTATTTTGACACATATTAAATGTCAATTTCTTCCACTGAAGAAGTCTTGGTGGTGGTGTGGTTGTTCGGAGGTGGATTCAGTTTTTCCTCAGTCATTTTTCTGGTGTTTTTGGTGTTTACACCCGATGGGACATTAGTGCGAGAGAACTACTCGAGATAATGTATGTATTACACTAATTTGGATTCTTCTTGGGCTCTAGCAGTTTAATAGTATCAACTTAATAACAAAATCGACACCCTTTAGCGTATTAAAACTCAAATCATTTCTAATCTTGGTCGCTCTCTCGTAAAAAAAGTATTACAAATCTCATATTTTTTATATGATAGAATAAAGTGAAGAAGAAGATGACGTTTGGTAAGTCTGATCCTCTTCTAAATTTATGATTTCAACAAAATAGGGCCACTTGATATAATCCTCAAGGATGTGGTAATAGAAGAAGGGTTCCCTTCATCGATAATATCATTAATTTTTGTTTGGAAACTGGTCACCCTCCGGCTTGCTATTGGTCATACCACTTCAACTATCTGTTCTTACTAACTAATTCGGGCGTCCCATAGGGATCTATACTTAGATATCTACAACAAAATAGGGCCACTTGATATAATCCTCAAGGCTGTGGTGATGTGGTAGAGTTCCTTTCATCGTTAATATCATTAATTTTTGCTTAGAAAGTGGTCACCCTCCGGCTTGGTGGAAGCAGTCGTTGGTCATACCACATCAGCTCTCCGTTATCATTAACTAATTCGGGCGTTCCACAGGAATCTATACTTAGACCTCTATCGTTCGATATTTACACATTTGCCTTGACTAGATTTCTGGAGTATTGTGAATGTCATCAATACACTGATGATAGCCATTCAGTTACTTGAATATCCATATTCGACACCTAAGAAATTTGTCACTGCATTTAAATCCTATTTTTGTAGATTGCTCTGAAAAATGGTGTTAAAGGGGTTGGGTGTTTGATCTTGTGTGACGGTCGTATTACATCACTAGCAAAAAAAAAGGCTGAGACAGATTGATTCATGTTTGAAGGTGCAATTTCCTTCGCCAATAAGTCTTGCCAACCTCCTAATCCTCCCTGGATTGAACAAAAAAACAGAAAATAACCCTTGAAACTTCTAAAATGTTATGATAGGTAGTGGATGACGTAGTGCCATTTGAAATTTTAATATTCGATGCTAGAGGGGGTGGAAGAGAGGGAAGGGGGGTTGGAGGAGGCAAGACATGGTTTGCCTTATTGTAGTTGGCTGCATGGGGGCACAATAAGTCTCTCCCTTCGACGAGGATGCCCATCGGGGTCATCCCGCCAGTGCAGTCGGAAAAAAAAAAACTAGTTATATTTTTGTGGGGGTGGAAGAGAGGGAAGGAGGGTTGGAGGAGGCAAGACATAGTGTAACAATTTTCCCCTTCAAACAAAAATTGACCTGTCTCGAGCTTTATTCGTGTTCGAGTTCTGAAGATCTAATTTCTCTTTTCGAGTAATTTTAAATAAATTATCTTAAACTAAATACTGGATTAGTAAGAATAGTGCTTTACTAAGAAAGTAACGGAATATTTATTACAGTATTTAAATACTCCGTGGAAACGCACACGTTTACATTATAATATCTTAAAATGTTCTCTCTCAGAATTTTCCGACACTTTATTCGAGAAATTTTAATTTCGCTATGTACACATTGAATATTCAACCTAACACTTGCTCATAAATTTGTTAATGGCGCATCTTTTTTACAGGAATTATTAGACGTCATATTATGCATTAAACTTATATTAACTAACCGTTTTGTTTTCTTTTGTAGGCTGCATCAAAAGCTTTTGTAACATTATCACAATAAATACAGATTTGACAATGGATAAACCGCAACTATATGAATCACCGAATATAATATAATAAAAACCGTGGGAAAATGTACGCGCTATTTAACAATTAAATAGTGATGTCATTGATTACGTCTTTTCTATTTTTAGGCAGGTAGAATTTGCGAACCTTTCGCTCTTTTCAATGTTTATATTAGCGGTGGAAACTGTACTTTTTTAACTTAATTCTATACAGTATATTATGCAAAATATTGTGTCCTCTCTCCATTTTACGAGAATTTTTATTTTATCAATTAACTGTCTCCGCAAAAGGTGTCCGTCCGCATGATGAACTGCATCTAAATACACTCGACAAACTGTACACGTGAAGTTTTTTCTTAATTACCACGGGATTGAGGAACAGCGCAATTTGAGTGTTGAACTACAGCATCAATTGGCTGCTGTGCGGATATTGAAAACCGTTACCTTCACCTTTACAACGTCAAGTTCTTTGCGCACATAACGAGTGTACTTGTATAGGTATAAGTGCTGTCTGACTTCTTCTTCTGCTTCTTGTTTAGCAATCTGTCGTGACCTGGTTTTTTTTTTATTTCGTAAAGTCTGTTTCGATGTGTGTATACACATTTTGCACGTAACAACAATACCAATCGAATTCTGCATGACTAAATAAAAGGAGAAAGTATTTTCTCGCCTAAATTAGTCAGGGTGTATCAATTTCATACTACGCATACGCATACGTACAGAGACCCTAAATACCATATTTGATACTAGATTAATACCCGTTATTATAATATAATTCTATAGCAATCTTGTGAAATATTTCTTCAAAATATAATTTCGCTATAATCTTATTCACACCAAGTCACACACACACATTCCGTTTTATTTTTATTTTGTGCAAGTGGGTCACTTTCTCTTGGCCACAGAGAATACGCTACAATATGTCTTATGTATGATATACAGGCACCTTCTTCTTGTATATTCCAACTTCACACGCACAGCAGAAGAAGGCGTTCCTTAAACGATGCAAGGACGTCCAATGCCATTGCCTTCGGCCATATCTGTGTCGTTTTTTTTTTCTCCTACAATTTTTTTCCCTTCAATTTTAATTTAACTTTGTGAAATTTTAATCTTGCAACATTCGAAAGCAAATTAAGCTTAAAAAAACGCTGTATGCAGATAAGAACTTGATATAAATTTTATAACAAAATTGTAATTAATATATACTGACAGGAAGATTGTAAAGTCATCGCTAACGTTTTATTAAAAAAAAAAAACACATTCCATCCAGTCGGGTTTTAGTCTTAACGTACACTCGAAGTTATGTAAATGAACGTAAATGAACGTTTATATGAGGTTGTTGATTTAAAATAGTCGAAATTTGGCAGATATGAAAATTTACAAGACGTGAACCAGGCTTTAAATTTTAGAGGTTATATCTAATGTGATTGGTCTCAGTCTAAATTTCGATCACATTGCTAAGTGTTTGCTTCTTGGTCCTCTTCTAAAGCATTCACATCTTCTACTTGATTTTCATCCAAATCCGATACATTAATAACTTCTTTTTCCGTTCCAATCTCTTCAAAATTATCATTTCGTTCATTGTCTTCAAAGTAAAGGAGAGCAGGATTTGATGCGAAAAACATATCCTCAACTATAAATCCAGTTTTTTTGTAATCATAGGCAGTAACTATTTGTATTGAAAGCGAGGACATGATGGACTTGAGGAGGCGCCTATCATGATCAGGGCTAGTGTTAGCACACTAGTCAAGACCAATGTGCTGGGAGAAGAGCCACATCCCACACGAAGTGCTTCTGGTCTATGCTAAACACATTGGATTTAGACTTGCCTGTCGATAAACTGATCTGCTTTCTTTGTGGTCAACCCGCAGGGAATCAGATTTTCCAGCTCAGCAGTCGTGTTGTGGCCTAGAACTTGAACATAAGATAAACGATGCCAGTGGTGGGTTTTTCCTCGAAAAGTCTCACTATCCTCATACCAGAGGAATTAGGGGAACCTTGACTTAATTTTCTGGGCCAAAAGGAGACAACCTCAGAAAAAAATCTAAATCCTAAGGTTGTGGTCGAGCTGATGAGAGGCGCGACTGAATAGAGGATCAGTCTCTATCGACCAACCCCTGAAGCACCTGAGGCATCTCATTGTGTAAATGTCTTACTCACATACACATGATGGACCACAAAGAAAAACAAAAATAAAACTGTAAATCTGAGGACTTTGAACAGAGTCACCCCAGTAAGAGTAGGAGGTTTGGAAAGCGAGAATCCGAAATCGAGGTTTAGACTTTCCGTCGCTGAAAGGCGCAAACGTAAAGCCGCTAGGAAAGCAACTATCGCTAAACCTAGGACCAGCCATGCTGCGACTGCAGGGGGGAAGCGAAATCTCTTTGAAGACAGCTCATCGAAAGTAGCTATAAAATGGAAAAAGACAGGAAACCCTGTACCTACCAAGTCCTTCAAGGAGGCACTCACGGATATCCGGATGGCCATTATGCCATTATCCTGAGAGCTCCAGAGTCTCTCGTTTGGTCGAGTATGCCCATTGGGGTCATCTCGCCCGGGCAGTCGGAAAAAAAACTATTTATATTTTTGCAACGCTTCTTAATGAGGTTATTATTCAACTCACCATGGGTGTGGCCCAAAATGTGCCAGCGTCGTATTTGGAGGGAAGGCTATTAGGGTGAAGATTCTCTCTCCCGAAATTTGTTAAAAATAAATGAACAAAACGCTCCGTTAAATAAAAAAAATCTTTGGTGAGGAATTTTTTTAAGACTGAAAATCCAAATTTAGGGAATTTTGTGCAAAAGCTATGAAGCATGATACAACATTTTAGTATCAACATTTTTGACTCTGAACTTAACGACAAACATTGCTATTAGGTCTACATTATACTTAAAATTGTACTCACTTGAGGTGCTCTTTTGGTAAAATCATCTTCTGTCATGCTTAACAATGATGCACCGTTCAAATCCCATTGTTCTTGAGAAAGGGCGGGAAGACTGAGTTCGCGACACGTCCATTGTAACCACGACCATACGTTAGCTGAAGTCCATTGCGAAGCATCTGAAATTAATGAAAGAGCTACGTTTAATATTCAATCATACTTTCAACTAATTACAAATCTATGTAGGTGTCATCACATCATGCTATTTAGTATCTATGCACATACATATATCTAAAGTTTCCACGATCGATTTTTATTCGAGTTCAATTAACCGAATAATTAGCATTAGTGTGTCAAGAACGTGTTTTCAGCGCAGCAGCAAGCATGTTCGTTGTTTTTTTTTCTTGTTGCGACGTTGATACCATGTAGCAAATGTAATTCTTTAAATGCATCTAGTACGAAGTGCGCTGTTATTTACTTTCACGTTGTTGAAATGCCATTAAATAAACAACGGCAATCATTTAGATAGAAGACCGGATTAAAGCAATTCTGTGGCACTACTAACGGATGATCTATAATTATTTTATTGTGTTTCAGTATTTCATACATTACCATTGGAATTTTTCGGATAATCGAGCAAACAACGTCAAAATTATTCAATGTAAATGTGTAGTGAAGTGTTAAAACAGTACTGTTGCTATGTGCTCTGCAATTTATAACGGAAAAAGGAAGAAATGTAGTCTAATTAGTTTACATGCTGATGTTTGCTGTTAGGTATCATTCTTTGTTAAAATTATAGTCAATTCTGAGGTTTATAATGAGTTAATTGGATTCGGATTTCCTGAAGGATTACGTTGTTATAAATAGTATAAAGGTATGTAATTTGTTAATTTCTAATGCTTTTTTAAACACGTTCTTCGATTATTTCATTTATAACTGCTATGATTAATTTATAATTGATTAATGTTCGTTTTTAGGTGGACATTTTATTTTCATAAACGATGTTTATGTACATTTTTGCTTTAAGCAAAACTTTAGGCGTGGGGGAACCCTAATCAATTGGAAGTGCTTAGAAGTGGAATTTGTGGATTTTTGGCCATGGCAATCGCTGAAGTGTGAAGAAAATTTTCGTTTTATTCAAATGAGACATTTTTTGCAATTTTGATTAGTAACTCCATCTTCATGTTGATGTTTAAATCATTTCAGACTACCCTCGTCTAACACAGCCATTAAAAAATAGCCAAATGGATTTGTTAAATAAATCACCTGTTGACTATTTTGTAGTAGGCTCTCCAAAGAAAATTTTGGGCACCAGTATCCTGGTTTGGGCTATTGATGCAGCCCATTTTGTTGCGTTTGTGGTCCGGCTTTAAAAATTTGTTGGACATTGTTAAGCCTCTACTCGTTAGAGAAAATAAAGTTTTATTGGCGCTTAATGGCTATACCAGATCTGGAATTATCAGATTATAAGACTTATTGGTTTCAGTCGTTTGAGGTTAACTACATTTCAATCCAAATTATCATTTGCCGGTGTAAATTTTGAAATAAGGCAATTTTTGATTGCGACAACATTCGTTACGAATTGATAGAGTTCATAGTACCCATTTGGCAAAATATTTTGCAATGATTAATGTGAACTCAAAATTTGACTGAAAATTTTGTGAAATGGTCATGTTTTGAGTTGGGAAAGCCTATAATGCGGACATATAAAACTGGGGCGAAACCAGTTTACCTTTACTAGGTGATTCAAGTAGAAAATATAGAACAAAAACAGCATGGTTAATAATAAATTGAGTTTTCTATTTTTTTAGACAATATTCCGCACTGTTCAGTGCTTCATCAGGACACAAAATTTTTAAACTCATTGAGAGAAAATATGTGACATAAACTACTATAAAACACAGGATGACCCTAGCTTACTTAAAATTTAAAATTAAGGACAACACAACATTACACAACATTTGTATTGTGTGACATACTGACAATTTGCATATGTCAAAAATATTTTATCACCATCTCTGTCATTCTAACGCATACATGTATTTCACCATTGCATGTAATGCTATTTACAATGCCTAGAATCTGGGTTGTTCAGCCTGTATGCTTTTCTCAGGGGGTCATATCAGATAAGCTCAAACTAGAAGAAGACTAACTTTTAAAAAAGACAAACTTCATTGTGGTTTATTGTAACCAAACCACCTCCTTTTATTTTATTGTCGAAGTGAATCGTTTTGCAACTATGTCTCTCTCTTGGTTGCAAATTAATTTGATCATCTGTACCTAATCTCTTCTGAAATAATAATAAAAACATTTTCTGAAATTGTTACAGTTACTTCACAAAAAATTTGGACGACCTACAGTCTACAGTCTAACTGATTCCTTCAGTTTTTCTTTAATTGCACAAACCACTGATGCAGAGAACTATGAGACCCTTGATATGGCTTTAAATAAAACAAACTGTTCCCATTCTTAGCTGGATGATATGGGGCGATTTGGAAGTGTTGTTCATGTTGATTTTATAAATAAAACAGTAAGGGGTTAAGCTCTCCTACTTGACAGAACTTGATGTTTACAATTACAAACCAATCAATCTAGTATCTTTTTTGTAGTAGTAGTTGAAACGATTGTGAGAGGAATAAACTTAATGATCTTCTACCGTTTGCAAAAGGAACATGCAAGAGCAAGTTTCTAGTTGGTGTTTTTATAAATATCAAGAAAGTTTTGGACCACCATCTTTGCTGCTGCAAAAGTTGCAGGAATACGAAATTGGGGCTACAGCCCTGGACTGATTTAAATGCGGAAATAATGCGTTATTGTTAATGCTAACTATCCTTCAGGGATGCATTCTTAGGCCAGCACTTTTCACAATTTTCTTTGATGATCTGTTGCCTCATATTTTTAATGGTATAAATTGCGTAAAAAAAATTACAGATGGTTAATGGTTCAATATAGACAGATTGTGTGTGTTTAATTTTTCTTCGCTATCCTATTTGATCTTATTTTAAATGACCTAGTTGTGATAATCTGGAAAACTGCTCAATCGCAAAAAAAATGGCCAAAACAGAACAGCACAATATCGTAGCTTCAACGAAATGATTGAAATCATATGGTGGATAGCATGTTGTATGGAATGATTTGAAAACACGCCATTATTAAATAAAACAACAATAATTTCGAATGGAGATAGTACAACAATGATGTAATAATGTTATCATTTTTATACATACTCATTTAGTGGATTTGGTGTGTATAAAGATAAGATTAAACCATAGATGAAACGCGTAGAAATATTTTTGACATTTCCGAGAGCATTTAAATGAAATAACAAAAATATTATCGTACTGAATCCTTTAGGTGATATAGTGGAAATGTATAAAATTAATTTGTGTAGGTGGGCTTTCCTTTACCACACACAACTGACATGAACTTTATTATTCATTTCCACTAATCTGGGAGTTGATGAGATAAACTATATTGATGATTATAACACTAATAGGACTACCAAACTGATTCCTGTCGATTACAGGAATGCGACGAAGTTTCACAAACATGAAATTGAAAACAAATTTTTGACGTTTGAGACTTTTATGTGGGAAGGGAAGGAGCACTCAATACATGAATAAGCTTAGCTTAGCAACAATATATGTCCTCAAACAAATCTAGAAAATTCTGATTTATAAACATCGTTTTTACTAAATTGTCTCGCTTGAAAGTCTATATAAAAACTTAATTTAAATCTATTTAATAGGCAAGATTTTATAGCATCTATGTAGCGATTATAAGAGAACTAGTTATGCTAAATGTATTATAAAAAGTATAACAGCACTAATAAATTATAGTTCTCGAAAAATTAGCTGCAAATACTACTCGAATCTCACCTGAAGATTGTGCAGGAATTAATGCTTTTAAACAACTACATATATGGTCTTTGTAGTATTAGAAATACTATACACAAGCAAAAAAAAAATGTATGCATTATGTAACAGTCCACGCGTCAGCTTTGGAATTTCCATTGGCTATTATAATAATAATTCACACCTACTATCTGCAAAGCCAAGTACAATTTATAATTCACGACATTTACGCGTAACGCAAAATCAAGATCGCAATGTGGGAAAAAAATATAATTAGAATAGGGTAATTATTATTGTCTTGGGATATAGATAGATATAGAATGCATAGTTGATTTGCCATGGACATTTAATACACATTCCTGATACACTGACAACCTTGATTCGCTGGTAATAGTGCAGAAACCACTATAATAACTCATTTAGTTCTGCTATCTCATAATCTCTATAGAGTTTTTTTTAACGGAGAGAATTTATTATTCAAAATATGCAGTTATCATATAACAATTTACTGGTTATGGGAGCGATTGACGTCACACGTTACGTCTTTTCACTATTGTTTTGGTAAACAAGATCACGTTTTGAACGGACGGTCCAAAACACGACCAGTATAGTTTTTTTTTCCATCGCAATAATGGATGCCTATATGGTAAGTAGGTACATATACGAGATGTGGTCTATATGAGTTAGGTGTGGTCGTAGTTTATTTCTGTAACCAAGGACAATACCAGATAGGTACCTATATACGAATATTCATCAGCAGCGTATACATATAATAAAGTGTCAATTATAATGTGGTATCATTGTGAGATCTGTATCTTGGGTTTTTAATGTATATGGGTGGAGACCAACGGGGAAATCTGCATGTACGCACTTTATTTAAATAATTTTTTTTGCATGTGGATCGGCAATGTACATAACATGATCATAAATTTATCTCGGGGACAGGTAATAAATCAATGATATGAAACTATGTGGACGATCCCCGATCCTATGGATATTTTATAAATTTTTAGAGTAGTATAAAGTTCGCAGTTTAAAGTTAAATTTCTGAAAGATCTAATCACATATCATGTCATCTATCTGTTCTATACTTTACTTGGTAACACTGAAAATATTATCCATGAAATACTTGATTGAAATTTCTGACATTAACAACAAAAGAAGTCCAGTAGAAAAAAAGCAAGGAGATCAGCCAGATCTTTCAGAACAAAAGAACAACGTTTGGTGTACTTATGCAATCAAGACCATTACTCTAACAATTGCATAGTTTCATTTATTGCTTTACTAACCAAGAATGGTGCTTGCACTATTGCTTCCCAAAAAAAAAAAAAAAAGAAACTAGTTACTGTCGCCAAGAAGAAAACATTCTGATCTGAGATGTATACAAGAATACTTGGATGGTTTGCAAAAACGTTAGGCTTCGACGAAAGCCACTGGTACGAAGTCAGTTGGTGAGGTAATAGCATAATCTTTTTAAACCGATAAAATAATCTAGCTAGTTGATTGAGCTTCCAAAAAGGGCATACAATAAGCTCAGGGAAATTACAACAATTTTTGGTTGGACAAATTCTACTAAAAAGTTTTAGAAAAATGAAATGGAAAACCTTATAAGATCTCAAGATTTTCCATAAACTAAAGAAGCAATCTTCATCAGCTAGATTTCAAGAAAACTACGAGACGATATCAAAGCATAGGAATATCAACAAAGAGAAGCAGCCAATAAAATAGTGCTCATGAGTCGATAAAGAAGTTTTAAACACTTGTGTTAGAACGATGATGCTTTTAATCAACGCAGCCGTGGATAAGGTGATGATGAATAAGGCTTTGGGTCCACACCATTACCCAGACCAAAGCTTCAATACAGTAGAGGCTACCTGAACATGATTCCAACAGTGTTGCTGTGGATATTCAATCGACTACTGAGACAACAAAAATTGTGAATGCAGGCTACAGTAGTTCACCACCCCACAGCTTATAAACTCATTACTCAGCACATTGGCTAAAGAATTAAAGAAGTCGGGTAGGCTATTGGAGATTGGAGACAATTTGGATTAGTGAGAGCTAAGTCAACTTTGAATACAATCCAGATGAACAGAAGGAATATCCCAAAGTACCTCATTAATATCCTGGAGGATTACTTCCACATTAAGAGAATTTGTTAGCCAAAACAGAAATGGGGTGCAGTAGGGTTTGTATCAGTATATAATAGAAGTAAATCGCTAGAGGGGTCTCATATTGAAAAGGAATGAATCCTTAGAAAGGATTGAAGGATGGGTGGAACAGAGTGATCTTCAAAGAAATCCAAAGAAAACCGAGGCAGTGGTTGTTAAACGAAAAGCAAGTTCATTTTGCTAGAAAAACAAATTTCCCCCAAAAAGCAATTGAGATACCTATATAGAAGGAATTACGGACAGTATTTGGAACACACATAAGGTGGGGTGGGTAGTGGAAAAGGCTGACTTGAGCCTTAAGGCTCTGCCCAAATTTTTTAAAATTTAAAGAGATCTAGCAACAAAAGGAAGGACACAGATACTGTATAAGTAGTGTAAGTAGAATGAAAGAGTGTGAAAGAGACCTCACAGTAAGTAAACTATGGGTGAAATGCAAGTTTAGTTAAAGGTGGAGAGAGACAACAGCAAGACAGTAGGAGAAACAAAAGTTGAAGTAACAGGAACGAGAGTTGCAAACCTGGAAGCTTCTCATTGATCTATTGACTTTTAGAGCCAAGAAATATTGTTTTATTAGAGGCCAAAATACTAATTTTTACGACCAGAATCATCAATATACGTTTGCATAACAGGAAAGATTTAGAAATCGAAATAATATTTAATTGTTATCCAATGATATATTGTGAAGTATCTAAATTCACTTGTCATATTATAGATATTGTAATTAATGTCCAAGATATATATTATTTATGTAGGCAGTAATGGAAAACTTAAACAGGATCTGCAATTAATAATATTTTTCCTGCCAAGCCATGCTGAAAATCCAGCGGAAAAAATTACGCACGCCTCGATAGCTTATTTGCAACTAATTTACCTTCAATTACAATCTGACATCATATGTGATATATGGATCTCATATGCAAATGTAGTCAATAAAAACAAAAACAATATACGGTTAAAATAACAGTAAGGTTATCAGTTGTTTATCATCAAAATAGCTTAAAACTATAGAGAGATAAGATATAAAATTGGTAAACATCAACGTCCTTGTGTATTGTTTTTAAAAGAAAATATCTTACCTGGTGAGATGTTCAAAGCTGTGCAGGTGGAATCAGCATCTTTTCTCATTTCTTCAATACGAGCTTCTATCGCTAAATTTAAAGCTGGTTCTATACTCTCCCTCACTAACTGCTCTTGACTAATCAACTCCTTTGGCACGGTTTCATCGGGTTCTTCCATCTTTATTTGCGTTGTCATAAACCCAAAATCGATAGGCTTAATGTTGTATTTCTTTTGGAAACTGGTATCCCTCAATACCTCCCTTAACAATTGATGATCTTGAGGACTTGATTGTTGCGAAGAATTCTCTTGTTCGCTTTTGTAATTATTATTTGGGCTTAAAGAGTTATTACTACCCGCGAAATCTTCCAGTAAATTACTGAAATCCACGGTACTCTCTTGTTTGACTTGTTTCTCCAATAAGGTGTTCTTTAACAACTCAAAGACGTCTGTGTTTTCAATTTGTTGGATATTCGAATTGTGTATCGGTGATTGTTTGGAATATTCCGGACTTGACGGTAGATAATTCTCCTCTTTTATATGACAGGAATAAGCGTTGTGCATGGGAGAACTCTGATATGAATTTTCCTTTTTGATATATTGAGTTTGTACGAAATCTTCCCTTGAAGACCTGGCGTAAGAATTTGGCGAATTATACAAGGAAACATCGGGGGAATTCGGATAAAAAGTTTGTTGTTCTTGATAGAGGTTGTACTGCTCGTTGGGACTCAACAAACTTTGTGGAGAATAAGGGGATAGAGCACCGATTGGTGAGTTAGCATGGTAGTTCTTCGATGAAGGTACCTCTAAGTATATACCGTTATTTGGCGAAGGTGGATATAGATTTGATTGTGTCGATTCTGGAAGGAGGGTTTGGAAATCCGGACCGAGATCTATATCGTTCTTCTTCTGGATATCACTGTGAGAGTTGTTGGAGTAATAATTTGGAAACACCTTCGGCTTTTCGTCTGGAACGACTGCAGGTGGTGGCGATTGGGTGTATAAAAGATTGTATTGTGGCGAGAGGGTATAATCGCTGCCAGGCAGAAGTGAGAGATCAAAAGTTTCGGCGAAATTGCTATAATCACAGGGCGGTGTGAACCCAGCAGAGGGCACAAGCTGCGGCATCTGGAAATTGAAAAAAATTAAATTAATTTTGGCCCCAAACATGACATATTAGAATAACGTATTCCAATTCCGTGTTTACATGTTTATAAAATGGTGAGCTTGACATTTTTAAGCTTGTCCTATTAGTCAGGTTCAAAATATAGGAAATAACAACCCTCGCATTTAAATCGTAGTAATATTACGCCGTATACAGGATTAATTCTAACTAACGATTTATTTTTATGGGTTTTAGGAGTGGCTATGGACCAGCGTTTTATATGCAGCTGGCCTAGTTGTTTATCTATAATGGTTTCGACCTTAGATTTATTAATTATATGCTTTAGTAATACGATAATTAAGAAAATTTTATAGATCTCCGTGGGTGGTACCTCATTTTCGCATGGAAAAAACATAGATATAAATTATAGTTGCTAATTTTAGAATAATGTTGCTGGTCGTGCTATTTGCTGCCGATTTAATTTTGATGAAAATTTATGGTCATTAAAATGAGGTTGTAAGAGATAATTATTATAGTTTACAACATCAGTTACAGGATAAACGTGAGCATTATGTAATTATGTTGTTGAAATAGATGGAAATATTAAATAGAGCTTTTTATTCTTTTAAAATGTTATCATCTCAAGGACACAGCCTTTCTGATTGTGAGGTTAAAGATGGATGATAAGCAGAATACATATACAGAGTCTATCTGCATCTCAATGACTCTGGACAATTCATTCATGAAAATTAGGAACAAATCAAGATCTAGAAGGGACTCTTGAGCAACACTAACTGTAAGTGGCCTGGTGGAAGTTACGATGTCGTTGTGATACGTCTGTGCTAGCTACACCCTGATAAGCGTTCTTCCTGCTACCAAGAAGTTCACACAGCTTCCTTCAGTCTGTTTAATAACACAGCTTCCATGATTCTTAAAAAGACATGGGTTGATGATTTTGGTCGGAGCAGGGCTTTAGTCGCAAATTTTCCAGACTAGATGGTGGAGTTGACAAGATTTTTGGCTTCTTTCTAGCCTTGCTGCCATAATTTCTCATCGTATGAGTCTTCTTCCTCGGATCTGTCATGCATAATTTGTAAAAATTAATAATTTCTCCAATGTCTTCAGTTAAAATATAAGACACTCCGGACAACCACTTATCATTTTGGAATTCTTTTAGAGCGAGGTGGCTTAGTTGTAATTTCTTGTAAACATTCTGAGATGGTATCCACCCCCTTCTTAAGCGAGTCTAAGATGTTGATCTCATTCTACGAACTGTTTCTATCCCACACTCCACTGAAGGGCGTCATCAAAAATATCAGCTTGAAATGGACTGAATGCTCTATTTTGATGGAACATTCTTAATTACCACAAGACCTCAAGATCAGGTGCCAAGACGAAAAAACGAAGCCTACTCGTTGGAAATACATTAACATGGTTGGAGAAAACGAAGTCAAACGTCTTCTGTCATATGCGTTCGTGGTCCCACACTCCAAAAAAAAATGGCCACCCTAAGAGATCAGAATCTCGGTATTTAAAGCTGCGGAAGTGTAGGCTAGTAAAGATAAGGTTTGGTAACAACTACAACACTGTACAACTGTAGATGTTGTAATTTGGAATTTACAAAATTTCCTTTAAATAAAGCTTCACGGTTTCACTAAGAAACACGAGGTCAACACCGTGATCAATCACCTTTCATTCATTAATTTTGCTCTTTATGCAGACATGTCTTCCAAATAACTACCATAATTTTGGAAACTCTTGATGAGAGAAGTGTCTTTTCTTTGTTTCCTGTGAGGTTGGGCATTTTTATCGGATTGAAACAACCGTAGTAGGAGTTTGACAAAAATATTTCGGTGTCCATCGAGCACTGGTTTTGGTCGAAATTCTTCCAATAAAAAACACCCAAAGGGATTGCTTGGTATTATCAGGTAATTTTTTTTTCGGATTCTCGAGTCATTTTCAAGGTTCTTACCACACCCTTCGCAACGTTTCTACCACTGGTAGAAGCTAGAAAGGCCGCGAAATAAAAAAAAAATTGAACAAGAAGAGTTCCATGGATACATTCCAGGGGGTGACAACAAATAAGAAATTGTTGCGTTTATTCTGCTCTAGCTTTCGAACAAAAATTTTGTTGTTTGTTTTTAGATGCAGTTCTAAGTGATCAAATTATGAACTCTGAATGATAAGCAACTTTATCTTTAGAAAAAGATAAAATGTTCAACCCCCATCACCGTACGCTGTACTGTTTTGCATGGAATCTTTTAATTAGAGAGAGTTTGGAACAGATTTTTCAGTTTTAAACCAAGCTTTTGGCTGGATTCTAGAGAATGCCTCCAGGATTCGTTTTTACAATTATTCAAAATAGACTTTTATGGATAAAATTTTGTGGTAAAATAGGAAGGAGCGTGCTTTCGACAGCTTCATTATAATTTTTTAAAATTTTCATGATTTGGAATGTGAAACGACAATTCATAAGCAAGTTTGTAGCTAATAATTCAGAACAAAATCCTAAATTCTGAAGACAAATCAAGCCTTTAATCCTGGGGATATTAAAGAATTGATTGGTCAAAGATCTGTTACTGTATGCTTTAGACTGCGTGACGGAGAACCTTTCAAGAGCTATCTAGATATTGACTCATTAATAGCAAATACAGAACTTGTTTGCAGAAAAACCCCAAACCGGATAAATTTTTTTTTTAAATCCTGTCCAGAAATTTATCTAAAACCAATATTAACGAGGTAGTAAGCTGGTTAAAGGTATCATATCAAAATTTAATCTTATTACGTTGTATTATGTTGTACCAAAAGCTTAGGTTGCTAATTTGCTAATACTAATCAATGAATGGTGACTTCACACCACGATAATAGTACTAAACAGTTTCGAAATTAAATTGCATCAATAGTTTGTAGAGTTAGCGTAAAATCATATAATCGCAAATATACATAATTACACAATTTTGACATAAAAAAATATCGATACCATTATCTCCGTGATAAGAAAAACAACGATTGCAAAATATAACAGAGATATAGATTTTACGCGGAAATTAAAACACGCAGAGAAAGTTAATAGGTAGTCAATATTAAAAATATTTTCCAATTGTATGTGTATACGAATTAGGATAATTCATATAAACATGATATTTTAGATAATTCGTATAAATATTTAAAATATAGTTACCATAATCATTTGGTCTATGTTTCTGGTTTGTACTCGAATCGAAGCTGGTGATTATAATGTTGAGATCACTTAAGTAGCGTTATACAGTTACTCCATGAATCGTTACGCGAATATCTCACTTAAAATAGCGACGCAGAACTGAAATCGCGTAAGATACGTCCTCGTTAGACTCCGACCAAGCGATTACTGATTTATCATAACAATATAACGAGCTGGTGGTACTCGTTCTCTAGTCGAATGTAAATGGTAACGACGCCAATGACATAGGCAGATAGGGGACTGGGTATAGAACAGCCAATACAGAAGTGGTAATGTAGTAGAAGCGGGTATTACAAGAGAACGGTCAAGTTAAGCCTGTTACAATATCAACAGGTATATCATGAGTAGTACAACACACATTAACTTCGTAAATTCGTAGTACAATCTCTATAAATCATTCTAGTAAAGGAATGGAGCGTTCCGATGAGAAAAATTATACATAAGTATTGATGAATAGAATTTCTTTCGCGAGATGATTATGTGATTTATTTCAGGACTGATCCTATCATAGTATGGAGGACGATCGGGTTGGGTGTCGTTGGAATTCCTTGCGCGTTTCTTTTAGAGAGAAAAAAAAGGTTTTTCTATTTGAATTGCGTTCTATATCGTCATATTAATTATTATAAATAGATGTATTTAACGTCGAAATCGATTGCAGTGACACGATTGGGCTTGGCGCCATTCGAAATTTAAATTCAAAGTGTAGGTGTTCTTTCGCTTATAAATTGTTTTTCTTTTTTGAATATTATTCCAATGAAACAAGTTTGATGTATTATTTAAGTATCTTACTTTATAGGATTTTAATTTAGTTCTTTTCAAAATTCGAAATAGTCCCCTTTTGAGTCAATTTTTTGGTAAAGAGTTTATGTCCAATGATAGCTTTGTGCGATGGTGCATTGTCGTGGAACAAAAAAAAAACCAACTGCCTGGCTTTCGATTTTCGATATTTCGATATTTTAGAACTTCCAAATAATATTCTGCGTTTAGAATCTGACCTTCTGGGATGAATTTACTGCGAACAATTCTCTTTGAATCGAAGAAAACGGTCACCATTGTCTTGATTTTGCTCTTCTGAAAGCGTAATTTTTTCTCTTTTGGCTCTTCTGGTGACTTCAATGCCGCATTCTGACGTTTTGTATTTGGCTCGAATTAAAAACACCATGTTTCATCAACAGTTATAATGGCTGACATGCTTGCCGGATTCCTTTGGGACATTTTTAACATGACTTCGCAATGCTTAACTCTCTAATCTTTTTGGTCGTCTGTCAGAGTGTGTAGCACGAAGCACGCACGAGACCTTCTGTTTGCCCAAATCTTCGATCAAAATTCGATAGACTTCGAAGAATTTCTTTGATTTTATCCATGTTTTCTTCATCTTGAGTGGTTTTTGACGTCGATGCTCGGTAATCATCTGCAAGGTCGGTTCTTAGATTTGAATCGGAGGATTTTTCAAATTATTGGTTGAACATTTTTACAAAGTTTGGTTGAAAATTTTTGATTTTTTTGATTTGTGGTGGGGCTACCTTTAGCCACTCCTTAAGCTATATTACTCACTTGAATACTGCTCCAACTTTTACTGTGTTATTTGTATATGTACCGTCGAAGTGGGTGACTTGTCCATGATTTTGACAATTCTCGTTCAATAGAAAACAATTAGCCGCATCAATTTATATCTAAAAATATTGAAAATATGTCAAACAACCGTGGCAATTAAATAACACCATTACTGAAGAGTTTAGAGTATGAATAAACGAAAAAAATAAAATTAAGAAGTGTGCATTTCAAGTCACCCACCTATTTCGGAGACTTGAAAGACTCCTCTAAAACGCATTGTTTGTATTTGTCATAAATAGTAGAGGTGACTTAAAAGTACAAATTTTATTTTTGAAAAAAAAATAACGCAAAATATAGGGGATTTCTTACAAACATTAATACTTAACTATAAAACATTGTATAAACTCTTAGAAAAAAAAAAAATGCAAGACTATTCAACATTATATACTTGTTTTAAATCATCTTCTTAAACAGGTCTGCTGCATATAAGATTGTATCAATAATCTGTTCCTCTTCAGTTTCACTAAAAACAGTTTGATCCCCAATTGATTTCATATGACGATTTTTTACTTTTCTCCAGAAGTTTGAGCTGCCTCATCCAACGAGTGTCTTTGATTTGACGCCTTCTATGGCATTTTCCAATTCTTCGTTTGAAAAGTCATGATATTTTCTTTTACCCAGTGTTGTTCGATATTTGTTAGGCATGTTGGAGTCTGTTTCAAGTCACCCAAAACCAGTTATGAACAAATAAATGAAGGTAGAACAAAAAATGGCGCATTGAAACATTTTGAAGCATTTTAGGTTATGTATGCTCAAAACAATTGTCTGGGCTACTAATAAAAAAATGTGGCACACTAATTTCAATAATAGTTTTTCTTATGTAATAAGAAGTAAACGAGGTACAAAAAAATGGTATTTTCTTACCTGAGATTTATCAACTCATGTGGCATGACATTTATCAGCTTTTCGACGTCACAAACGCAGCTTAGTTTCAATTCACCCTGCCGATTTCAAGTCATCCACTTCGACAGTACATAAAAAGTTATCAAAAGTTATTTTTCAGTTGAAAACATTTCAAATTGGATTTCAAAGCGTTTTTAATCAAAAATGTTTCCATCATTTATTGGACTCGCAGATTTTTCTATAATTTTGTCTTAATTTGAATCAAAAATGGAATAGTTTTCAAAGAATTTTGAATCGACTTTTTCGTAATTGTAGTACCAAATTTTTTTGATTTGGTAATATAATTTTTGAGGCCATTTTTGTTTCCAAGATTTAAGTCAAAGTTTTACCAAGAGTGAATTCCATAATTTCTTGTGTTCTTTAAGAGAAACAATATTTTGGTCGTTTTAAATGTTGTTTTAAAGGTTTTGTTCAGTTTGACTGATGAAACAGATTTTTTAGTCTTTGTAGTGTAATTTGTAATTTGAAATATTTCCGACTCGAACCTGAAGATGGTGGTCGTCAAGAAAAGCTGAATAATGCAGTTGCGCATCGATTGACAGGTAGATACTCACAACAAAACTTCCACCAATTTGGAAGACAATGTTTGCGTGAGTCCATGATTAATATTTGTTTTTGAAAGGCAATACCCCAACGCAAATTAAAGAGGCTCTGTACCATCATTTACCACAGGGAAATTTTGGGTAGCAGAATTTAAACGTGGCCGTACAATTAGCGTTCGGGACGTCTAAAAACTGTAACGAGTGACGATAACATCGCTAAAGTTCACCAAATAGTGCTAAACGACCGCCGAATTAAAGTGAGAGAGATAGCAGAAGTTATAAACATGGTCAAAAAATGTATTTGTCAAATCCAACGCTCTGTTGGTACAGTTTTGGCGCCCATTAATTACTGTAGATGAAACTTGGATACACCATTATACGCCAGAAACAAAAATGAAGTCAAAGCAGTGCATTGCGAAGAGGAGTCGGTTCTAAAAAAAGTAAAAATTGTGCTTTCGGCTGGGGAAGTCATGGTAACTGTTTTGTTGGGATAGTCGTGGAGTTATGTTAATAGATTATTATCTTCACTCAGGAAAAACTATTGGTGGAACATATCAGGCATCATTCCTTGGCAAGCTAAAGGCAGAAATGTTTAAAAGTGTTTGTCATGGCGAAAATCCACTGATTAGGTTTTGAATTGCTTAACCACCCTCCTTATTCACCAGATATAGCCTCAAACGACTTCTTTTTGTTCCCTAATCTAGAAATTGCGCTCGTAGGACAGAGATTTTCTTCAAATGAGGAAGCCATCGCCTTCTTGAACAGTTATTTTGCAGAGAAAGAGCTGAGTACTATTTGGTAGGGTTGAAGGGATGGGAGCATCGCTGGGAGAAGTCTGTACACTTACAAGGAGACTATGTAGAAAAACAAAGAACCAAATCTAGTATGCATATACAAGGGCGTATTTTTATGCTATCTACCTAGCCATGAAAAAAGCATATAAGAGAACAAAAGAAATATTTTTCTACATAACTCCAGAAAATTCCTTATTTTTTTTCCAGAAAACTGTGTCTCGGCCTTTTTTGGCGATGGAGAGCCGTTACGAACTCATTGCATGGATTCTTGTTTAGTAGGAGAGTCCCAATGATGTACCCAAGTCTCATCTCCGGTGATAATTCGAGATAAAAATGTTTTGTCCCTCTCCAACTCGGCCAAATTTTCTTGAGAAACTTTTTTTCTGTGCAGTTTTTGTTCAGGTGTAAGCAATCTGGGTATACATCGTGCAGACACCTTCTTCATGCCCAAATCGTCATGCAAAATTTTGAGGATACTTGCTTCGGATACACAGACTTCATTGACAGAGATCTTTACACGCCTATCTTTTAGTACTAAATTTTCGACTTTTCGCACAATGTCTTCAGTTCAAGCCGGACTTTGGGCCATCATTGATTGACTCTCGGCCCCATCGAAAGAGTTTACACCAATATTTTACTTGGAAATAAGATGGTGCATCTTACTTTACTTACTTACTTACTGCTTTTGGACCATTGCCTAATTTTGTCAGGAACTTTATTACGCTGTGATGTTCAACATTAGTTTCACTCATTTTATCGAGAAGTAGACCGTCTCAAATCTGTGTAAACAGCACAAACTAAACACAACTTAGCACATGTACACTAGGAACACTTTGTATTTGTACACCATGTTGCTCAACATTCGTAGGATGAATAGTAGACAGCTTATTGCATACATTGCCCGCGTCAAAATATGTAAACACAGATGCGATTTCTGTGTCTATTTTAAAAACGCTGTAGCTGCATTTATAAATGTAGAAAAATGCATCTATTATTTGACGTATTTTAGTAAGAAGAAATTTGTTTGATGTTTCAAGTATTTCGAATAAAATAACTGTAGTCTTATTAAATTGTTTCGAGAGGTAATTTCTTCTACTTCTACTTTCTTTACTTTTTGCGGTGAACTTTTTTGTGGTTGAACTAGGGTAAGATCTAAACCAAAAGCATGTTTATTATACAATAAATAACATATCAAAGGTTTACTACTTTTATTTATTTAAAACATAACGAAATAATCATAAGTATATACTTATGTTGAAATGCATGATGATGCTTATCAATGAATGAATGTGCGGTTTTTGTGTCTGTTTTAAAAACGCTGTAGTTGCATTTATGAATTTACAAGGCCGATTGCATCTATTTATTTGGTCTTTGCGTAGACATAGACAGGTAAGCAAAAAAAACATATTCTGTATTTCTGGAATCTTTATTTATGTGAATATAACACAGGCTTATTGATAAGTATTCATAGACAAGTCATCCAGATAAATGTCGAAAATATGCTTTCTCGAATGATGAGTCATATTAGACACTGACGTATATAAAAACAAGCAGACACCACAATAATATTCAGTTCTTTATACAGCATTAGGAACAGTTAAATGCATACGTGTCGAACAATATGATGTCAATAGAAGACAGGATGCGTGCAATAACAATGTTGGAAAACGGATGGAGTCTACGTGCTGTAGCGCGTGAATTTGGTGTTAATCCCAATACAATTTTTTGCTTAAAAAGAAAATGGCAAATATCACATTCAGTTGCAAATGAACCAAAAACTTCAAAACGAAGAATATCCACTGCTTATCAAGATACCATGTTAAGGCAATTTTACGCAGAGCATCCATTCACAAGTTGCAAGCAAGCCATTGCAGCTACCGCCTTTCCCGGTTCCGTAACGACGGCAAGAAAAAGGTTGAGGGCAAGTGGCCTCAAAAGCTATCGTGCTGCTATTAAAACAGAACTTTCTGAGCGCAATCGTCAAGACAGAATAAATTTCGCACTATACTATCAGAATATGCCCATAGATTTTTGGAAAACGGTAATCTTCAGCGATGAGTCGACGTTTCAAAGCACCCCAAACACCCACACGCGCCTAGTTGCCCGTCCTCGTAACTATAGGCTTGCACCACAATATGTTCATCCGAAAAATAGAAGTGGACGGCTTTCTGTAGCAGTGTGGGGTTGGATGTCATACCCAGGACCTGGTACTATTTGGGATATTAATGGACACTTGACAGCGTTACAATATAGAGATATTTTGGAGAATGTAATGTTGCCATCGGTAACATCTCTTTATGATCAGTTTACATTCCAACATGACAACTCACCCATTCATACGGCTAATGTTGTCCAACAATGGATTACAGACAATAATTTGAGATTATTAAATTGGCCGGCACGAAGCCCGGATCTGAACCCCATAGAAAACCTATGGGGTTATATAAAAAAGAATGAGGGAAAACCCTATAGAACGAGGAGACAGAAATTTGTTGTGGCAAAAAATTGTGCAGGAATGGGAAGAAGTTACTGACGACTATTGCCATAAATTAATAGAGTCCATACCGTCAAGATTGGAAGAAGTTATACAAAATAACGGCGGATGGACTCATTATTGATTTCAGCATAAGTGTATACGTATAATTATTTCGTTATATTATGTTTTAAATAAATAAAAGTAGTAAACCTTTGATATTGTTATTTATTGTATAATAAATATGCTTTTGGTTTAGATCTTACCCTAGTTCAACGACAAAAAAACAATTTAATAAGACTACAGTATTATTTTATTCGAAATACTTGAAACATCAAACAAATTTCTTTCTACTCAAATACGTCAAATAATAGATGCTTTTTTCCACATTTATAAATGCAGCTACAGCGTTTTTAAAATAGACCCGCAAATCGCATCTGTGTTTACATATTTTGACGAGCACAATGAATGCAATATTGTCTGAAGTAAGTGAATGCAATATTGTCTACTATCCATCCTACGTATGTGCAATGGCAGGTCGTCCAACCAAAAAGAATTCTTGCTGTACTTCTAACAGTGACAGCAATTTTTCAATAATTTGTTTGACATCGTCACTCTTTTGTTTCATAGCTAGGTAGATAACAAAAAAATACGCCCTCGTACTATAGCTGTTTCAGTGTTTGTGGAAACAAATCATATTTAGTGTTCTAGTCCTACTATTTAACTTTATAATAAATAACTAAACATATTTTTTTATGTTTATGAGACTATAGGTTGTACATATTTTTAAAATGTCTATTAACATTTATCCGTGAACTCGTAAAAATATCAAAAAACAAAGAAGCATTTTTTATTCGTAATTCAAAAACGGACGAGTTCAGATAACCTTAACATTATGGTAGACGAGAAAAGATGTCGTAATCATTATTAACACAGGTCATGTGGGCTATCTCACGATATGTGTATATAAACTTTACATAAGTAAGAGTATGTGTGTGCATTTTCTGGAGAATTTACTCTTTCCTCTTCAAATATGAATCATCTAAGTATAAAGTTTGAATTATAATGTAAGTAAGACATAAATAAAACTTGTATCAATATTTAGGCATATTTTCAAGTCAGAATAATAGAAATATGATCATAGTTTTCGTGATTGGTCTCACCTACATTGAAAACCGCAAACACGCTTTCAAAATCAAAAATTACCTTTTTCCTCAATTACAATCGACAGAGCATTAGAAATAAACTAAATAACACTTAAATATATTTATATATATATGTATATATATTTGTGAGACACGTTAATCTAAGGTGGCCATGAAATAAACGATTGCAAATTGAGTCAGAGTTTAGCGTGTGTGTGTATGTATATACACATATAATAATACTACGTTCTTTTTTTTCTGTATCGGACTATAACCAATCCAACCAATCAATTAGCGGCGTATTTTAATTATCCTACCTAACGGACACCGTAATTACCGAAATAGAGGATTAAATAACTTCCCAAATTTATTTCGTCGATAGTTCAGGCGGTTAAGTCATTAGCTATTACGTAACGCACGCCTTTTTATTCCGTGTAATTAGTGTATGCCGCTTGTTGTACGATTTATCGGACGATTTCCTGATAAATCTGATGATCTATCTTAATACTACGTTTATAAGAAATATACGAGAATAGAAATGACACATAAATATTGTTTAGGTTATATATGGGTGTAATTGGGTATTAAATATGTGTAAGTATTTGGAGGACGATGATCTTAAAAAAAAATTGATTGGTTAGATTTGAATCATCGATCTCTATTGAAAGTATTCTCCGTACTGTAACTTGGTTTCAGATCTTTTCATTTAGCATAATGTTTGTTAATAACCACTAATTACATATGTAAATTTAATAACTCTTTGAAACCCAATAATTAATCGTAGATTTTTTTTGCAATAACAACTGATAAATTACAGAGAGCGCAAGAAGTTAAAGAATCAGATGAAGAGTGTTGCAATTCTAACCAATTATGGAAATTCGTATTGCAAAATTGATCACATGGCACTTATTTGAAGCAACAGATAGTTTTGAAATCATGAACAAGCACAGTTAACTCAATTAGAAGGTGGTAGACCATCTATAGAACCTATTTAACATTCTGGGGTATCCATTCGACTCAAATCTGAGACAAAGTAATTGACTTCCATATCAGAAGTAGAACTCTTACAAAGATACCGCTACACTGCAATAAGATTGCTTACCAATCAGGAAAATGCACAAAACCTGTTTTACACAATCTGGTCAGTAAGAACATTGACATAGAAAGTACTTTTGATACCTCATTTTGATCAATTAGAAATGCAATAGAGGGCATAGCTATTAAACTTGCTGTCATCAGAAAAATCGAGTTAATCGAGTTATATCTACAAACAGAGGCGATTCTACTGCAAAAGTCTTAGCCATGAAGGGGGTGGTATTATTATTTTTACTGTGGTCACTGGTTGTAGACAAAATCCTCAATAGATTATCAAGCTTTGGCTTTGACGTACAAGACTACATCGAAGACTTAATAATCAGTATAAGCAGCAAAGATGACTAACACTAGCTGGCATGCATAATTCTCTGAACTTAATCTGGTCATGGTGTTTGCAAGAGTACCTGAACATCAATCCACATAAACTGAGGGTGGTACAATTCACCAAAACAAGGAAGCTATCCCTTGTGACACCTACACTGGGAGAAACGCTGGTTAACTTCTCTAGTGAAGTGAAATATCTATTTTTCTAGATAAGAAATTTAACTGAAACAGTCATCTCCAAAGGTAAACTGTGGATGGCCACAAGAACATTGTGGACCTGTCGTTGTTTTCTTTTGACGAAACCTGGTGGCTGAAGCCCAAAATGAAGCTTTGGATATATGTGTGTGTCTCATTAGTAGGGTGGCAAACAACAAAAGAAAAGCATGGACGTACAGAGCTGCAAAAAGACAGTGCCTTGCCTGGGTAAACATTCTATGGGTAATACAAACTTATCCAATCACACTTCGCACCTACAGGTGAAGAGAGAAGCGAAAGCTGGAACGAAATACAAATCAGGAGATCTAATTAGCTATCTTGAAACTGTACAGGAACTAGGAGGCAGTCAGTTTAAAGTGGTAATCCAAGATCGCCAAGTAGTCGAAATAAACAGAGGATTGGGGATAGCGATTTACGAGCCCAGGTGAAAGGTTTCGGTGGTGTTAAGTTGAAGACAGTTGAATAGCATTACGGGTTTTAGAGGCATATACTTTTGAATTGAAACTAATTTGGGATCATCTGCTCATCTTCAAAATCTTGCTCTAAAGAAACACAGTTATGTTCTTGAAAAGTCACACAAAAGCTCATCTCCAATCAAAAAAGGTTTATAACTCTTGTAGCCACTAAGGCAAAATCTCTGATGGACCTCATAAAAAAGAGATCTTCATTTTATTTCAAAGCCACAGCCCCAAGATGATTCTAAACGTCTTCGGAAGTAGAGTATTCATAATAGATCTCCTTAATCGTGGTGAAGACAGGTGATTCATTAATTTAATCTAACTTACTTATTCCCAGTTTTGCAAGTTAATAAATTATCCTGTTGAAGCAAATTTTGACAATACAGGCGATAGTTACCTCACATTGTTTGGACAAGAACAACAAGTCATGGTTTACTAAATAGCTATAAATGCAAACATTCACTTTGAAGAACTTGTTTATAAAAATAAAAATTTTGTATCAATGTAAGCAGTGCTTTAATACTAATACACAACCAATAGATGCAATTTACAACTAAGATTAACAATAGAGACATTGCACAGATTTTGGAACAATCCTATACTAGTTTTTCAGAAAAAAGAAATTCGGCAACTAGGTGGAATAGAAGTCACAATTTCTGGGCAGAATTTTAAAGTTTCATCTTGCAAACATGACACTCTGAACCATTATGCAGTGTTTGCCTCACGTTGGGCGCCATATTCTAAAGTTTTATTGCACATTTTTTTGTTTTAAGAGAATTGTTGTTCGTTCTTAGATATTTTGGTTACCACAACCTACTAACACGTCTACAAGAATGCATAATTTATTCAAGATTAACAATAAAACTACAACACTGTATTTATATTAATGGTAATTCCATTAACGTGGCCATGAAAAAAATGTTAATAAAAACAGTTATTGGCAAATTTGGAGAAAAACGTTAAATCATAAAATTTGTATATAGACTTACCAAATTTTCTCAAAACACAATGTACATATATACGTCTCTATTAAGATCCCTGGCACATGTATTTCACCAATAGCCGTTTACGCAATAACTGATAAATGAGTCCGACATTCAGTCAGTTAAGTATACAGATTTTTTCATGTCTCTTACGCATATTTCATTCATAAGAATGGTGTACCATTAACATCACGGGAATTGTTTATTTTGCTATAGTAATGAAATAAATGTATAAATTTCAGTTCGTACATCCAACACTTAGAGTTTGCATTTTTTTTCGGAAGTGACGACAATTGAGTTTAAAGAACACGTGGTGAAGATACACAGGAAGATTTTTGTTACATACATTGTATGTGTTAGCTTTGATCTAAAAATAAAGTTTAGGATTATACTTAACAGTTCAAGCAATAAGAACTACATTATATAAATGTTTTGATTGACTAAAACAAAATATACTTAAGGGGATTTATTTTAATAATAACAATGTAAAGTTTTTTTTTCTAAATAAAAATTATGTATGTATATATATTTTTAGATTGATTTTTAATGAAGTATGTTTTAAAATCAACCGTAGAAAAATGATTGAGAGCATAAACAAAGCAATTAGAACCTAATTTTTTCCGCTAGGAAACTTCTTTCTATTTTTTTTTGCTGTTGCAATCATAACAATTCTTTTGAAGTTTAAATCACTTAAACAATAATTTTTACGTCTCGACTGGCACGTTTCAGTTTCCTTAGAAATCCTATTACGTTATGTTTATTCTTTTGAATTGTGACGTCGTAGATGACTAGGTGTTTTAATATTAAATGACAATACAAGTATATATAATCTGTATTTATCTTAATCTGGATTTCTGCTTTGAGCACATGCTCTTTGATCACTGAAAGGATGATTGATGAGAGATCCGTTGTGAACTAAATCAGATAGATTGAACTTTTGCCCTTTAAGGGAAGATGCATATCCAAACATCCATATGATATAATGACATAAACGGATCGGTAGAAATTCTATCGGGAGCTGTCCAGAGCACTACAAGCTGACAGGTTTGATTCCGATGTGGCACATCACTGTCACGAAAAACTGGGAAAACATCACAGCACTACGTTGAGATTAGTGCCAAGCCATTCTGGAATCAGAGTCAATGAAATAGGGATTCTTATGGCAGATCTGAACACGCTGCTAGGCATTATTGAGGTAAACACTCCAGAAAAACACATAATGGCATACCCGAAAAGAAACACAAGCTATTAAAGACTTAGTTGTCAAACCGTTTATTGGTGGCAGTGATTTACTTGATCAGTGGTCTATTCTACCTACTCAAGTGGAGAGTCATTTGATCCTGACGATGACATAGAAAAGGAAAATTGTGTATCAATCATGTTGGCATCACTAAAGAGAAAGTTCATGAGAATGAAGTAAAGATTTTAATTTCAAGAAGAAAGTTTAAGTACCTTTAAAGGTTGTTTATTGTTTGGTTTAGTTATATAAATTATATTTTCAATACAGGTATAAAATTTTTCTACTGTACGGATTCAGGTTTTATATTAGGTAGTAATGGTCCACGGTTATTGTCCTCGATGGTTCATTAAACGCGTGCTAGGTTACGTTGTGTACGCTGGTATAGTTTAAGTGAATGTCACGTTGAAATATCCAACGCGAATTAGATACATGCACCTCCATCATATGAAAGATTTTGAAATTTTGATAATAGTTTAGCAAAATCTAGTCTAGCCAAGGCCATTCCGTCCAACTCGTGTAATGTACGCACATTTCTGTATCTGTGGTCAGGAGATAAGTTTACAAAATAATTGATTAATTAAGTTTTTGGTTAACTAAACAAAAATTGTTCTCATCACAGCGTGTGTTACAAAAGCTTGAACTGTCAAACAAAAACTAAACAGGGTTCTCCGTCTTGCTGCTGTGGAGTGTCCTGATATCTATTAAACGATTTCTAGGCAAATGTGCAGTCGGGATATGTTTGCTCAGTTCAGGTTCCTGTATCACTCACTGATGAGGGCAAAAAACAATAACCTGAAACACATATCTGTGTGTCAGGATTGTACCAAATCGCCAAACCGTTTTGTCAAACCCTCCCCTACATAGTGGAAAATATACATCACCCCCTTGGTGCTGATGGTCTTGCAATGAAAAATGCGGTATTCCGATATATTGGACCAGAGCCAGTCTGTGGTGTCACCGAAAATCATCTCCAACCGTGGAAAAGCGAACAAAAAATCTTGCACTGATCCAAAACACTTCAAAACTAAGACAATCAAAAAAGTTTTTACTTTTTCAACTAACAAAGCTAAATTTTTGCTGGAACTCAACACAAGAGGCCTCAGTGCAAGGTGGACTGTTACAAATGCCGATTTTGTTCGGAGCATAGTGAGACGACACACATTGTGTGCAACTGCAAGCTACCTCAATCGACTGACATTAGAATCGTAGCCTCCAAGAAAGACTTCTTCAGAAGTCTGGATATAAATTGGGATTAAAAGATTAAGGATACGCACAATAGATCTTACAGGTCGTATTAAAGAAAAGCAACATTGCCTATACAACCCATTACTAATGTAATCTAATCTAACCTAAAGCGGTTGGTAGCATGTTGGTTTGAATGTTTAGTCGCAATGTAGGTGTTGCTACGGCTTCAATTCCAACCACGGATAACTAATCAAATTTGCTTTAAGATTAGATTAGGGTTGGGGTGGCCATGCAAATCTGTTTCACCGCGACTTTTTCAGGTCTATTGTGATCGCCTTTTATCTCTCTAATTTTGCCTTCTTAATTAGGCCTATCATTTTTGAGAACGTCTCTTTTATGCAGCCATTAACTGTTAGGTTTTCTCCACCAATTGCTAGAAAACTTGTCCTCGCTAGGCCATCGCAGTGGCACAAAACATGAATTGGGGTTTCTTCTTCCTCTTGACAGAATCCGCAGAGAGAATCATCTGCCAGGCCGATGTTGAACATATGCTTATTCAGTCTGCAATGATCGGTCAACATACCTACTATCACTTTGACAGTCTTCCTGTCTTTACTCAGTAGGTCTTCAGTAAACTCAGGCCTGTGTTCCCTTAGGAACTGCTTTGCCTGTCTTTGTCCTGGTGATCTTTTCCACCACTCCTTGAACCTGTTATATGTCCATCCGTAGATGGACTTTTTAATTTGCGATTTGGTGATGGCGAAGGCACGGCCAGCTCCTATGAAAGGCCTCGTCTGGCCAGCTCATCCGCCGGCTCGTTTTCCTTCATGCCCGTGTGGCTGAGGACCCAGGCCAAAGTTAACTTCCTTTGGGTGCCCAGCTCATTTAGGGCTCTTACGCAATTCCAAACCAGCTTTGGGGCATTCATAGAAACAGTTTAGATTTAAAAAGTCTTTGGATGTCTGAGAGCTTTAGGGAACACATGCAAGCATAGGGTTTAATTCTGTCTACATTTTCAATGAACCAGATCATCAACTTTCTAGTCCTAATTTCTTTGATCAGCTTCCAAAGTACGCAAGTCCCAAAATCATCACCAGTCCCCAAATAATTAGAAATGCTTTCTGATCTTCTTGTGCTTTGATCTCTGAGGTAGATAGTATTTCCTTGAAGCGGATGAATTTCTAATAACTTCCCTTCTATTTGGGTTTAAATCCATTCAATATTCAATTTTGGGCGTTGAAATGTGTGGATAAATATTTGCTTACAAAGCTTGATTGGGTTGGGGTTGTTCACCATTAACCCAAACATATTGAGTACTCAACAATAAACTTCCTAATTGGTTTTATATATAATTGAATACATAAAAAAAACTACACATATAAAACTGTAGGTATATATGTTTACTGTTCAAGAAATTTGGATAGATTTAAATAAAAATTCTTGTGGTTTTTATGTTAAAATACGAAAAAAAAAAATTCCACACATTCTTAATTGACGTATACCACACAAGAAAAACAAATTAAACTCCTATGTTCACCTTACAATGGGATCCCCATCTTTTAGATGGAATAATTTTTGTAAAGAAAAAAAAAGAAAACAAGAATTGTAACTATGTAGAGTCAACAGTCATCAATTTAAAAACAACATTTAGAAAAATCTTCAATTTGTTGAATTGATTACGTAAAAAATATTCCAAGTTGAACGAATTATGACGTAACAACAATACATCTATACGCACAATAATAAAGCTAACCTCAAAGCTGAAGTATGCGGAAGCGGATTTGAATTTAATAATATGCGCCCTCTTCTATAAAACGAAATAATGCGTTTTAATAATCAAAAATCGTGATTTTAGGCTTTAATCTAAAATAAAATAGTCGTCTCTTACTTTTGAAATGAACATTTTAAAGTTCCAAGGTGATAAATTTGCGGTTTGCGAGTAAAATTGTACGAATAAGTTTCGTTTCGATTAAATCCATCATACTGCGATGATTAATAAATTTAAAACTGAGAAACAATATACAGAAGATACACTCGAGTGAATCTAAAGATTTCTAACAACAGAAAAAAAAAACCGCAAAATTATAATTGCGCGAGATGATTAGGCAAGATTTCCGGGAATTTAATAATTAGTGGCGAAACTATGATAACAAGAAGATCGAAGATTCTTACCTTTACACATCTTGGCCTCACACACAATCGAAGGTACCACGCACTGGCACTCTGACAGTATGAAACCAGCAAAAATAATCACAATCACACACAGAGTTTGTCTGTCCGAATCAAATTTGTGGTTCCAACTAAGAAATATCTATGTCTCTTTTGTGTCCTCGCTAAACGCCGTATACCCTCTCTTTTTCTATTTTAGTTCACCTTGATGGTATCCCGAAACGCGTATGTTGTACAGTATAGTGCGGTCAATGAAGAAATAATAGCCATTTTTATTTGATTCTATTTTATATCGCATTATCAGAAAAAAGTAATTGCATACCGAATTGTCATTGTGGATTTGTGGGAATTTTGCGTTGAAAAGGTGGAAATTTTATTCATGCACCGTATACCATAGTGTATAAAGCAGATAAAATAAATTATGCGAAACGTAGTGCTATAAACTATTACCCGTATAATAATAAATACATATATAAGATCGAGAGTTACGTCATTAACTCGTTGGACATCTTAATATTAACAATTGTTCACCTACGATGCGATTATGGCGTGTGTTTATATCGCTTCTAACTATATCAATTATCATTTCGATTTGAATAATTCATTTTGAAAAAATTGTTAAGGTAAATAGTGCTCTCATGGGTGGTGGTTACGTTTTGCATGCTTTGGATTTTCCGATCTCGGCAGCTATAATGAAACGATAATGACTAATGTAAATAGTTATGTATACTCTACAACTGTGTTGTAGTGAATGTATCTGTATAGGAAATTTAAAAACACATCGAAATCGATATTTCGTCTTTAGTAATCGTGACCTTTCTTTTTTTTAACGATGACGTTGTTTGTAAAAAATGTGAAAGAATTCATCTATGACGTTTCGTAATGGATATAATTTGTTTTCTGAGTGATAGAAAAAACTGATTGTTCGAGGTGTTTTGACAATCTGGATCTATAACCATCGAATGACAGATAGACTAATATAGAAGAGAATATAATTGGTAGATTTGGGAAAAATGTCTTTTAGTGGATACTAAGGATGTTGAGATGCGGTAGGCCAGAATTTAGACTACATTTCAGGAATTATAATAGAAGGCAAGATATTAGTAGAGGTAATATGCTCCATCATCTTGTATGAGGCGCCGATTCGTAGCACGTCTAGGGCGACGCTTGAAGCGATCAGCAGCATTCCTCCTGGCACGAGAAAAGAAGAATTATAGACTACATTTCTAGAAGGAATACAGTAAACAACTGGTAATCGAGGTGGAATGGAAATATAGCAATGTCCAGTGGACTAAAGGGGTGATGTTCAATCTAGAATGTTGATTAAACTGCAAGTTTTTGGGGTGGAGAGGAGGAGGGGGTGGACTATTACCTCAAGCAGGTGCTGGGATGTCATGGTGTTTTTAGAGGGTACACTCTCAGAATCTCAAAAGACAACAATGATACTTCGTATACTGGACACTGTGGTTCAGAAATATTTGTGTGTCGAAGAGAACAGGCACGACTATGTAAAATTTCCTTTATCCTCATGAAGTGACAGAAAGGCAGACAGCTATTACCACCGAAGGAATACAGTAAACAACTGGTAATCGAGGTGGAATGGAAATACTAGCAATGTCCAGTGGACTAAAGGGGTGATGTTCAATCTAGAATGTTGGTTAAACTGCAATTTTTTGGGGTGGAGAGGAGGAGGGGGTGGACTATTACCTCAAGCAGGTGCTGGGATGTCATGGTGTTTTTAGAGGATACACTCTCAGATTCTCAAAAGACAACAATGATACTTGCGTATACTGTGGAGAAAAGGACACTGTGGTTCAGACAATATTTGTGTGTCGAAGACGGGAACAGGCACGATTGTCGTGCTTCTTAAATTTTCTTTGTCCTCGTGAAGAGACGGAAAGGCAGACATTATGTAAAGAAGATCAAAATAACAACCCACCAAATTCCAAATCTTCAAGAATGTATGAAGGAGGCTGTATGGGGTAGATGGCAGTCAACTAAGACAGCCCAAGCACCTTAAGGTTATGTCTAGAGAGACGGTTTCCGGAATCCTTGTTATGGGCGGCTCAGACGGGCCATTTTTCGACTTGCAAGCTGGTAACGTCCATTAACAAGAATCTCAGTTCTCCTGCTGTGCTCTAACTTCTCCTCGTAGAATCTACTCAAAGAAATGAAGAATCTCTCGTGTTAGGTTTTAGGCTCACTTTATTTCTCATTTTTCATGCGGTTGAGCATTATCTGTACTGAACTCTTGCTGTGAGCTTGTAGTGCTGCTTATAAATCACGTCTATGTATATTCAGGTCTTCAACAACTTCTACCACTATTGCTTTCAATGTAGTAGGAGTTATTTATATAATTCTTCCATAATGTCTTGTTTTAGCTACTTTTGAGTTACTGCGTTGAAGTCTTCCGAATGTTGTCGTGTAAATAAATTTGCACTTGACGTTTCGCTGATCATGGTTTTAGATTTTTCAGAAGCAAAACGTCAAGTGTAAATTTATTTACGCGACAACACCCGGAAGACTTCAACGCAGTAAACGACAGTCGTGAAAACCTACGCTCAACTATTATTTTTGAGTTATCTTGGATTACGCATTTTAAGATGTTATCATACTCGAGAGCAGCATCTAAAATTCCTTGCCCGTCTGTAAAAGGAGCAATTTAGACTTTTTTTCAACATACTCCCCTTTGATACGCAACCAAAGTACAGAATTGGTCTCTTTATTGGGCGCGTTCAAGCGACACAACAGTTTAGTGTGTTGAGTTGTTGATTCCTCTGAACAGTACATAATAAATTCCGGTTAATTCCAACAGCTACTCAACAATTGCACCGGAAAAATTCTGTGTTGACTTGTTAACTAAACTTGTAAACGAAGTATTCTAACCTCACATCCACATCTGTTTTGTAGTAGTGAATCGTTACACAATCACACATGGAAGACGTTGAATGCTAAATTTTTTGCAATGGATAACCCAAACCCTGACACTGCCACTGTAGCATTGTTAAATGAATACGAAAATCATCTTTCGAAATCTAGAGAGAAAGAGATGCCCTTTTCTGATATATATATGAATGGTGGTCATTAACAATCTGAAGTGCATTCCAGTTCTTATCGTCTTATCTATTCCGATGTTTTTTTTTAATTTTACATAACCTTACTTAACTTATCTGCTGCTAGATGTCACCCTGGTAAGTGCAGTAATAAAGAAAAATCGTTCAGGCATTACGATGACGTTCACTTCCACCACACCAGAAACATGTTTGTCATTTACGTCAACTGTTGTGTTGCTTGAACAGCGCCCATTGTCATGGAACTGACGCTCGCTTCTTTTGTTCCTGAAGTTTCCTTGGCGGTGCTTGTCATTTTCACCTTCATTCAATGAATTTCTTTATTAATTTGAATGATCAGGGAGAAGCTTGCATGCGATAGTGCAATTAGAGCTCAAATATATGATACTAAACCAGAAAAACGATGACAACTCATTCTTAAGCGACCTAACTCCATGAAAGAAGAACCACGGTAAAAATGAAGACTTGCAAAGTTTTGGAAGCAGATTATCTAACCACTAAGGCTTTAACAAGTTTAATTACAACGATTTTGGACAATCTATCAGGCATCCACAATCAATTGCTACAATTCTGAAAAAGAGAGGTTGGAAGTGGAGTTAGAACACATTAGTGGTATGTCTAGAATGGAATTTGGCTCTCCATTATAATTTGTAAATATTTTTGAAGATTACATCTTGGAAAGATAATGCAATAAAGCGAAGGTAAAAATAATTGCAGGTATGCCACAATTATCTTCATCAGTAGCATGTACTGCTGAGGTCTGAGGTCTATACATTGTAAAATATAGAGGAAGCCAGTTTAGGAGGCTTGTCGATGATTATGTCTAGCGAAAGGGGACCCACTAACAGAAATGGAGAAGCATTACATGGAGTTGTAAGATTTATTGCGAGGCGGTTCTTGACGCAATTTTGCTTGCAACTTACTCGAAAATGAGTCGTACCAGTAGGCAGTATTATTAAAGACAAATAGGAGTTGCAACTATGATTTTGTTCCTAGAATAGCTGTAAAACGAAAAGAGAACAAAAGAAACGAAAAAGAGACTATTGACCGAAACGGTCTATTTTATTTGGTAGACAAGAAGGATTATCGAACCACTCTTTTGAAACAACAGAACACCTTAGCTATGGTGTTCAAAAATCCAAATATTTTCAGGAATAAAGGATTTCTTTAAAAGAAGATGTTGCTTTCTTTTTTTAACTTAAATAGGTACGAAGGATAGCCAGACAGTACATTTTTTCTACCTGATTTGGTGCCCAAAAATCACACAGAAGCATACGATAACTACCCTCTCGAGAATTCAGAGACCCCAGCGGCTGTTGTGGAGACCATGCTGAACCTAACTCCCCTCGATATTTTTATCATGGAGAAGCTAGAATGGAAGCGTACAGACTGAGAGAAATACTAACAAATGGAGAACTTACTATGGGTTGGGGCATGCCAGAGTAGAAGCGATAGTAACAAACCCAACCTTTGTTATGGGCAATGACTTAGCAATCATCAGGATTTCCTACTATAAACCATTTAACGTTTTCTTGAATTGGTATGTGGGGAAAAATGGTGAAGGGAGAAATCCGAAAATCCAAAATTGGTATACATTTTATTAATTTTGCTTTTCAGGAATTTGATATTTTCGAAGGATACAAACTCTTAACGAAACAGTTTCCAAACCTGAACCAAAAATGAATATTCTAGAGAATATTTTTATTGTGACTCGTTCAAATAAAAAAGAAAACACAACCTCAGATAAACAGAATTTGAGAACACAGATAATTTGAATAACGTTTGTTTGTCTTAGCTGCTGCATTTTTCTAATTTAATGGTTATAAGAGTGTCTAACAGAAATTTAACTGAACTTTCGTGACCTTAACTTTCTACTATACATATATGTCCATTAGAGCTAATGTGAATGCACTTGTACGTATTGCATTCCATAATTTTGATAGGTTATTGCACCGGAAATAACAAATCAACTTTTTCAAACAAAAGTATAATGTATGTGTGATGATCTGATGACTAGTATTTAGTTTAAAATATACGCAGCAGGTAACCATCGCTGTTTCACATTAATTGAGCTAAATTTAACCTTTTTTTGTTAAATGTATATTAACTAGATTTATTATTAGAGAACTCTGAAATCCTGCAAGTAAGGAAATTTATGTTTAGATATATATTTTTTTTAACAGGCATTTGATATAATTTATTAATCTTATTTGATCCCGATGGCATTTGAAAGTACCCGCGTAAGTGATCTAAATGTCAATAATAATAGCGATGATCAAGGATGTATCCATCCATAATAATTATAGAGTCAACAGAGAGACGCACTAACCTTTAAATATGATTTATATTTATAGAACATTTTTCTTAGTTTCATCGTTATCACAATCCTGTGTGACATCATTATTAAAATATTATTACGTAAATTTAAACTGGAACTTTCTCTACCGATGTAAGACTAGAATTTTTGTGTAAGACGTAAAAACCCCTTACATGGATAATACTACCTGACCGATTTACTTTCTACAAGGAAGCTATGATACGTAATACGTGTGGTTTTAAACTAGTAGAATTCGGCCTTTATTTTATAGTTATAATTGAAATTGATTCTAATTAGTGCAATAGTCGTTAAATAATTCCATTATAGACGTAAACGATTATGTTTGTGGTAGTTAAATGCAATTCTGGTATAATTAGATTTAAATAAACGTTTCCTCAACTGTGATAATTGTCACGTTTTACTCGAAATCCTTCTAGATTATTTATCTATATCAACTATCAACAAAAATATCTAAAAACAAAGAAATCATTGCTAGATAGAATTATGGTTACATGCTCAAACAATATGAATATAATGCTTTTGCTGATAGAAGAAGAAGCTGACTGAGGTTATTCACTACAGCAACTGTTAAAAAGTATGGAAGCTCGCGTGGAATCCTCCAAAGAAAGATGAAAGGTCTACACATATTAAACACGATATTTAACAACTTGTAAATCGTAGAGGACGACATGTAAAATGCTTTATAGATAACATGCCAGGTAATTGTTGGCCGATTTATGAAAGGACATGGTGAGCAGCTCAGGACAAGTTTATCGAAAAGCATTAAGCGATTAAGAGCTAACGTTTCCATTGCTGTACTTGAAGAACATTTCAGTAATTTAGAAACCATCAAACCACAAAGATCGCAAAAGTGGTCTATATAGACCTCCAGGGGTCTATTTAACAGCAGTAGATGTCGATTTGAGCCAGGGGGTCGATTGAGGTTTGAAGGAAAAACACTTCTTAATATCCAGCGCACTCCAAAACAATAAGAACCATATTTTTTATTTAGCGGACTTATTTGGAAAATTTAATGACTGCAAGCAAAAAAAAAGCTCCAAGGCAAAAGATGTAACAATTATCCAAGCTCGGACAATACTGTTAGGCTTCCAAGTAAAATTAAATTTATGTAGATCTTTATTGTTACGTTATCAGTATTTTTCAAATTTGCGACAAGTAAAAATAAAAGAAGAATACTTGAAAATATATGCAAGTCATCTTCAAAAATTAAGCGACGATTTTAAACAATCTGCAACATGAGCTTGTTGAATTATTATCGGATCTTGAAGCAAAGACCCTTATTAAGAATTTAACAATAAGCAAATTTTGGACAAATATAAATGTAATGCCAAAATATATAAAACTTTACGAAATAGCTCAGCCATTTATGCTGGCGTTTCCAAGTTCCTATATGGTTGAAGCTGGTTTCAGTCACGTAAATTCAATCTTAGCCACGTACAGGAACAAATTAAATGTGGGGTTTCCAGGGAATTTAAGATTGAAGTTGACCAAATTCGAACCCAATATAGCGAACCTTGCAAAGAAACACCAAGCACGCCCATCTCATTGATTACTTAGTATTCTTATTTATTTATAATTACTTATTATTTAATAAAACTTAAGGTATTTAAATTTCAACATTAAGTTATTTTTTATAAGACTATTGTTATTGTCCAATCTAAGATTACTTTAATAAATGTTTAAAATCATAAAGTAAATCTATAAATAGATAGTTTTTTCTTAATTAAATGAAAATTACTTTTGTAGGGAGTCGATGGAGATTTCGAAAAATGATATAGGGGTCGATGACGACAAAAGTTTGGCGATCCCTGATCTAGGAAAATGTGTCTCCAGAAAATTTGGACGAAAAAATTTTTCTAATGGACATTCATTCTTTTTCGAGGGCTGAACTTTTGCGTCTAAACGCTTTAATCTCCAATTATGCAGGACCACCCCTATATAATGTAGAAGGGAATCTAATTGGGTATTTTATAGCCGTCATCAGTAACGAGGGTAAAAGGAAGATTAAAATTTATTAAAATAAACAAATAGGACATAATGAGGGAGACTAAATAGAAAAGAAGATGATGTCCAGCAATTCTGGAGACGTAGTTTCCTTCTTAATGAGTGGAGTTTTGGGTAGATTCTATGTGGTGGAATCTTGCCGGTTCTAATAAATGAGGGAGAAGGAGACATATGAACCGGCCTTCGGAACCTTCTCAGGATTATCCTCAGCCATGGGATCAAGTTGAAGAGAAGAACTCCTCCCAGTCAACTGTCCATTAGAGCGTGGACTTCGCAAGGGTTGTCTCTCCTCCAATGGGGTGGCGATCCAGAGACATCTCGGGAACACTTTCGATTACAATCGTAAAAAGAACAACCTTGGAAATAACGATGTTCGAAATATCTGCCCTGAAATGCGGTGAAGCTTGAAAAATGCGCTTCGATGAGATTCGAAGAAAGAACGGGTCTGGGATTCTTTCTAAACTAGGTAGTCATCCTGTGGCCAATTTGGAGAGGAAGTGGGTTGGGAGGATGCCGCTATAATCGTCGCAAATCGATTCGATCTGGCTTTTTCAAATTAATCTTCCATATTTTAAGAAATTGAATGGGTTGAAGTTTTGATTACGCTGTTACCCCTCCACAACACATATCTTACCCAGCCTCTTGATGTGTGTCGTTTTCATCCTGTAAAAGAAGTTTGGAGAAGGCTTCCTAAAGTGTGGAAACAGAAAAATCACGGATCTGTAAGGAAAGACACCGACTTGGTTGGGTGTTGATTTCAGTAGATTGTTTGCAAAAATCTACTGAAATCAACACCCAACCAAGTTGGTGCTACGATTGCAGAAAATATAAAATCAGGATTCCGCGCAACAGGTCTCATATCACCAGATAAAAATGCTGTCTTAAAGAGACTTCCTTTGAAAGTCCCCTTCTAAGAAGTACGATTTGGGAAAAATGATGAAATACAGTCAAAGAGAAACAAAAGAAAAAGTTGAACGCGTCTGAAGGATAAAGTGTCTCAATTGATGATCTACTTAATGCGGCAAAAAGCTATAAAGAAATCTAGACTAGTTAGCTCTAGTGAAGATTCCAATTTTGGTGACCAACAACAAGACAAACACAAGGATGAGGAGGATGATGTGTTAACCAATAATACTGAAGCTGATGCCGACAGCGATGTGATAAGTGAAACAGATGTGATGTTAGATGAGACTCAGGACTTTCATACATCGAGATGTCTTAGATGAAAGCTGTTTAGACAAAGTAGCTTCAACTGTGCTGTTATGTATAACAACGCATCGGTGATTATAAAGTCATTTCTTTAAATATTGTTTAGTTTGAAGTATTTTTTGAAAGAACCTTGTATATATGGAAAGAGAGGACACACAAAACATGGAGATTTCAACTAAATCACCTTGAATATTTAAATAAATAACTTCTACATGACTGTTTATATTCTTATTGGACATCCGGAACATGATAGGTATATGACATTTGTAACAAATTGTTGCGAGAATTTCTCAGTTGTTTCCAGCAGATAATATACAATAAATCTATTCGAGGACCGTTAATTAATAATAACGTTTATTCTAGAATGTTTAGTAGCCTGAATATTTGAGCGCTTTATAATTTGTTCTCAAACTTTATTAAGGTACTATTTCTAAATTTCTACTAAATCTCCTCATTTTATTATGCAAATAAATAACAAATGTCGAAAACAATTAGCTCTTTTAATTAAAAACATAACGTTTGTTAATAATTACCAACTCATAATCCTGACATTATTTAATTACCCAAATTATAATATTAATAATAAAGACCTGTATAGCCATTAAATGGCAGAATTTAACAAGCTAATACTACCACCATCTCTGTTTCTCATTTTCATACCTATACATAACCTTTCTTTCCTTCAAAACAATGCACTTACATAAATTACAATTAATTATATTGTAGTTTATTAAAAATGAAAGGGAACCATGTCTCATTATCTCCAAACAAAAAAAAACATCGATTTACGTTTGGGCTTTATGCTTTACATTCGTAAGTCTGACTTTCGTCAAGTCGTTGGTCAATCTGAATGTAATAAACATTATAAAAACAGCGTTCGCCTTCAAGGTTGCTTGGATTTTCCAAAAGTAAACGTAATCCTACGTCCAACACACGTATAATGTTTATGTATGTATATTGTATACTTACTGGAGTTTTATTTATAGATCTAGCACTCGTTCTTTTTTTATGTAATAGGTACACCGTGTGGTATTAGTTTTAACGAGATATTCGAGTCCCGAATTGAATCAAACTAGGTTGTCGAGATATAATAGGAGCACTTTCGTTTTCTAAATATGTGCCTAAGTATTACTAACCTGGTTTATTAAATGAGCTCTTATTTTAAATTGGATCAAATACAATTTTATTAATGTTGATCAACATTAATTAGCATTCCTGGTTTGTAATACTTCTCCTTTCTTCTTAAAAAGAGTAAATGTTCATGATTTATTTGAATACAATGGAATTATTGGAAGAAATAAATCGGAACTGTTGAATTTATAGTGCAAAAAATCCGATTACATAATGCAAAATTGTAATTCTAAATCAGTCTCAATTCCAATATATGTATCTTTAAATTGGAAAATGTATTTGTGGAAAAACGTGCTTCACATATGAATATGAATGAAATAGAAACAGTTATTATATTTCTTTCCACATTGAATAAAAAATCACGTCATTAATTAGTAATCTTGTGTATGTTTTGGTAATTTGAACAGAACTGTATTGTTAATTTATTATAGCGCAAAATAGTCCAAGTAATTACACCCACCTTGCCCACTAGAGGGTAGTGAGGTTGGAATTAGTCCATTGTCAGGGGTATTATACAATGTGAAGGGCGATGAAATTAGATCTTGCATTCCTAGTTGCGCTGACGAGACCTGGAAGGTCGAAACCAAGTGGTTTGCTTCTAATGCTTGATCCATTTTCATTCCATTCTCACAGGGTCTATTTTAATTTTTTTTTTGGTTTTTATATTGCGGCATTTCTTGACGTTCTTGACAGACATACAATACTATTGGACGTGAACTTTTATATTTTCTAGTTTCTACCATTTTTTTCATGTTTTTATAATGTTTTATGATTCGGTTTACAATTGTTTATATATAATTTTATCAATTTTTTTATAATTTTCATAATTTGTTATAGATACTTTTCAAACTTTTTAATTTATTATATATGTAATAAATTTTTATTTTATAAATTTTTTAAATTTCTTATGTATTTTTTATATTCTCTATACATAACGTTTTATATTTCTTTATAAATTTTTATTTTATGAATTTTTTATAATGTAATTTTTGTGATTTTATCACTTTTGTAACTTATGGTGTAGTTTTTGTAGATTTGTAACTTTTGTAATTTCCATAATTTATTGAATTTAATAATAATTATTATTATTATTAAAAACCTATAAAATTTGAAGAAAAATTTTATCTTTTATTCTAAATGATTGTTTATATTTTTCTATAATTATAAATTTTTTGGAAATAATAAAAATATTGAAGAAATTTAGATTTATTTTTAATTTATGAATTTCTTAATTATTTTTATATTTAAAAAAATTTAAATTTATTTAAAGTTATAATTAAGATGATTGTTTAAATTTTTTCCATTATATGTCACATGTTTATAATTTTTATGTGAATTTTTGATTTTTTGATTTTTTAAACTTTTGTTTTTATAAATTTTATCATTTTAGATCCATCATATTTTTGTCATCATATTTTGTCAATTTATTTATTTAATTTTTATAGTTCTTGTTTTTGATTTGATATTTTAAGAATTTTTTAGGGTTTGTTATAATTCTTTATAATTACTAAAAGTTTTATAATATTTTGATTTTTTATATATGATGTGATTTTTTATGATTATTTTAAATTGTCTGATTTATGAGTTTTTATGATTGTTTATGACTTTTTTCAATATATTTCTTTTTTTTCATAAATTTCTGATCTCAGTATCTCAGACATTTTTTCGTTTCTAGGTTTTTATAATTTTTAGGGTTCCTTAGGATTACTTATGGTTGTTTATAGCTGTCTATGATGTTTTTTTGACTGCTTGATTGTTCAAGATTCTTTAGAATTGTCTATCATTATTATTTTTATATTTTTTTACGATTGTTTCTTTAATAATTTTCATATTAGAAAAAATTGATATCTATATAAACAGGTGATGCTATGTAACTTGTATTTTTTTTATAAATGTTGAGAAAGAATTTTTATGATTTCTTACAATTCATTAGAATTATTTATGATGAATCTACTTCGCTCTCGGCCAGATGGTTCATCTTGTTAATCTAAACCAGAGGACAAACCCCCAGGAAGGCACATTAACGCGTTTGAGCGCTGTGACCGTTCAAATTGATAAATTTTCTGGACAATTTTTTCATCATATAAATATTAGCTAGCTCGATAACCGTTTGATGAATCTCCTTCCCCCTCGGCCAGATGGTTCATCTTGTTAATCTAAACGAGAGTCCAAACTCCCAGCAAGGCACATTAACGCGTTATAGGGCTAGATAATATTTTCTCGAGAACCGTTTGATGAATCTACTTCGCTCTCGGCCAGATGGTTCATCTTGTTAATCTAAACGAGAGGACAAACCCCAGGAAGGCACATTAACGCGTTTGAGCGCTGTGACCGTTCAAACTTTGATAAATTTTCTGGACAATTTTTTCATCATATAAATATTACCTAGCTCGATAACCGTTTGATGAATCTGCTTCCTCTTCGGCAAGTAGGTTCACCTTGTTAATCTAAACGAGAGGCCAAACTCCCAGCAGGGCACATTAACGCCTTATAGGGCTAAAATCGATATTTTCTCGAGAACCGTTTGATGAATCTACTTCGCTCCCGGCCAGATGGTTCATCTTGTTAATCTAAACGAGAGCACAAACTCCCCAGGAAGCACATTAACGGTTTGAGCGCTGTGACCGTTCAAACTTTCATAAATTTTCTGGACAACTTTTTCATCATATAAATATTACCTAGCTCGATAATCGTTTGATGAATCTCCTTCCCCCTCGGCCAGATGGTTCATCTTGTTAATCTAAACGAGAGGCCAAACTCCCAGCAAGGCACATTAACGCGTTATAGAGATAAATTTTCTCGAGAACCGTTTGATGAATCTACTTCGCTCTCGGCCAGATGGTTCATCTTGTTAATCTAAACGAGAGGACAAACCCCCAGGAAGGCACATTAACGCGTTTGAGCGCTGTGACCGTTCTAAATTGATAAATTTTCTGGACAATTTTTTCATCATATAAATATTACCTAGCTCGATAACCGTTTGATGGATCTGCTTCCTCTTCGGCAAGTAGGTTCACCTTGTTAATCTAAACGAGAGGCCAAACTCCCAGCAGGGCACGTTAACGCCTTATAGGGCTAAAATTTCGTCGATATTTTCTCGAGAACCGTTTGATGAATCTACTTCGCTCCCGGCCAGATGGTTCATCTTGTTAATCTAAACGAGAGGACAAACCCCCAGGAAGGCACATTAACGCGTTTGAGCGCTGTGACCGTTCAAACTTTCATAAATTTTCTGGACAAAGCATCAGATAAATATTACCTAGCTCGATAACCGTTTGATGAATCTGCTTCCCCCTCGGCAAGTAGGTTCATCTTGTTAATTTAAACGAGTGGACAAAGCCCCAGGAAGGCACATTAACGCGTTATAGAGATAAATTTTCTCGAGAACCGTTTGTTGAATCTACTTCGCTCCCGGCCAGATGGTTCATCTTGTTAATCTAAACGAGAGGACAAACTACCAGGAAGGCACATTAACGTGTTTATTGACCGTTCAAACTTTCATACATTTTCTTTTTATGATCCATTTTGATTGTGTTGCTGTTTGCTAGCTTTATAAAATTGATTGATTGATATTTAAAAAAATTTATATAAATTTATTTAATTTTTATATTTCTTTATGATTTTTATGATTGCATTGTTTATGATTCGTAGTGGTTGCAATTACTGTCTTGTTTTTGATTTGATATTTTATGAATTTTTTAGGGTTTGTTATGATTCTTTATAATTACTACAAGTTTTATAATATTTTGATTTTTTATACATGATTATGATGTTTTATGATTTTTAATTATTAATTTATTAATAATTAAATTTGATTAGTGTCAAATGACATTCTACGATTTTTTATGAATTCCTGTGATTCTTTATAATTATTTTAAATTGTATAATTTATGAGCTTTCATGATTGTTTATGCTTTTTTTCTACATATTTCGTTTTTCTTTGTAAATCTATGATCTACGTATTTTTTAGAAATTTTTGAGGTTGCTTATGATTACTTATGATAGTTGTTTATAGCTGTTTATGATTTCTTTTACTGCTTGATTGTTTATGATTCATTACAATTTTTGGGATTGTTTTTTTATAATTTTTAATTTTTTTTAATTTTTAAAATTGATATCTCATGTAAATTTGTGTATTATAATTAGTATAAACATTGTGATATTCTTCATTTATAAATTTTATCATTTTGCTGTAATTTTTAATTTCCAGAATTATTTATGATTTCTTATCGTTGTTAATGATATTTTATTATTAATGATTCTTGATTTGATTTAATCATTTTCTATGATTTTTTTTATAATTTTTTGAATCTTATGATAAAAATATCGTTGTGATTGTTTATAATTTTGATTCCAAAATTTGATAAATTTTTATAATTTGTTTATATTTATTTATAAGTTGTATAACTTGGTTTTTCATAACTAATTCATAAAATGTTTTGTGGTTGTTTATGATAATCCATTTTTTATATTTGTTTATGATTGCTTATATTTCTTAATATATAATTTCCAATATTTTTTTTATAAATTGTGTCACAATCGTTATTACGGAGATTCTAACCACACACCTAGCGGTCTGCCACTACCGCTAGGTTACCATTACGATTAGCGACTTATTTAGTCAATAATTTATGCAGCGACTGATAACTTAAATTCCAATTTAATTTAATTTATTTACTAGATAATATATCAGAAATAAATTATATGTTCTCATGACGTATCTTGATCGTAAAAACAACATAAATAATTCATGTTAAATTTATAAATTAGTAATTAACGTTTACGCTAAATAATATTATCAATTGCAAGAAAATAAAAACAATTTAATGACGTTACACCAACGTGAGTAACCGAAACACTTAACAAACCGAAATTCCCGTGAATTGTGAAATGGCGTCGCATTAAAAAGTAAAATTAAATATCGTGTGGCACCCAGATAACTGCGCAACCGCTATCCAAGGTGGTCAGTAGTTGTAGCGACATTATTTATGATTACTCAAGAACTTTCTCTCGGCTTTCGAAGAATTATGCCTTCGAATTCCTCCAATATTATACGCCGATATTATAAATTATTATTTTTCGTACTTATACACGACTAAAATCGTTTCTTTCGGGAAAAATATGGAAGATAAAAATGATATGGCGGCGATTTGTGTAAACCTATATTTTCACGCAAATTTGCACTATAATTACAAGAACAAACTTGAAATGCTGGTGGCGGTATGTCCGAGAAGTAATTACGTGTATATATATGTATGTTTTTAACGAATAATGCTTGGCCCCGAAGGATAAATGAGAAAAAAATAATTCGCTAATTAACGCTGGCGATAAATCTGCACGCACAGATTGGAATGCAGAAGGTGATCTCAATTTCCTGTATTTGGCATATGTATGTTCGAAAGAAAGGATTTATAAACTTATTATTAATATTTCAACATATGTAAGGTGGCATTTCTAGCCCTGAGGAGTGTCTTCTTGAAAGAGGCGATGTGATAAAAATATCTTCCATTTTTCAATTGCTCAAGTACGACTCCTTGACTTGATGATTAATTTAATTCGTAAGTACCAGTTTGATACAGCGAATCGGATTTGTATAGCAGTACCGGTTCTATCGATACTGTTTTTTTTTATCGATCTCCAGACGTAGTATATCTGTGTGCTTATTTACAGCTCTACGTTTGCGGTAAATTGGTCTGGAAAAAATCTTACGACTTCCAGGAAAATTTACAGTTCGAATTCGCAACTTATTATAAGGATCGTCTGTCAAATCGAATCGAATTCTACTTTGCAAGCAAATTTGATTTGTCTACTTGAAGATGCGATTATAGTTTACTCAATAATAACCTGCAAATAGAATTATGTATATTCTATAAACGAAGAAGACGTATAGTACATGCAAATTTTTTAAGTATATTTGCTTGTTAATAAGATTCGCGAAAATGTATTTAAATCTTTTTTATATGCAATAGAACAACGTCATTTCCAAATATTTAATTTTGTGGCTATCTGATGGCATTATTACGTGTATATGTACATACTTATTTAATAATTCTTTGGTAATTTTTGTTTGGCTCGTGAAAGTGCGCTTTATGATTTAATATTGACAAGTATTATTTTAAAGTTTATTTAAGTTAGCAACAATACTTTTAAATCGAAAATATCGACTAAAATAAAAAATGCCGTCATTACTGTTTATACACACATAGTGAGTGTGTATAAAATAATGAATTGCAAATATTGACTCGTTCTAATCAACTATATTAATTCAATTTTAATGTAAACGATAAATTATGTATGCCATTAAATGGAATGCTTAACAGTAGTCGGAGAAAAATATTTTTCTCCGACCTGTTTCTCGAGAAGATGCAAATTTATTACGGGCCAAAAGGAAAATGTATTCAAAAATAGACAAATTTATTATTTGTGTAAGTGGCATAAAAGAACTCATTTTACATTTATGTTAAATAATTTATATCCATTGACGTCATATTAAAATAATCTTTTCGCCGTCAATCAATTTAATGAAGTTTTAGCATTAAAATCCGGTGTCCCCTAGATTAAAAAATTCTGTATCATCACGCGCTACATTAAAAACTTTAAATCTGTCAAGATTTTATTGCTGCGATAGATCAATTATCTATACTTAGTTTAGTATTTTTAATCCTTCTTCAATAAATTTAATAATTGTGCGTTATTCTTCCTGCGTAACTTATATAATTATATGATAATAGTCGCTGACATTTAGAATGCTATTACGAAAATACCTTTTGTTACGTTAAAAAAGTAAGTAACATTATTTGTGAGTCATCAAGATGCCTATTGACATGAGTAATGCAATTATGTTCGGTACTGTTAGAGGAATAGAATCGATTGGAAAGTGAGGGTTTGTGCAAGTTTATTCTAAATAAATGATTTTAATTTGCATCCGAAACGACTATGTTGCAATCTATTTGCGTTAAAAAAATATTAAATAGATTTCTACGAAAATAAATTATTAAAATTAATTCAATGAATAATAATTATAATAATAATAAATAATATAAAATAAAAATAATAGAAAATATTAATAATAAATAATATAGAAAATACTGAAGACAAAATCCAATCAATTAGAAAAAAGAACAGATAACAAGACTAACGACATTACAATATTTACTTTCATTAAAATTAAATAATAATGTAATTTGAATAGAGAATAAAGAATTAAAGTTTTCTTCAAATAAACCTCCTCCCTTTTCCGCACACACTTTGCAATTCTTGCTCGAAATTGAGCAAATTTTTTTCTTATTTCACGAATTGGCAAGGAAGCTACAGCTTGTCGTATCCCACCTTTCAAAGCATCTTTATCATTGGGTAAGGATTGACTATAAACTATCTGCTCAAACGTCCCCAGAGATAAAAATTTGCAATTGTGAGATCTGGGCTCCTTGGGGGGCCATCTAATTGATGCATTTCTTCCAATTCATATATCTCCAAATTTATTATTTCATCAATTTACTACAGCACGAGCCGCGTGAGCCGGGCAGGCATCTTGTTGAAAGTACTGTTATGTCAAAATTCGTGAGAGTCATATATTAAACACTGTAAATTTGGGATGAATTAAATTGTCAAAATTACACGTACACACATGCTACTGCTATTTAGAAATGAAAAAGAAAATAGGAAAGTTATGTGAAGGAGAAAAGTTCTTTTCAAAAAGAAGAAAAAACGGTTTTGAAAAGTTGATTGAAAAAAAAATAGAAAAATCAGGTGAAGAAGAAAAAAGTTCTTTAGTTCTTCTTTAGAGATATTGGTGATTATTATTACTGACAAAATTTTTTTATAAATAAAACTTTAAAGGCATAACTATGTATCTGCCTCCAATAACTGATTATAAATAATCTGATTCTTCTTCTGATTCTGAGGTAAATGATATTATTCATAAAATGTCTTCAAATTCCTGTGGCACTGACGGCATATCTTTAAGAATGATAACCCTTTGTTGTCCTACTATTACACCTATTTTAACTCACATATTTAATTTTTGCTTGTGCAATGGTTCATTTCCTTCATTGTGGAAGAATGCATGTGTAATCCCGATCTCCAAAAAAGGCTCCCCTGATGCTCTATCGGATTTGCGCCCTATTTGTATATTGCCAGTTTTGGAAAAGCCATTCTCCATTATATTGGTTTAATATGCGGTACTGTTTTTATTACTATTTACACAACAGAGACCAGCATCAACGATTTATCTTCTGATGTTAAATCCATAAAGTGCCACAGGGATCCGTACTGGGCCCATTATCAATTGGGCTTCCCATTTTTCTTTCACATTTTGGAAAAGATGAAAAAACAGCTACGTGCTCATATCTCTAATTTTCTTATACTTCCAACTGTGCAGTCTGGATTCAGATCAGGGTTTAGTTGTGAAACTGCACTATGTAAAAGTATGATAGACTTAATCATACTTTACTATTATCCATTCTCCATTATATTGGTTTAAGTCCCAGTACTGATTACTATTTACATAACAGAGACCAGCACTTGTCAACGATTTATCTTCTGATGTTAAATCCATAAAATTCTCCATTATATTGGTTTAAGTCCCAATTTTTCTTTCACAGGTTCTCATGCTCTTTTTTCAGATGACACTATTTAAATCATTTCATGTTGGGGATGCCGCGAGCTATTGAAAGTTTAAACGTAGATCTGAACAATCTTTTTTATTATTGCTAAACAACACTTGATATTTTAAATCAAATTTATAATGTTTTCTGAGCCACCGGTTAAATCATATAAAATCGACTGAAGTGCCATAAGGAGGTGAAAAATCTAGGTTTGGATCCATATAAGCATGGGAAAACCTTATTTCAATTTTGTTATATTCTCACAGACATTTGCTCAATTTAAAAAAAGCTTGTGTGACAGTTTCCCATTTACTTTTTGAGATAATTTATAATACAGTTTCTCATGCTCTTCCCACTTGTATTTGCAGATGACAGAAGGGATCTCATTCAGGCTTTATATAAATCGAAATTTCATGTTGGGGATGCGATCCTGATGTCGCGACGGCTATATGTGAGTTTTTTTTTCTTGGAATTTCTGTTTTTCTGTTGCTAAAGAGCATTCTCGTTTTGTCATTTTAATTTTAATTTAAATGCCTTATTTTCTAAAACTTAGGATCATCAGGAAGAACAGGATTTCACCTGATGATCTGAACATACGTGTTTATGTATTGTATATGAAAACTGTAATTTTAGTATTATATTATTGCTAAATTGTTATTAACATTTCCTATTTGATATTAACGAGAATAAATCCAAATTTATCAAAAATGTTTTCTGGTCCTAGAATTAATGCGGCTGAAGAGAATAAGCTGGATGACTGTTCATGCAATTACGGGTTGGACTTAACATTTGAGCAACTTTGTACCATCCCGACCTCTTTTCCACTTGAGTTTGGTTAAACTCCGAAATTTCTGTCTTGAGTACCTTCAATTTTAACAAAAAAGGTTTTCCGAGAAGAATTGAAAATTTAATTTCCTCCAGAAGTTTTTAAAAGCAAATCTTCTGAATCCGGTTAGAAATAATCGTCTCATTGGATCCAAGTTTTCTTTAAACGAAATCTTCAAATTACCAAAAAGATAAAGTGAAAAATTTCATTTAGGTGTGTGATTGAAGCCGATATCCGAAAATAATTTTCTGGCAAATGATTGCTTAAACATAGAAGAAAAATGACAATAGCTGGATGACTGTTCATGCAATTACGGGTTGGACACCTGTAGCCAGGGCATTTGAGCTGGGTGCTATTTGTACCATCCCAATCAAAACCCTCATTTCCACTTGAGCAGTTTAGTGTCCTCTATAAACTCCGAAATGTTTCTGTGTGAGTACCTTCAATTCCTCACATGTGCAGATTAGATGTAAACTTGTTTCCTCCTGTAACTCGCATCTTCTGCACCACGGTTCACTCATCTGATCCGTATTATGTACACTACCGTAAAAAGTGTTTAGGCAGTCTGATTAACAGCAAACACATATAAAAAGGTATTGTTGAGGTCCAAGTTGATTACAGTTTATTCCATATATCAGTAACTGATGTTAAATTTCTGCACTTCCCAGTCCAGTTCTTTCCTCCTGTAAATGATGTAAATTGTCTCTAGGTACACAATTTAGAGGAGGTCTAGGTACACAATTTAGAGGATTATCTTGCTGAAAGATAAAATTTTGACCCAAAAGACGAATCCCTGAAGATACTGCGTGGTTCCCCAAAATGTTGGGGTATCCTTCTGGATTTAGTATACCGTCAAAACAGCCCTACAACATCATTGTGATTCTTCCAGGGATAGAGGATGGATAGAGAGAGAGCGGTGACGTGGGGAGCCGACTCAAAAAACGAGCGGTGCCTAAACACTTTTGATCGGTAATGTAGATGCATCCTCAGGGGATAGTGTCCAGTTATCAACCCAAGCATGGTCTTAATTTATATTTTATTGCGTCTAGTTAGGTTTTCAGAGAACTTAGTATCCCTATCCGAGTCCCAGTCGACCTCCATTTCCTTACACTTTCTTTGTCTAAGTAAGACCAAATCTCCCTTCTAGTAGAATCGCTGGTGGTTCCACATACGAGCTCTGGTCCTATGAAGTGTTTTTTACAACCCACCTTTGCTAGTTCATCGGTTATTATATTGCCCTTGATAGATATCCTCATGTCTGGGCACCCAAATCAAAGACACCTTGTTGTCTTGTACCAGTAGGTATATTGAGGTACTGTTTGCAATCTTTAATCAGTTTTGACGTGGTAAGAGGGTTCATTACTGCCTTGATAGTGGCCTGACTATTAGTCAGTATGTTTATATTTCTCCTCGTGCAGCCACCCTTTGCAAAAATCGGTTTTTTTTTCTGTAATTCGAGTTGTCGATGGTCATAAGTCTTATATAATGTATGACTTGATAGTTCTGAGTAACTCACTTCAGATAGAGCTGATAGCTTTATATCCCGATTCTACCAGGATACTTCAGCCTCCAAATGGGATTCAACTGAATGTTTTAAGCTAAAAGTGCCTTAGAATTCGAAAAAAAAAACAAAGCATGATTGATATTAATCCATTTTCGGATCTTTAAATTATTCAGAAAAAAAGCCATCCCTCGACCATTGCACCACTCTACGAATCTGACACAGATGAAGGGTGTCAATTGCCTGAAAGTTGCCCAGTGACATTGGTGAACGAAACTTATAACATAATTAATTAACGTTGATTTGTAAAAAGTAAAAGAGACAACTGACAAATTCGAGATAGAAATATAAATCAACCAAGTCTCGTATACACAATATAAAACTATTTGTGTTGGACACACATTAACTGTGTTGATTTTATTATATATTAAGACTGTGCTATAAATGCGTATAATTGCCCACCTGTTAACTGTATGTACAAACAAAAACCTTGTTAGCGTTTACAATTTACTGTAAAGGAAACACTCGCTCAGCAATTAAAAATTACTAACTTGTAGCCATGATTGAAATAATGTTAACTTACATGTATGCAGGGGTTCGTAATAATAGAGTTGAAAAATCGCTCTGAACTAAGAATTGTTACAGTTCTCACGATGCTTACCTTCCTTCCCATTTTTCCTCCATCTATTATAGAGCAATTAAATCTAATATCATTGTTTCCCATGTGACAGATAATGCGTACGATGGCGTTATGACTTTGAATTTATGATTTCTTATTCCCTGTAATTAATTGTTGCGCTACGTGCTGTTATTTATGGTTAAAATAAATTATCTGTCGGTATTTCTTTAATGAATCAACGAGATAATGCATGTATAAATACAGTTGCTTAATTTGAATGTGTAATAATCTAATAATGTCGTCTAGGCTAGATGAATGGGCGAGTTTTATGAGGCGGGGCAATTGACTAGAAATGGTATAACTTGGGATTGCTAATATATGAAAATTATCCGCCTTAGAAGTACTTAAATTAAGAAAAGTGGAGTAAAAATTATTTTTGTTACAATGTAATAGAAGAACTTGGTAGGCTTTCGTTTAATATCATTCAAAATCGTCAGTCAAAATCGATGAAAATAACTGTTGAAAATGACATACAATAGAATCAACTAGGGATAAGGTCGAAGCCAGTGACGGATCTAATTGATTCGTCAGTGGCATGCGATAGAAATTACAAACTCCAAATTACTCATTTCGAACTGAAATGTATTGAATCTTCAGAAATTAGCAGCTGCAGCTTGCTATGTAACTTGTGTGTGAAAACATGTTTTTATTTCTTTGTTCATATTTCATAATTTTTCATTACCTTTTTCATTTCTTTAATTTTAATGTTAAACAAAGAAGTAGCAAGTGTTAGGTACATCTAATTACCGACATCTTAGCTCATTATTTATTTTTGTCTACTGTTTTGTGGCGCCTACTGCTCAAACAATTCGACTTCTCGAAACCTGATGCCGTAAATCAACTGGACGACCTTGAATAACCACCCCAGGACCTATCAACATTGACGCGAAAACGTGCAACGTAATTGGCCAATTCTCGGCGGTCCTTTCAAAGAATTTTGACCAAAGATTTGAAAACGTTCCCGTACAAAATTTAGTTGGTTCAACAGCTAGTGCTAGCCGATCGCAAAACTCGTGTCGGGTACAGTTAGGGGTTGTTGCAGCTGAATACTCCAATGTCTGATTTTTTCAAGAAATTGGCCACCTAATTGGACATGTAAACGAACAAAATATCTGGTTTAGAGCAATCGACAATCCTCATGTTCTCCATGGGATAGCACTTCATCCACAAGAAGTGATCCTATGGTGGGCTGTTTAGTCGGAATGTGTGATTGGGAACGGTGCCGGATCATGTTGAATGAGTTCTTGATACCGATACTAGATGAGTTGCGGTTGAAAGATATATGGTTCCAGCAAGGCGGTGCCACCGCCCACGGAGTGGTTTTTGGCGAAAAAAATACTGTTGGCTTGATAAACATTATTCGGATTCTGCACCATGAAAATCAACCGATCAGAAGTGGTTTGCTAAGTTTAAACGAGGCGAAATGAGTATTGAGGAGGATGCACGCAGTGGACGCCACAAAGAGGCTGTTACCGACGAAAACATCAAAAAATCCACAAAATAATTTTGGATGAACGTAAAGTGAAGTTAATCGAGATAGCTGAGATTCTAAAGATATCAAAGGAACGTGTTGGACATATCGTGAATGAATATTTGGGCATGCGAAAGCTCTCGACCAAAAACAACAACGAATTGATGATTCTGAGCTGTGTTTGGAGTTGTTCTATCGTAATAAACCCGAATTTTTGCGTTGATATTTGACAATGGATGAAACATGGGTCCATCATTTCACACCGGAGTCCAATCGACAGTCAGCCGAATGGACTTGCCATGATGAACCGACTCCAAAGTGTGGAAAGACGCAACAGTCGGCTGGTAAGGTTATGGCATCAATATTTTGGAAAAGAAATTAAGTCCGATGAAGAGATAATCGCCGAAACTGAAGTATCGAAAAATTGGATTGTATTGTAAATATTGAATAAAATCAAATATTATCAAAAGAAATTGTTTTCTATGTTAGCCTACGAACTTTTCAGTCCAATTGGTAGGACGCTGGAACAGGGAACCGAACGAAGGACTCATATCTTATGACCATTTTCTCGTAACGTACATCCAGAACCAGAAGAGCTCATAACTGAGACGAAAGCGCTCAGGAAATCTAATCCAGCCCCTAGAAAAAGCAAGCAGGATTACGGGAGGCATTGCGAAGCTACAGTCCCTGGAAAATGTAGATTTATCTGAAAATCCTATCAATTTATGGAAGTCCCTATTCACAGAAATTTCATTTCAAATGCATGAGATGAGACTCCCTAATTCGCAGCTGTAATCCACTCCTTCTGAGAAAACTTTCGTCGTCCTGGTTGTATCTCTTCTTCTTGTTAATATTAGAAACCGAAGCTGTGGTTAAATGTTTGTGGAGAATTTTGCGTACACCAATATGAGAAATGTCGACCTCTGTCTACTAAACCTATCCATAAACTCAATTTCAAAATTTTTGTTTAAAAACTGACAACAGTACACTTATATATAGGGAATACTCGTAAAAATCCCTCTAAAACGACACTCTCAATGGAGATTTCGAGCCACACTTTTCCAGGTCGTTTAATTTCTCGATTAAGGGATTTGGATTGGTCCTCGAGGTTGCCGGATCTTACGGCCCAAGACGACTTTCTGTGGGGTTATTTAAGGGGGTGGTTGTAGGTAAACAAGCATCAGATTTCCCAGGTCTCCAAGAAATCGATAATCTAACGTCAGAAATCTTACTGAACGTGATGCAAATTGTTATAAAAGGAATCCAAATTTGCATTAATTTTGTTAAGGTACTGCGTATGATCTTGCTTTCAAGATATAACCTATTGCAATTTTTTACCACCCTGTATATGTTTGAGAGTTGAGTTTAAATTATGACTATTCTAATCAAGATACAAAACCCATTAATAAAACATTTCCAACTAGCCTCTTACAAAATTCTCCTAGAACTAAGTAACATTTAAAAGAAGAAGTAAATATTCTTTTGACATAATTTGTGACTAATAATAATAAACAGTTGATTAAGCTAGTAATTCACCTTGGCACGGTGTTGAAACTGGCTTTTGCTTCGTATTATGAAAACGTTAAGCTACGCAATTTATCTATTCAACGTATTCTATACTCTTCAGCTATAAAAGGGTTGGATGAAGTAATTTTATATCTCGTCTGTCGCAATAATTGCTTCTATGCATTGTGGTCGTGATACCTATCTGACTGCGACAGCATAATAAACATGGTAGAAGAAAATGTTAATTTTTCAATTTGTCTAGGTTTCATAAGATGAATTATTTAAATTGTGAAATGTTTCTCTTTTATAGCGATAAATATCGTTTATATGTCATTGGACGCATTGTTGGTGTACAGGCTTGCTAGCTGAAGAATGTCAGGTGACTGATTTATATGTTAATACTTGATACAGTCAACAACGCTGTGTTGTGGAGAAGGTGTAGAGTGTAGAGACATGGACGTTCGTTCTTGACATACTTTGTGAACTTGCGTGAACTAACGTTTTATAAAAGGTGTGAGATTCTATAAATTGATATATGCTAACGTCGGTGGAAGGTTGGCCATTTAGAAATTGTAAACAATATGATTCTTGCATTCCCCGAATTCAAACTACAACAGTATTATCTCAGAAAAAAATCCAAATGAATTATTTACTACAAATCGAATCCTGAATCATTCGGACTTCCTGCTTTCGGGTTTATTTTTATAATGAATTATTTTATTTATCGCTCCAGATATTGGTATTCCAACAAGTACTAAATTACAATTACTAATAACGAATGTGGATATAAATTTGAACAAGTTCGTTCGTCCTTGAATCTGTAATTATATAATTTAATTGCAACGAACATTTAAGACATATCTGGGGTTTTACCAATAAGTACTGCTTAAGTAAGGCGACACACCTTTGTGTGTAATCGAAATGTAAGGATGCCTAGACGAGCGTTGGGCGCCATTATATATCTTCTTGATTTATAAATCGATTTTATGAAGAACAACGGCGTTTGGCATTCAGGAAAAAAGATCGTCGATAAATATCGATTTCTATAGACAATAGTGGGAAAAAAAACGAACGCAGTAGCATATTATTAAGTGTCGTGCTACATTACGAAAGAACCACGATTCTAAAGATACGTATAATTGTTTTTTTCCATCTGTAACTTTATAATGTGTACAACTTATACAATATGTATGTTAGGTATATATACATATGAATGACCCTCGTACCATAGACGCGTGTGATCACAATCTCTAGGCGGCCTTGTTTTCTCGAACGGCCCAATCAATTTCAGCGAGAAACAAACAAATTATGTAAAAGAACTAACGTATGCTATAACAGCATGAACGTATTGTTTGTAAATGTATCTATTTAACGATAAATGATAGGATTATAAAGCTGTTGTTTTGTATATGTGCATTTAGTAATCATCATAATATGTTTTTATTTATATCAATTTATAACAATAAAAAATTGAGGTGAAGATAATAATAATAATAATAATAATTATTATTATTATTACTTGTCTTCCAACGATATACAAGCTCTTAACAGCCATACTGACATCAAAAATATACACACATCTAGATAAAAACAAAATCTTGGCGGAAGAGCAGAAAAGATGCAGACAGAGAAGCAGAGGCTGTAAAGAACAGCTCATAATAGACACCCTAGTGACTGGTGATGCAAAGAAAAATAAATAACCATTGTACACTGCATATATAGATTACCAGAAAGCGTTCGATAGCATCCCACCCACATGGCTCCTAGAAACACTTGAGGTATATAAAATGGACGCGCAAGTAATAGAAATGCTTCAGCACATTATGGAAAAGCGGCAAACAACATTAACAACTACCGTCAACAGAACATCAACAGAAATTGGGAAAATAAAAATACAAAGAGGGATATTTCAGGGTGATTCACTTAGCGTTCTTTGGTTTTGTATGGTAATAAATCCTCTCTCCACCATGCTTAATGCAGATAAGAAAGGATATTAAATTGGAAGGATTAAACATCAAATAACCCATTTGTTCTACATGGATGATCTAAAAATTATATTCAACAACAAAGAAAGACCTCGACAGTGTTCAGAGATATTCAGTCGTGCCATAAAAATGGACTTCTGTCTAGATAAGTGCCGCATTAATGCTATGAACAGGGGCGTTTGGGTTAAGACAGAGAATTACACCCGAAAACATACAGTAGATGCACAAGAACACGTCAAGACAATGCAAGCAGAGGACACATATAAATATTTAGGCTTTGCACAAAATAGAGGTATTAGCAAGAAACAAACAAAAGAACAAATAACTCAAGAAGCTAAACGCCGAATAAATCTGATACTTAAAACAAAGCTGTCTGGTCAGAATATGGTTAACGCAATCAACACATATGCACTACCTGTTTTAATGTACACCTTCGGAATAATACAATGGACTGATACAGAACTGGAAGAAACTAACAGAGTAGTACGAGTAGCATTCACGAAACATTGTGCCCACCACCCCAGAAGCTCTATGGAGAGATTCCATCTACCCAGGAAGAAAGGGGGCAGAGGCATTATTGGCATAAAAAACTACTACCAACAAATACACGACCTCAAAGAATTTTTCAAAACGCAAGCCCAGACATCAAATATCCATAGAACTGTATATACTATCGATGATCGTTTGACCCCACTCAATTTGAAGGACACTAAAAATAATGTCAAAGAAAAAATCGTAGATGACAACGACAAAATAACGACATGGCGAAGCAAAGAGCTGCATGGCAGGTATATACACACAGCATACGGTAATCACATAGACAGAGAGGCAACACTTCAGTGGCTACGTAACACCAATCTGTTCACTGAAACAGAAGGCTTTATAGTAGCAATATCGAACCAGGTCATACCAACGCTTAGCTACAAAAAACACATACTGAAAGAGAATATTCCAACAACATCTTGTAGAATATGTGGCGAGAAAGCAGAAACAATAGAACATATACTTAGCGGCTGCTCGATCTTAGCCCCAAAGGAATATACCAGACGCCACAACAATTTTGCGAAAGTGATACATCAAGCTGTGTGTAGATTATACGATGGTACTGTTGCAAAAACACCTTACTACAACTACCAGCCACAAAATATAACGGAACTTCCTGCAGCTAGGATGTACTGGAACAGGACCATACAAACTGACAGGACCGTCCAGCACAACAGACCAGACATCACTTTAAAGGACCAAGATAAAAAAATTACATACCTGATAGACATCTCTATACCGGCGCCAACCAATATCCAAGCGAAACACAGAGATAAAATCGATAAATATCTACCACTGGCTCAAGATATAAAAGAGGTATGGAGTCAAGAAAAAGTTATTGTGGTGCCAATCATCATCGGTGCAACTGGGGAAATACCTACACAACTCCATGAAGGTTTAAAAATACTTAACATACGCCCTATGACCTACAAGCAGCTACAAAAAGTAGTAATCCTAGAATCGACGAGTATTATGCGACAGGCACTAAGCCAGAATACATAACAAAAACAAGCAGGCAACATTATCATTAGTCTTCATTTAAGCCACCCAAAGCCTCCTACTCTTCTAATAACTAATTTATATTATTTTTTATAATTAACTAATAACTATCTGAAAAAAAAATAAAAAAAATAAAGGGCCGAAAGAAAAAAAAACCGTAAAGGCTACTAAAAAAAAATTAAAAAAAAACAAAAGAAGTATCGGGGAAAAAAACTGTTTGCAAAAAAACCAAGCCAATTAAATAGAGCAAAGAAAAACAAAAAAAAAAGAGCCCAAAAAAGAAAGCCAAACAGAAGAACGAAGTATATAATATAAAAATCATAAAAGGTTAATATTTTGTGTGATTGAAATACATTTTTACAGGAATGCCTCGAGGTTAAACCTATCATAGACCTGAGAGCCCGCTTCTGAATAGCGAGAACGCGATTGGAATCCGAACACATTCCCCAATGTATAATGCCATAGGCCATTCTCGATTGAAAATTAGAATAATAAGAGTTTTTTACAACAGAAAAACTGCAAGACCTTTTTAGGTTATAAATAGCATAAGTTCGAGAGAGGCTGTTACAGAGTTTATCAGCATAAGAAGTCCATTTCCGATGCTCATCAATGAACACTCCGAAGTCCTCTAAAATAGGACTCCGCCAATCCTACTCTTTCACCATTTAATAAAAAGGTACTCAAATTTATTAATATTTATCCAGGTAGTAACTCTGGTGATTTTTTATTAATATCATTTGCGTATAAGACTAACGAATCAATAGCAGTGATATAGGTTGGGAAGTCATTAATGTAAATTAAAAACAGTGTAGGTCCCAACACAGAACCCTGGGGTACTCCTACATTAATACTTGATTTATTCGAATGAATATTATGACATACAGTTTTAAGTTCGCGATTTCTCAGGTATGATTGGAACCAGCTCAAAGTTGTACCATTAATTACATATCTTTCAACGGTTAACGCAATCAAAAGCGTTCGATAAATCAATTAGTACTGATAGGCAACGAATAATTAATTAAATAAGTTAATGGCATCATCTCTTGCAGAATGATTAGACTGCAATTTATTCACAGCAGAAAGAACATCATTTTCAGATACATTAGGATAGTAGAAGGAGTGTAGTGGACGAGGTACATGTTTATCAATAGTATCAAAGTCAATACAGCTATCACCATAAGTTGCATTGATTAAATCATTTGAAAAACTAGCAAAAAAGTCATTGAATAAATTATATAGTTAATGAAATGCATCACCTTTCACGAGACTAAAAGAGTGTTCTTTTTGTTAAGTACATGCCAAAAAGGTCATCATTCTATTGAGCCATTCTATTTCAATTTATCTCACAAAGAAGTGACGAGCGTAGTTTTATAAGGAAGCCAAAGTCTGGACCGGTTTTCACATCGTCTGTGGCTTCCTTCTGAGGAAATGAGATTGGTAAGTTTCGTTCAAATCAATAAAGATCCATATCTATGACTCCAGGTAATTAATTACAATGGCTTAAGTCAAAATATAACCCAACCACTGCCTGTTCATCATGCAATAATTTATTCAGGTCTGATCAGTCAAATCTGATTTCAGATCTTCTTAAAATTTCTATTTCTTTATGGTTAGTTTGTATAAATCTGGTAAAATACATTATTTTGCAACTGATATCTCACATTGGACGTCACAACCTCAATTATTGTATGATATCCATTCCAATACTCGAGAAATCTTCTAGTTTCAACAAGATGGTGGCGATTCTCTCTACTTTCACGATTGTAGGCAATTTATGAGTCAATGGTAGAAGGACAGATGATATTGCATGGCGGATCCTACTTGTGCATAGTTTAAAATAATAATATGCAAGCTGCAATCGCATTCTAGCATTTAATTTGATCGTTATCGAATCCGGTGTATTTCCAGTTTCATCTTGAGCTCCAATGTACTTCTGCTGTATAGGAAAGGAATCAAAAGAACTCGCGTATTCATAAATTCTGCTGCTATATGATCTATCTGCAGTCTAAATGCCAACATAAAGTCCAAAACCAAGCCCATGTATTAATGGTATCTGTACCCTTACATAAAAAGCTTGGAAATCTTAACAAACATGGCGCTGAGCATGACAGCTCGTTAGAGTCTACGGTACATATACTCTTGGTTTCTCGAGGATGTCTAACAATCCTCATATTGGATATTAGAACAGTAAGTTCTATAGAACGTACGATTCTTAAGGTATAAGATTCTGCGAGATAAATGGGACTGGAACACTACAATCAACTCATAGCTCATGTCCATTTCGCACATGTTTTGTAGAAGACTTTCATAACCGATAGAGTCAACTGTACTGGGTCATTTCAGAAACGCGGCACTGCCTCAATAAATTGCTGGAAGTCCATTATTACGCATGAATATCAATGATTTGATGACGGACTTTATTCAAGCAGGTTATGGCTTGCTCTATTTTAGGAAGATCAAACAGCAAATTTTCTCAAACATCTGGCAAGACGTCCGAAATCAGAATCACGTTAATAAAGTCAAACAAATCAGAGAGATTGTGAGTAGGACGTTCCTAAATGGTGGGGTTTTTCATTGCATCATGGTTATCCTATCATCCACCCCTTCCACGAGGAGTACACAGGTGTTTAAAAATCTTCTTCGTCTTAATTTTTTGCCAAACTGTTAAAGAAGCTTGTTTTGATGACAATGCCCAGGTTTTCCAGCCAGTCAAATTCTAACCTAGTCTCCACGAGCGTAGTTTTTTATTTAGAAATAAAAAAAGCAATTTAGAGCTCCTAATTTTCCAGATGATGTCTGTGCTTTTTTATTTAATTTATTGGTGGCTTTTAAATACCAGTTCTACCTAATTCCAGCGCTTAATAGCATTTTGAATTGCTACCATGACTGAAGTATCTTCAGCATTCATCAGGCCGTTAATATATATTAAAGAGAACATTGGTCCCAACATGGAAGCCTGTGGTACTCCATTTCTATAATGCTTGTGTTACTAAGTGTTCTCTATTTGTTAATATGATGTTGAAAGAGAAGTTAGCAACCTTTTCTTGGTTGCCGTTTTTGGCACAGATAGCGATGCTAACATTTATATTGATCTAAAATTCTGTTCTTTCCATCTTTAGAGAGATTCAATAAAACTGAGTGCTGCGTAGGGATTTTGGTAATTTGGCGTCCGAAATTGACCAACCAGACGCTAGATAAACAAAAAAAAAACAGATGGAACAGACTGCGAGGTGGTCTTTAACGCGAACCATTATCATACAAAATGAATAATGGGGTTTTGATGTGTAAGCACCTAATATTGTAACAGCTACGTTTGCGTTACTTCCGTTATGTGATTGCAGTGGCAAACAAATTACATTTGATGAATTATTGTTACGAGTGAATCATATTTTCCTCGTTGTTAACAATCAATGAGATTGAGTCATTAGATCAGGACGTTATAAAATTAGGTGGGGTTGCATTAATGAGGTTTCTGTTTTTTAAATTGTCAGTTTACAAGTTTCAAGTACTGCCCAAGGATTTGATCTTAAGTGCTGAAGGGAGATATGATCCCTAATGTCCTGCGACACAAAAAAGGGGATGTCGTTCAATGGTATTGCCAGACAATTTTAAATTAATGTAATGAGGTGCAATAGATCGACTAGAAAGGTAAGACGGTGCTTGATTGGGTTCGAAAAGGTTAAGGTTTTTCAGGTTGATAAGGGGGGTGAACACCAGCTCATTCCTTAGAGCTTGTTTGCCGAAAAATATCAGTTTATACCTGGAAAGACTTCTAATGTTGAAGAACTGAATTTGACGACAGCTTGTAGCTTCTTTATTTGACTCAACGCTCTGGGGACCATTAAAGACCTACTACAACTCTGCTGCATGTAAGTAAGTAATCAATCATCCAGAAAAAAGAAACTCATATCATCATGATATTTTAACTAAACAGACAACGCTTGATTGTGGGACCTATTTTTGAATAGAGTTGATAATCCATCAAAAGAAATAGATGCAGAATTTTAACCTGGAATACCAAAATAAGTTGAAGGCGGAAGCAGCAAAATGAGTGGACCCATAAAGGAGAAAGAGTCCTCCCTTTATTCTTCTCGCAATAGATCATTAGAATCTATTGTTATCGATTAGATCAACAATTGTACTTAGACTAGGATATGGAAAAGCCATTTGAGTCATAAATTTCGACTATGATACCACTAAAAATGTCTTATTTACAAGAGTTTAACGTCAGCATCTTAGTCATTTTTTCCCAAACGATAATCGAGTTACGTAATCTGTAACAAATCTAAATACTACTTTTTATTACTCGATAAACTATGCACGACAATGATATTTAATTCATTGAAACTTATTGTGGAATACGTGAACACTAGCCATATACATAATGTATTTGGAATGGCGACCTGATTTTTTTTCAACCACTTTGCTTTGTATGCAAGACAACTGTTGCCATTGAACTCTCTTTACTTTCCAATGATTAAATTGTAACAATTACGTTGCGTTTTTCTTTTAAAAATCGTATTGTAGCTCAACGAATTGCGATTCGATTAATATGATCCAAGATTTTGACAGTGTCATGTTCTGATATGTCGTCTGAATAATGATATTTTGTAAATATGGGTTTTTTACTTGCAAGGATATTGTCCTTGGGGAAATTTTAGAGTTCCTGATAGGTGTAAGATGTGCCAAGTTACAAGACGGCTTACTTGTTTCTATGTTACGTCAATATACAAGGTATATTTGCATGGTGATCGTGAATAAAATAAGAGACAATATAATTGTATTTTGTTGTATTGTTGTTATTCGTTAAATGATTTTGCGTCAAAAGATATCTTTCTATGATTAATGGAAGTAATTGTTATTTAAATTTGCATATCCTACCACGATTTATTTGTTCTTTTCAAGTTGTTTTATTGATTCTCATTTATAAAAGATCGATAATTTAAAAAAATTGCAAGTGACGACAATCATGAGATTGGAAATATTCCAACTTTGTATGCAGTAATGTACGTAAGTATTAAAGGTTAGTATATAGGGTGCCCAAAATTTTTAAATTTATTATAGAATATGGTCACTCTCCAGCACTTTGACATTTGGCAACTTTGGCAAATATTTGACATTCATATGAACAATACGGCATGACAATATTAGGTATTCCATAAACCGAAAATATCTCCAATGATAGAATTGAGCATTCTTCATTCCCACTGTTTAAAAGCTCTCAACTCGGAATACATTCAAAATAAGCGTGAACTGCGGTGTCAATCTTTTTTCAGACGAAAACCTTCTACCCTGAAAATTGCATTTAATAAGCCTAAAAAATAGTCAAAAGTCACACATTGCTAAATCAGTTGAGTACGGCCGATGTTCTATTACTTTTATATTTTTTTCCAAAAAATTAGCGAGTTAAAGCTGCCATATGGGACGATGCATTATCATGATGTAGCAAAATCCCCTTTTCTGAAACTCAACTGAACACATCTGGAAAACATTTTTCAGTGTACTTCTGAAGAATAATGCAAATGTAACCTCTTTAATAGCTCGCTTCTTCTTGATCATCGTAGGAGTTTCCTCATCTTGGAGGAAGAAATGCAGGCAATTGTGTATGATTGATTTAACAGCTGAGGATCCAATCTTGAGTTGATGATCTATTACCGCATAAGCGGCTTTATTATACACCATTTATTTTACACCAAATGACAGATAAACAGGTGTAAATTCAACTTCAAATCTGAATTGGTATTTTTGACGTTCCCCTTCATATCAGTCATAAACTGTTTTTTGAAAAACAAAAGAATCCGCCGGGAGAGACTACCAATTCTTCAGTTGTACTGTTACAGATCATCTGAGAAAAAAGTCCTGACCCCAAGTCTCAAATAGTAAATCTTCTGGGCACTCATTGTAGTCTACACATTCACAGACAAATTTTATTAATTCAAAATTAATACGGAAAATGGAAAAGGATGAAGCGGCAAAAGAGGGTAAAGACAAGTGCAAAGGATTTTCAAAATATTCCAGTAGTTTAAGGATAGAAGAAACATTCTCATTAAGCAACGATTCACTTGAACATGCTGAATTTGGGACCACACAATCAGTTAACAAAATATAATGATAAAACAATGGGTTAAAAAGGCAGATCATTTCTATGTTGTGAAAATTGTAAATCTAACCTGTTAAGTTAAAAAGTTAAAGAGGTTTTCAGAACATAAATTTGTTTATGGTTTTGGAAAAATTATGAAGTTTCCCATTGTTAAGCAGTTTCAAATTAATGATACACCCCCACTATCGGCCTCCCGGTGGAGGTTGACTTAGAAATGTGTTTTTTGAACATTATTTAAAACAAAACTTAGAAATGTCTTTCAAATGACTTTTGAAATTTCGAAAAGGAGGGGAGTCGGGCTTGTCACATTTCTAAGTCAACATCCACCACCCCCCTCCCAGTGAAGGTTGATTTAGAAATGTGTTTGTCGAACATTAGAAATTTAGAAATGTCTTTCAAATGACTTAAATTTTCGAAAAGGAGTGGGGCGGAGCTTGTCGAAATTTTGTTTTTATGGGCTGTTTTATTGTTCCAAACCTTTGTAGAACAATATTAAAACGAGTCAAAAAATAATGGAAAAAAAACATGTCTTAAACTCCTTTTTTTTTTGAAAAACGAAAAAAAAAACATTCTTTTAAACTAGCTTCCTTTTAAATTTCGATAATTTGAAAATTAGACAGTTGTTTCAGGTTGTTTTAAATCGTTCTACACATTAGCAGAGTTTTAAAAATTAATGTTAAAAGTTATTAAAATGAAAAAGTTTCAGTCATTTTCGAAATTTTTAAAATTTGTCAAGGATATTTTAGGTTTGTTTGTTATGTTCCTCAGTTTTATAAAATAATGTTAAAAAATTAATCAAAATTGAACGGCAAAAAAAGTTGAAATTTGGAAAGTGATTCTGCGGTTTTCCAAACTTTCCAATATTGCAAATTACGCGAAAACAATTTTTAAATCACTTTCTCACCCTTTCTCTAAATTTTTTAAAAGTTGTTTCAAAATTGTTCTACACTGTTCCAGAGTTTTGCAACATAATCTTTTCTAATTTCGTAAAATGAGTTGCGAGATGGACTCCATAAAACTTTTGCTCTGTAATATACAAATTAAGGCTATGCATTCCCTGTGGAATTGAAATCGCTCCTAGAGCTCTTCTGACCGTTTTTATTTTGCAATCTGTGGATGCTCAGTCCCCTATTCTTCTTACTGTTATCCTCACAAATTCTTGTTTATTTTGACTTCTTCGTATATTCTTCTCCATTTCTTCCAGTTGTTCCATTTTCTCCCTCCATCCTGTAAGTCCAATAATCCTGATGCTCTCGGCAATTTGGCCTTGGTCTGTTCCCTATAGGTTTCCAAGTCATGTTTTTCCTTAACACTGATTGCTCGCTTTGCCTGTTTATATGCCCGTACCATTCAATTGCTGCGATTTGTTTCAGAGTGGGGGTCAGAGAGTGGATTCGAAAAGGCACAGTTTTTTACAGGTTGATGAGGGGAAGTATTTGACTTATCTGAATTATGATTTTATAATTAAGCTTTAGAAGGACTTTTTAGGGTGTAAACAAGAAAACAATGATGATGAACTGGACCAAGAACCTCATGGACAGGAACACCAGCTGATTCCTCAAAACTTCTTGGTAGAAAAATATCATCTAATATCGAGAAGAAGGACAATTTAAAATTATCGCCAGCTTTTGGAGGGGCTGCAAAAGCGTGGTGTAGGAGTATTCAAGCTATGAGAAGAATACACCATCAACCAATCATAATTACTATTTTGATGGCAATCCCAAGAAAAAAACACTGAAGCTCCAGCAGATTCTTGAACACGAAACTTTTTAGGCTTTGGAGAACCAGAGTGCCTGCATTCCATCGAGTATTCCTTTGTTTCTTGGTCACAGAAATGTACCCAAGTTTCATCCATAGTAAGAAGACGGCTTAAGACGTCTGCATCATTTTTAAACCGAGCACAGACAGATAGTTGGGGATCCATTACAGAATTTATCTCAAGTCCAAATCGTCGTGAACCTTCTCGATCGGAAAATGTACCCCTTTTGAAGCTTGCAATCCAATTTTTTTGTTTTTAAATACTTTAATTTAACCGACATGCGGAAATATATTGGAGGAATATCTATTAAATAATAAAAATATTAATTATATTTTCTAATTACTTTCACACATTGTAGTGAATTCCCCAGATGATAATTTCTGTTCTTTACGCTTACAACTTATAATAGATTATACAATTGCTAATTAGTAGAACTATAAACGTATAATAATCCATTTTAAACATCCTTTAATTAACCCGACAAAATATCATACTAGCGATATTAGATAAAAAATCTAACACCTATTTTATTTCGTGTATGTCAAGTAATAAAAATTACCATTGTATTAATTATAACCAAAACTTTGCTTGAAGCACTCTAGTAGCGTCTGTTTGGAATAGGATGTGGAGACGGAAAAATAACTCCATAACAAACATTGAATGTAAAAAAAATCATGTCTATACACATATAGACAATTAATAAAAATTAATAGTTTATTAAGTCATAAAATGGAGGTAATTTTGGTAATCTGTTGAATGTATAATAATATATCTGTCTCGGATTTTCGTTGTAAATATTTTTTAAATGACGTTACACTGATATACTCTAATTATCGTGTAATTTGGTGGCACCTTATAAAAATGTACAAGTTCTCTATGAAGGATTTCTCCTTGATGTTGATATTAATGTATTTTTAAAAACATATTTTAAGTTTGGAATGATTTCGACTTGCGTAAGTGGATCTTTTCTATCTTTTAAAGGAACAAAAAGTTGGTAATAAAACCCTAAAACACGTTAGTTATACATACGTGTAATTAGCACTGCTGTTTATTATTTCAAGTTATTTTCCGACGATGAGCTTAGAATAAACGCGCTGGTTGTACCATTTTAGCGAGTCGATGAGTGTTTATTCCATTTCGCCCTAAACTATGTATATCGAATATTTGCAAAAATTCAGGCGCCTATTTCAGGAATATAACAATTAATTTTATCTGCGTATTATTGACTTATCTAATAGATAAATTGCAGCTTGATATATTTAGATATCTACGACGAAATATTTACATTTCCGTTCGTCATATTTTGCAACATTAAGATAGTATTTTCGTCTACGTTAGAGTTTGTATATGTTTCAATGATTACGTAAAATTGGAGATGTTTATAAAAAATTTAAAGCTGGATTTTTCTTCTGTTACTGCATGAAGGTAGAAGGCTAAAATTTTCAAATAATATAGAATAAATAGCTAGCAAAGTTTTGTTTTCTGAATTGTTTCATAATCCATTCACAGCAGAAGCAAAAAGCTTTGGAATAATATAGAACCTAAAGGAATAATTATGAAAAGTTTGAGTAATGTGTTTCTATGAATTTTGAAAGAATAAAACTTTGGAGCAATATTTGAACCAGGAACAACACTTAAAATTTCATTTTTTCAAAGAGGAGGGGGAGGAAGGAGGAAAATGTGGCAATAGAGGAAGGAGAGAACTCTCAAAATGTCGATTTTAAAAAGGGGATGGTCAGCCAAATTTCGTTTTCTGTAATGTTTCACAGCCAGAACAATCCTTTCCGGAGAAACCTGGCAAAATTTCGTTGATCACAATAGTTTCATGAAGGTGGAAAGCTAAAATTTTAGAAGAATATAGAATAAACCTAGAACGATGTCGAACAACATTTAAAATTTCGATTTTTAAGAGAGTGGGGAATGGGGAGAGGGTGGCGACGGCAAAGTTTAATTTTTCTGTTATTTCATGAACTATTCATAGCAGAAACCTGAATAGGAACCATCGAAAGCAAAGCATTGCAATTTTTTTCGATTGTCAAGCAGTCATAATGGCTCTGAGTTCTAACATCATCAGATAGGGGAAATGGGTGATACATGGACGGGTACTTTGAAAAAGAACTCAAAGATAGAGAGAAGAGTATCCGTCTAGGGGAGACTGAGGCACTCCAACATATTCCTTGGAAATTACAATAAGCACAGAGCAAAAACTTTGTTAGAACTAAGTAGAAATAAACTATGCATCCTCACAGGTTTTCTTGTAAGCCATTGTCACCTTGGAGAACACTGTGGGGCGGAGGATGAAAATCCGGAACCTCTGACATCTAATTACACCGCCATTACGGAAATCTGAGCCAATTATGTCGGTAAAGATGTCATAAACGAGGAAGAAATACCTTTAACGGTTCCGGTTAAAGATAGTGAGACACCATCATACGTCAGAGTTTTAATCCTAATCTACGATCAAAATGATCACACCAGCTACTGTAGGTAGTGCTGTTTTGAGATCTTATGATAAGGATGATAATGCCAGAATAACTTATTCGTTATCTTCCGGAAATGTTGGATTTAGCCATCATTCAAGTAGCTCTGGAATTGGATGTATCAGTAGCTACCGAATATATTGTTCATATTAGAGCAACAGATTTTGGATATCCTTCTTTATCAACAACAATTCCTGCCCAAATCAGGCTAACCATGGTGGACAAAGTTTTTTTTTCTTCTTTTTTGGGTTTGCCATATTTTCTTCTGTAACCCTTTCCTAAAACAATCTCTTCGGCAACAAATTTAACTTGTTCTTTCAAATTTTGGAGTTTTTCAATAGTCAAGCCTGTCGTTTCTGTTAACCTAGTTGGTCTACATCCAGTTCTATCAATATTTTTAGAACCTTTGTTCCTTAAGTCAACTTGTAAAAATATGTAATCACTGAAGTATGTTTTATAGTAATAGCAACCAAATTCGTCCACTTTAATCCATCTGATATTATCGCGAAGATTAATTTTGTCATTTAATGTATTGTTTTGTTTATTGAATAGGTACAATTTTCGTGGCAGATCTTGAAAGCTATAAGAACAAATTTTGCATGTTTAGACAAATACTGTTTTTTGTCCTTGCAGTTTTAATTATGTAGCGATATTGATCCGGAATAAAAATGAATTGGTGCTTCCTAATGACTTTCTCAATTCTTCCAAAGTCTCTATCTGAGTCTGGATAGCTATGACCTACTTCAGGATGCTTATGATCAATTATTTTGAAAAACTCATTTAAAATCAAATATTCGTAGAAACCAATAATCACAAAATTTATATTCTGTCCGGCACAAGAGTCGACCAGATAATCAAATGATCAATTTTTGATACTCCTCTTTGAGCAGTTTACAAAACCGAAACAGGCAGCTTGCTATTTTACCACTACTTCTATTAGCTTCATCCTTAGTCCAGGTAAAGAAATATGAATTCTGCCCAACCTGAGTGATACACAAGGTTGTTTTATCCATTTGGATCTTCATTTGTGATCAATCCAATTACTGGAGCTATAATCATGCAGAAATTGAAACATATTAGATCATTTATTTTTTTGTTTCTAGGCCAGTGCATCTGCAATCTGTAACGTTATAATCCATATCCTGGGCAAGAATGATAGGGTCCCCTACTTTCTCCAAGCCATCTATTTGGGAACAATCAGTGAAGCTGCTCCCATTGATTCATTAATCTTAATCAACACCCACAACCCACTGGTAATTAAAGCTTTTGACGCAGACTCAGAAGTGAACGTTATTTCCTCAATGACAACGATTCGATCGCTATACCATGAAAATTTGGACAAATTCAGCTTTCCTGGGACTGTATTGGGTAGCCTTAAATTATCATCAGAAACAATAGCTAGAATCGATATAATTGTGATAAAATTATTTTATGAACTATGCATGGAAGACGTAAACTTTGGAACAGTATAGAACAAACTGGAACAATTTCGAAAAGTTTGAATGCAAAAGAGGGGAAGGCGAATATATAATAGAATATTTTCTGCAAATAAGCTGTTTTTAAAAGTAAATTTGCTATTATTTTTAGGAATTAATTAAACATCAATTATTATGTTCTTGTTGAAAACACAATTTGCCGAATTATTTGAAAAATAGTCTAAACATCTATTACTTCTTGATATATTAATTTATTATTATTAGTATCAATAAATCTATTTTCGCGTATATGATTACCATTTTCGAAGTTTCAAAATGTACCAACTTAATACGTTTTCGGAATTAAAAATTAGCGAAATAACTCTGGCATTCCATATGTTCCAGGAAAAGCTCTGATATTCGTCGCACGTCCATTATTGGAAATTATGGTCGTTTTCTTGCATACACGATGTGCAAAACTTACAATTTTCTATAGCCGATCGCCCATAGACATATAGTTATTTCGACAGCATTCGCACAACACATAAATAGCAATTTAACATTGAATGTGCCGGCATAAATTTTACCTGAGATAACGTATCTTGTTCAATCTAAAATTCCAACGGCGTTCCACCAGGTTATAGTTGCGATGTCAGATAGCGTTAACGTATACTCTAAGACACTAAATTTCTTCATAAAAGGACAATTTCATATAATTATACCATGCGGTACACATACCTCTCTTTGGCTTTTTCTCCTGCGTTTCAACCAACTGTACTTTGTTCACCTCTTAAACAATATTTATTGGCTTTTTCAACGAGAGAAGTACTACAAGATAATGGTGACATACTTTTCTGAGATATATTATCTCTAAGCTTGATGATGTTGATATATAGGTATAAATAAGAAATTTTCTGCGAGAAGATGTCACAATTAATACTTAGAAATGCATTGGTATTTGAATGGAATAACGTTAACCATTTCTGGCAGGTACTTAATATTTCAAACAGTTGTATGAATCTACTGACAATCTAACAGCATTCTAAAACACAATATAATATAATAACTTAGCATCTGATGCATGTTTACAGATTTTCTTTTCCCTCCAATTGATCAAGTGGACTCAACTAATATCCACACCAATTTCTTGTTGCGACAAAGATCAGGAAATATAACTAAATGAACCGTGAGAATTGTGAGTAAGAGCTCTTAGTCAAAACATCTTCAAATAAACGTCTATTAAATTTTCAAATAGAAACTAGGAATTAAATATAATTTGACTAAGAACTAGAATAGAATAGAATAGAGTTTATTCTGTTTCTACATTGAACAATGTTTTACAGGGTTGTAATGGGATGTAATTTTTCAAGGCCTCAAGCTTTCTACTCCCAACTACCGGTGAATTTGCAAATAAAACCAAATCATCGGCGTACATTAGTAGTAATAAGGATCTACTACTAGTTATTTTAATTCCCTGCAGCTCTTGAGAAATACGAGTATATAAAGAGAAAAGCAGAGGAGAGAGACAGTCCCTCTGCCTCAATCCGTCTGTCATGGCTATTTTTGGTGAGATTTCAGCTCCAGTTTTCACTGCCATGTTTGTATTGTCGTACACTCGGTACGACTTAATCTTCGAACGATTTTAGTGAGCTACCTTACTAAAATCGTTCGAAGATTAAGTCGTACCGAGTGTACATCCTTATTAGTTTTGCACTTATCCCTATATTAAATAACTTTAACGAATACACAATAAACATAAGACGACTTGGGCGTGATGTTAATTGAAATTGCTGAACTAAGTGTAAACAAATTATCCAGACATCCTCTCCTGCTACGAAATCCTGACTGTTCCTCTGGAAGTATTCTGCTCGCACCATTCATATAGTCTATTATAAAAAATTGATGTAAATATTTTCAAAATTGTATTTGTCAAAGCGATTCCACGATAATTTAGCGGATCTTCTCTGTTGCCTTTTTTATATATCATACGCAGGTTAATGTCACACCAGGCCTCAGGGAGCATTTCAGTTGTAAATATTTTATTTATCATACCTAGTAAATAGTGTGTCCAAGAAGGTGGTAATACTTTGTAGTACTCATTAGGTATTAGGTCCGACCCTGGTGCTTTATTTAAGTTCAGTTTATTTAAGCAATGCAATAATTCTTCTATAGTTATATCAGTATCTAATACTGGATGCAAAACTGATATATATTGCTCAATTGAGAGTGTTCGGTCACCATAAACACCATGGAAAAAATTATACCAGTCTTCTGTTGATATCCTATCTTCAATTTTCTTTCTTCTTTTGTTGAAAAGTATTTAATTGTTTGCCAAAATTATTTGGAGTCTTTGACATTTTCTAATTTATTGTATAGTTCTCTATAATAATGTGTTTTTTTTCTGTTTTAAAAATGTGTGTTATTTATGTTTCAAATGGAGGTATTCTTGTAAAGCTAATTCATCCTTCATTAGTTGGCAGCTTTCATTAGTTGACTAAGCACCAACTCGACTGAGAATTATTTTTGAAACAGTGTATGACATCTTGCAATGCTCAACACAAATTCAAGGTGTCAACTTCATGAAATAATCTTGGAAGTGCTTAAAACACCACAGACCTGCAATAACAGCAAGATTTGAAACCGTAAACACTAATTTGTTTTTCTTTTAATGTACAACAGAGCACAAGGACATAAATGCCTGAAGAGTTAGTATAATAATTCATCGCCGGGCTATTGGCCTAGGATTCGAACTCCGGTACTTCTTTTCTGAATTTGGTCTTCTATAGTTTCCTAAATTCCACAGCAAACGTGGAAAGGTTACATCTTAAGTCGGTCTAAAGCCGCAGGCGTAATAATAACCCATGGACAACCGATACCCCCTGTAGTTGGCGCAAGCTGTCGAGGGATGGTAAGGCATAAATTATTACAATTAATATTACATTCCATAAATTCCAATTGTCTTACAGAAGGCAAAATCGAGATAAAGAGGAGTAAAGTCGAATACCGAGTAGTTCAATGTATTTTAGCTTTGTTATGAGAGCAGCCGAGTTTTGACCGCGTCATGACCTTGACTACGTTTTGACGCGGTCAAAATCCGGAAGCCCATAACAGCGACTCGGATTGTGGAAGCCTTCGATATCAGAACAGAAAATCAAATGACTACCAATGATCACACAAGAGGTTATTAAAGGCAATTGAGGTTGTTTTATTAAGGGCAGTATGATTACAAAAAAAATTTGCAACTACTTTCATCACAAAGAAAAGAAATTAACATTAAAGATTTTTTTTAAACGTGTGGTGGGTGCTTAGTTGCAATGACTCCGTAAGCTGTATCGCTTGTCTGGATATCACTGCAACTCTCGCGGTGTAGTTTTGTGTGTATAAGTTGTGTTCAATGGCTTTGTGACAGCACCATATCGCCTTTTATGATGCCGCGCTGCTAATCACTTTGCTCCCAACAGCGAATGGCAGGTCGATCCGGTCCCTCCAGAGAATTGAACCCCGGCACCTATCGTCCTCTCACAACGATAGTCAGCCGTTATAGATAGCAACTAGTAAAGGAACTAACGCAAATGCGTGTTCTCTTTCGTCTTTTGTGGGGGTTTATTGTCTGCTTTGAAGTGCAAGGGTGTCGAAATTGATCTTATCCACCACAGTATTGTCAACAAACTTCTGATTAGCAGAAGGATGGAATTGTTAAGTGAATATCTTTCTAAAAACAATGATCTTCAAGACTTGTACTAGACTTAGAATGAGAGATGCTGGTACAAGAATATGAAGACATTGATCTCCTGAACTGTCAATAAGAGTGCAGTTTTAGAGTTTCTGCTATGAGTTTGTGCAAGCTTTGGTTCGTTGCATTTTTTTTAAGTCTCTTTATTTAAAACGCCATCTGTTCACTTCAATTTCACTTTCGAAAATTGCATCATAATGCTTTTATTTTTAAATTAACTTTTAATATATGAATTGGAAAGAGGAAATCATGTTTTACCAGTAGCGTAATATATGTAGATACATTGCCATTTAATAAAGCTTTTGGTCCTACTTTGCTTTAAATACCTCCTCCTCTCCACAGACACAATTTGGCGATTCTAAAACCTTCAGCCGGTATAGATGTACATTCAAGTGGTTATGATGAAATCTCAAACGGCAAACAGTTGTTATGAATTTGCTTCCATAATACCTCTTTTTCGAAAGGCAAGGCTTGACCATTTGACCATAGCCGATTTATATCGCAAACCTTTCTCCACAATCCTTCATTCCTCTTTCTATCTGTGGTTAATTCCCTGGATATTAATACTTTTAAGCTCTCGCGGGAATATTACTCTTCGCCTAATATCTCCTAGCGCTCCAATTGCTGCCAATCTATTCGAAGTTTCATTTCCTGGGATACCTCGGTGTCCTGTAGCTCAGTTTTATGTATTGTGCTCCAGTATCTTAATTTCGAGTGGATGAGCATCCGCTCTGTATCCTTTTTTACTTATACCTTTGATTGCTGCTTGCGAGTCTGTTATAATGATCATACTGACAACTTGCTGCCCTTAGTATAGCATATAATTTGGCATGATACGCACTATGAAGTTCGCCTACCCCTCCCGCCTCAGCATTGTTTAACTCACGGCAAAAAAACTCCATAACCAAGCAATAACATACCAGGTTTTTATAACTGTCCAGATTTCTAAATTGCCTTGCCCATTTCTAAATTGCACTCATCTGTGTGAATAGATAACTGGTGGGATTGGTTCTCTGTTCCAGTTTGGATAAAGGCGTAGCACAAAACTCCACTCTTGTAACACTCTTCTGATTGGATCATCTTGTAAGCAGAAATGTTTTAGAACGTAGTTGTTTGCCATATAACTAACCGGTAATACACAAACCTCTGCACCATTTAGAATAAAAACAACTAGTGTAGTGCTGCTAATTGCTTGTAGAAATCTCTTGGTGAATTCGTTTACTAATATGTCATCCAGACTTTGGGCGTTATGTCATATGTTGCGATTGGCAAAATCTTTTATGGCAGGTGTTCATCATTTCCATAAATTATTTTCTTTATAGGTTACAAGAGGTCCCCCCAGGTTTCTATTGCAGCATTAACATAAGAATATCTAGTCTAATACTGCCAGTTTCTTGTAGAAATCTATTGGTGAATCAGATTCTGGTGTCATATGATGTATTTGGAAAATCTTCTAAGAGAGGTATCCATGATTGCTATACATTCTTCCCTTTAAAGATCAGAAAGGGTGTCGCCTTTTCTACTACAGCATTTATGTATACAAAAGCAGCCACGGTTATATTTTCTGTCCTTGAACTAACCTAAATGCACGCTTCTGATTCAGTTAAGCTTTTTTTGCGCAATAACAAGATTATTTATTCCGGCAAGGAAGTTGACACTATGGCTGGCATACCAGCTGACGAGAAACAACATGTCAGACTGGCCGAACTGAATTGATAAAAGAGGTTTTTAAATCGAGTTCAAAATTTATTACTTCGATCTCTAGAGGCTACCTCAGTGGTAGGTACCTGGAAGTTAACTAACACGAATTTACAGCGTGGATGAAACTGGACTAAACTCGCTCAAGGATTATTGCTGCGAAAGGGGAAGAAGCTAATTTTGCAGTTGCTAAACCAATTTGATTGAAGCAAGACAAGCATTACTTGAAAAACCAAAAAGTGATGACCAAGCAAAGTTTCATATGAAGCAAAATTTGCAAAATTTTGTTCAAGGAATTGAAGGAGGAAGTTCTGCCCAAAAATAAAGGTAAGACAGAACAAAAATAAAGAGCTTCTAATACGCAATCTCCCTGATGTTACAGTTTAAGATCCTTAAAACAGGTTTGTAAACGTTTAAAGTAAATGTTTTCTTCCTAACACCCACATGTATCAGGAGTAAAGACGAAACGGGTCATTATTTTTCTGATGAACGTATACATTCCACTAAACATTACTATTAAAAGGTTCTCTCGAATGCTAGTTTCGAAAGGCCAAATCTAAAAATAGAATCACGACGAGCAGGTAAACGTAAATAAGGTGGTAATTTAAAGGAACTATACCACTTAATTACATAGCATATGTAAGTAAATTCGAGAAATGTACATCTCTCAATTGCCTCGCTTTAAAGTTACAAACGCAATATTAACGAGAAGACAAAATTTAAACAACTCTGTAACACCAATAACGATAAACGGTGTATATAATCATTATTCATTGTAACCAAGGTCATGCAACATGATAATTACTTTTTTTAGTACCACTTATTAAAATTTGCCATGTAAGAATTTTAATTTATTAATTAAATGTTGTATAAACATGATAAATTTAAATGCATTAAAACATAACATCAAATACCCGAATGAGTAATAAACTTGACAGATAGATGGCACTTTATTATTTAAACATTGAATTAATATAATACATAAGAACATTATGGCGTGAATCTTATAAAAAGATGCCAAGAAAGCATTAATATTCAATGTTACGCCACTGGTATAATCACAAATGTAAACAAACCTGAATTGCGCAGTCGGAAAGTGGTGGGGATGCAATTCTCCACACACAAACCGCATTAATTCGAAAAAAAATTCCAAAATTCGCATTAAATATTAATTAAAATAATAATATTATTAACTTACCGTGTCCGCAATATCTTTACTTCTCGATAACAGCACCATTTCTTTAAAGTTGACGTTTTTAAATGTAACACTGAGCTACTCTATTAGCTTCACTAAAAATCCATGTGTTCGAATAGCACGAAAATTGACAGATTCGTCAATCCAGAACTGTTATATTACTTGTGTATAGGAAATATTTACAATACTGGTTTAAATTTAACTTCTGTAATCGAACCACGCACTGCGGCTGTCTAAAACTCAATGTGGTTGATCCTCTTTTCTTGGTCTCGGCCTACTTAACACAACAGCTCAAGAAGCTTATGTAGTGAAAGATAAGTGTGTAGTATTCTTGACGAACAGCAAATGATAACCCGTTCTATTCTTCGTCTTTCGTTTTATTGTCTTTTTTTTGGGGATTATTTAAATGCAGTTATTGGTTATTTACTTTGTTTCTGTACATTTAATAATTTTTACACTTTGTTGCGGTATTATTCTAATTTTCGATGACTAAGCAGCATACTACTGTGGATGCTGTCCGCACTTTACTCATCAACGATTTGATGTAAGCGGTGCTATTTCCGATGAACACCGCTATTCGTCTCTATAAAATTCGGTTTTGATCGAGGATTGCAATGTATATACTACCTTCCGAAAGATTTGTTTATGTTAATAATTTCAGTAATTTTAATGCCACTGCTATTGTATATAAAAACATATTTTCTAAATTATTTTTCTATCTATTGTTAAAACTAAATATCTTCTATTGATGAATTTGCTCTTTTACCATACTAGAAGGGTCTACTGTGTTACCTACAATAGAACCATCTATAGAAGATTTGCAGACGAATTTGCTAAAGGTAGTCTTTCTCGTTTCCTGTCTTCTTTGGTATGGGGAGGTATTGAAAAAGTCGGACGGAGTTAGGTCTGGTGAATAAGCATGGTAATACGCAAACAATTGGGTATTGTCCGGCAAACTTTTCGCATCTTCTCTCGATAATATTTTCTCGTAGCATGGTCAGTAATCAGCAGATTTTTGAACATGAAAGTTCTTAGGTCTTGGAGAACCAGATTGTCTCCATTCCATCGATTGTTGCTTTGTTCCGGGTTCGTACAAATGTACCCAAGTTTCATCCATACTAACAATATGGCTTAAGAAGTCTGCATCATTTTCAAACCGAGCACAGATCGAACGTGATGCTTTCACCCTTGCACGGTTCTGATCAACATTCAGATATTTGGGTATCCATTTTGCAGAAAGTTTTTTTGTGCCCAAATCGACTTAAACTATAAATGGAGGCTTTCATAGAAATATTCAGTGTTTCAGATATTATTTTCAGCCCAATTCGACGCTCTGACAAAATCATGTCATGAACTGCAGCAACATTTTCTGGGACGACTTTTTAAACGATTCAAAATCGTTAGAAAACGATCACCATTCACGCTAATGAAGATCAGTTTAGGGTCTCGTTTCATTTTAAGTGTGTGGCAATTTAGGGTTAGATTCCCTTTTAAGATATACGAGAGACAAAGCGACAAAGTTTGTATGACATTGAGTTACATTACTTTAAAGTAATAAATTATGGATTTGAACAAGCAACATTATCTAGCGGTGATTTTTTATAATTTATAATTTTGGATGTGAATGCAATTAACATTATTTTACATAAATATTTGAAGGTCCTTCAACTTTGTTCTTGGTGGATTCCTCACTTAGCTTCAATTCAAAAAAGAAGAACGTGTGAGATCGTGCAGATCCACAATAGATCATCAAAGGTGTGAAATATGGAGGGGGGGGTGACAAATATCAAGAAACAAGAAGGTGGTCTTGGTCACATTCTTTGGATTTACTAGACTACATTGTACCACTGCAAGATAGATGTGCTGTTAATTCAGAATGGTACACTAAAGTTTGTTTACCTCAGATTCTCTAAAATGTTCGCGCAAGACGATCAAGAGGAAGGAGCATCTTGCATCAAGGTAACGCTCGAGCCCACACTGTCGCTGAAACAATTGAGAATTTAAATGGCCACAACATAGAAATCATGGGTAATTCATCATATAGTCCAGTGCTAGCACCTAATGACTTCTTATTTCCGTGAGTAAAGGATAAATTACGCGGTTTATGTTTTACATAGGCCGAAGAAGGGCTAGATGCTTTTAAACATGAAATAATCAAATTACAGCCAGACTATTGGAGGAAAAGTTTTCAAGATTGGTTTTCATGGATATAAAATGCATTGAATATTTGTCTTTCACATTACCAGGCTCAGCTCAAGTTTCTAATGTAGTCAGTTATCAACAGTCATCAGTTTGTAAAGAACAACCATAACTATTAAAATCTAGAAATTAAACAAATTATCATGAAGGCTATCACAGTCTTTCATACCAGCCAAAAGTTAACGGCAAAGTAGGAAGCTTATGCTTATCTTGCAAAATTGTTAACAATGTTAATTGTGAAAATTAACACCTGCTATGTAGGACAGACTTATTAGAAGATAAAAAATGCTAAAAACTTTCTGGGCAAATCATGTTAACCCCCAAAAATAAATTAACCATTTGAAGTTAGCCAATAAGTTTGAGGACAAGTTGAATTTTCCACTTTTTATTTGTTATCTTAGGTTGGTCACAATGACTGTAAAACATTCGAAAACGTATGTCATAGTTGGCTCGTATTTGGAGGTTTTTGGCGCGTTTTTTTTTAGTGTTTTTGTTAGATTTCATTAGGATTGTTTTTTTTTCAAAACAAACAGTTTAGTCGCGTTGGAAGAAAAGTAATAATGAAAAATCAAATATTGGAAGTCATATTGTACTTACCATGTTGCTTATTGTAGGCAACATGCCTTTATCTGAGGAGCAAAAAGACTTTCATTTTGAAAATAATATAACCTTATAAAATGTTTGTTCAGCATAGAGTTCGAATTATTTTGCACTTTGAAACTTATAATTGTGTTTGCAAGAAAAATAAACTGGTCGATCAAAAAGGACAGTTCAGACTTTATTGTTTTTGACATAGAATGAGAGGCCTTGGAAAGGTAACATTTTTTATTTTTCAACATAGTTCCCTAAGACGTTGACACACTTGGTATATATCTTTTAATTCCTGATTTATTTATTTGGTATAATGATGGTAAAAAGCTTTAATGCCCTCACGAAAAAATGTTTTATCTTAGGCTGCTAACCAATCGTTCACCAGCATCATCAGTGCTTCATCACAATTGTGACCATAATCTTTCCCTCAGATGCTGTTGCACGAAACGTTGGGGGAGGGGGTGGTGGTGGAGATGGTGGTGGTGGCGGTGGCGGTGGTGGTGAACCCTTGTGCCTCCATCCAATCCTCTGCCCTCTTTAATTCAGGATCATAATGGTAAACCCAGGTTTTATTCGCAGTAACGAATCTTTCTAGGAAGTGTTCAGGAGTTCGCTTAATGATGGCCAAATTCGTCTCTGAAGTGAATTGTGGTATTTTATTATTATTAGTTTTGATTTTATCTTACACACCGTCTAAAAATGATTCCATTCGTTACAATATTTACATTTCTGATTAAACACTACAAATATTTTTATCGAATTTTATACATGTTTTACATACCTTGCTCATTTACAGTTTTCATAAATCTTGTTTGTTGGCTTTTGGGTTTAAATATGCATACGAGGAATCAACTCAAAATGCCTCGTTTGATTATAAATACCTCAAAAGGTAAAAATTATCGGATATGTGGAATCCTTATAATTATACAGTCATAAAATTGATTCAAGTAGTAATTTAAACTCTTCCACATTTCTCTTAACGTACAGGTTCTCATGTAAGCTAAACTAAATCAAGTGATCTATAGTAAACAGTTATAAACAGCAGAGATAATTACAAATATATTCCAATTAATTGAATTTTCCTAACCAACCTATAAACCTAGCCTATTTTTATAAAGATGTGCAGATAATAAATTATAGATTTAATGCGCTATTAAAGGAGCAACCATATCTCCTATAATATAATTGCTATATTTTAGAAAGGAAAAATGCTTCGATTGATATAAATCTATGAATTATGCGAACTATAAAAAGAATTATGAAAATTAAATAGATCTCGCTAATTAAAATATATGGGAAATCAAACCGCTTACGCTACTTATGTTTCTTCATTCTTTCTATGTTTCATGTAGACTTGGCAAGGCCTTTCGCAAGGCTATTTCCTACAAAAAGTTATGGGTTGGTTGGTGTAATTGTGCAATAAATGCATTATTTATTACTATTGTATGCTACTCAGTGTATATTTTTATTTTTTAATAAATTCTATTTGTACGAATGCAGTCACGTTAATATTTTATTATTGCTTACATGCAAGCTTGTAATAACAAATTGGTATTAATGTGACATCTTTTGTTATTCTTCTTAGAATATAACCTATATTTCACGCTGTTATACCTGACCTGCCTTCCGAGAAATACGTGTATGTAGATTAATAAAATTGAGCTTGCAAGGATATTTTTACAACCAGAAATATTGTGAAACAACTGACGCATAAAGCAATCAAATTTTTTTCCGTTATTTTTACCAGCCTATATACTAGTGTGAATTGCTGATAAATAACAGATTTTATTGCATGCAAAATTAACACGTTTTATTTCTCGATTCCACACTTTCTAATTTTAATATAGCAGATTATAATTCGAAGTTTATACGTTCAAATTAAATGCGTAGCTACTACAGCGTGTTGCTTTAAACAAAACTGCCCACCTTCTATCTCGGTACGAGTTCAATATTTTAGAATCGTCATGTTGAACACTCTGTATGCGTTTCAATTATAACATGCTAAAATAATGTTATGTAATTCGTCGCTTAAACTAAATTCTAATTACAAATCAATTCACGTTCGTACAGAATCAAAATAAAAGACAGAGTCTTGTTGGAATATTTGATACTTTCTATTCTATGACGTAAATTGTTTTTTTCGTCACGAATATATGGATTGGGATATTTATATATTTCGTGACTAACTCAGAGGTTAAACAAAAGTGTTGCGGTTTTCTGCTGCTGACTATATAATATAAAAATTGTTATAATTTTTAAAGATTTATATCACCTACAGATGGAAAAATGTAATTCCAAATCGAACATTTAAAAATATTCCCTAAGCACTGGAATTATTGGAATTATACAATTGGAGAGATGCAGAATCCGATGTTGAAGTCATCAGCTCATTGAGGGACTCCCTGTCCATCTTCTAAACCGAAATAATTGCCATCCAAGCCTGCGCAGAAGGCATTCTAAACTACCCTTAAAGCACTATAAGCTATTTGGTTTTATTTCGAGATGGTACTTGATTGCTATAGGAAGCTCGAAAAACTGACGCAACATCATAGTACTATGCTAACCTCCTCTGAAATCAAAGGCAACGAAAGAGATGACAAGTTACCAAGAGGTGCCAGCATCAAAGCCTTTGTCAAATATGATCTCGCTGCTAGGTATTGGACTTGATGTGAAACACTGTAACACTCTCGGAATCCGTTCAAATGAAAAAAGACTCCGCAAGGTAGTCTTTATGAGCAGGAACAGGCTGAGGTTACTCTCAGGGATCTACGGCACTGAATAACACATGCACCGCATGGGCGAAGCAAACTCTCCCCTGTGTAGAAACTGTGGGAGTGTAGAGAAACTCCGATCCATCTCCTTGCTGATTGCCCAACAGTAGACAGGAAGAGGCGATCGATTAGATGATCACGGAGTAAGTCCATTAAGTCTTGAACAGGTTTCGGACTTCTTTGTCAGCATGCAACCTCATTAAGAGGACTAAAACGGAATGGGGACACAATAGGTCTCTCTTTTGGCCAACAACTAAACAAATTAGTTAAATAAAGTACCCACACAATTATACATTTAATAAGATAGACAGGCAAAAATGAGCTACTCATTTCTACATTTTTTTTATCTCCAAAAACATTAATTGTGTGGAAAATTGATGTTAAATAAAAAAGAAAAAGTTGGGGGCTTTAAAAAGGTCTACTATGAGTAAGTGAGTTTCGTAATTTTCAAGAGATCTGTTGCTGCAGGAACGCCTCTAAGAGAAATTTTGAGGAAACATAAATTAGTACATTAAACATATTCCTTTTGTGAAACGATAGTTAATTTGAGGGGGAAGGATGAGGGGGGGGATGGAAATAAAGTTGGGAAGTCAAATTTATGTGTTCCACTAGAAAATAAATTTAAACTCCGAAAAGCTCAGAAATAGTCAGACATCTGCAATGTTGTAGATTGAAAGAAGAAGCGAGTTTGGCTGCTGTTAATTATCTTGCAAAATGATCGAAACAGAAACGGAAACTTTGGAACAATATAGAACAAGTTTAGAAGCTGATTTATTCATGGTAGAAAGTTAACGCTTTTGGAACAACATTCCGGAAACAATCCTGAAACAATTAAAAAATTAAAAAAAAGAGGGAGGGTGTTGTTTCTCCTCTTTCTTTTTCACCTATTTTCTAATGTTATTTGCAAAACTCTGTAACGATGTAGAAAGAACAAAGAACAGCTTAGGGTGGATTAGGTTCGCACAAGTAAGATCGGGTTTATGGTCAAGGCAACCGTGGCAGTTGGCTGTCTACAAAGTGGAGTGGTCTCATCTTTGCTACGATGCCTGATGGTAAACCGTTAGCTTTTTAAGCCAGGCTCATGGAGAAGTGATGCGAAAGAGAAGCGTTAAACTCTAGAAAAACGACCGAAATCACCATTTTCAGCTCTAAGATTCTTGTATCAATTGAAGTTAAACACCTAGGTTTGATTTTGGATGCCAAAGTGATACACAAATTACTCCACAAGGGCCTGTTAAACCATGGAGACTGAAATCTCTGATGGTACACTGGCTGTACACGAAGGTTATAGTACTGTCATGTTATGTCATTTCGATCATTTCCAACAAAATTCGTTAGAGTCATATATGTATTAAACACTGTAAATTTGGGATGAATTGAATTGTTAAAATTACACGTACACACAAGATACTGTTATTTAGAAAAACTTAAAAAAAATGGTCAAGAGAAACAAGAAAAAAAAGAAGAACGATTTTTTTAAAAGAAGAAAAGACATAATAAAAATAGAAAGTCAAAATTTTGAAAAGAAGATTGAAAATTAGAGAGACAGGAGAAAGAGAAACGATTTTGAGAATTGAAAGAAAAAGATTTGGATTGATTTTGAAAAAATGACGGATAAGAGAATATAAAAAGGAAAATATTTTGGGTAAGATTGAAAAGTGAGAAAAGGAAATGAAGAAAGAAATGAGTAGACGAAGAAGAAAAGAAAGAATGGAAAAAGAATAAAAATATTTACATATCACACACAGATAATTCAAGTAAGAGAGGGTGGGTTTCAAAATTATATTATTGTAAAGTGTTTAATATATGTTTTTATTTTTATTTTATTTGATTTTAATATTGAACACTGCAATAGTTAGGTGAAGGAAAAAAGTTCTTTTTAAAAGTAGAAAAGACATAATAAAATGGAAAGTCAAAAACATATATTAAACACTTTACAATAATAATTTTTAAACTCACCCTCTCTTAGCTTTGTAATTGTTTGTGTGTGATATGAATCTTGCTCCTGCTTCTACTTCTTTTCCTTTTCCTTCCTTTGAAACTTTTCTTCTTCGTCTATTCTTTTCTCACTTTTCAATCTTATCCAAAATATTTTCCTTTTTATATTCTCTCATCCGTCATTTTTTCAAAATCACTCCAAATCTTTTTTCTTTCAATTCTCAAGAACGTTTCTCTTTCTCCTATCTCTCTAATTATCAATCTTCTCTTCAAACTTTTGACTTTCTATTTTATTATGTCGTTTCTTCTTTAAAAAAGAACTTTTTTCCTTCACCTGACTTTTCTCTTTTTCAATCAACTTTTCAAACTCGTTCTTCTTCTTTTTCTTCACCTCCTTTTTTAAGTTTTTCCAAATAGCAGTAGCTTGTGTGTACGTGTAATTTTGACAATTCAGTTCATCCCAAATTTTCAGTGTTTAATATATGACTCTAATGACATAACATGACAGTACTTTTATGTCTCGCTAGTCTGGTGGCATAAACCTTTGTTATGGAGCCGATTCTTCGACTTCCTCCACTGCAGTTGGTGTTGTGGACAGAAGCAACCTTATGTGCCTATAAAGATTCTCCGGCAAAACAAGAAACCATACCAGCATATTCAAGTACATCGAATAGACGTTACCATTGCTTGTGAGGGTGGATAAGGTCTCACCCATCTTCAGTTTCACAACAAGGGGATACAATGTAAATATTTTCAACAGTGAGACTGCAGAAGCCTTCGTCCGCAAATAGAGACGACAAACCTCCTGCTGGTGTTTCAATGCTTCAAAAACGCTGAGTGAGACGACAAGATGGAAAACCCGATGGCGAAGCCATCATCTTAATGAAAATTGATCGGTAGAAATGCTATCTCACAGCCTAGCTGTCGTCAAAGGACTGCAAGCTGTCAAATTTAATTCCGAGATGGTACTCGGAGCTGCTAAGCTCAGAAGGCGAAATATCACAGAACATGGAAATATTTTTGCTAAAAACATGGAAATATTTTTCAAAAACAATTTCTGGTTTGTGGAGATAAGTTCTTGACATAAAAGTAACCTTTAGAAGTCAAAAGATACTCAAAAACATCACATACTGTTACACCAGTGATTCATATCATTTTGCAAAAGCTTTTGTGTTAAACTTTAAAATAAAATTGTTTCTAAGAACCTTAATGTGAAATTGAATAGCTCTGCAGTTTTATTATACTAATTGATTGTTATTTTATGACTGATTGTAGAGTAATTATTTATATATTTGTAATAACCTCCAATGCTTTGTAATCCACTACAATTCTTTAAAACTACAATAAAAATTATAGGTAGGTACAATATTGAAAAAGGCAATTGTCTAATCCGTTGTTTGTTATTTAAATGCGTCTCGCCTTTTTACTACAGTTCACCATTTCACCTTGAGAAAATTGTACAATCACTCTAAACGGTTACTACCTTTTCCATCGACGTATATTCATATCCCAACACAAAGACGTCTTGTAATTAAGCAATTATATGATACAGATTCAAATACAATCCAACTGTAGATTTTATGGTATCCGGAAGTTATTTCCAACACTACATAAAACCGTTCCTGGCAATGATACCGTGTATCGTAATGAATGCAATTGTTGAACAAATTTAAAGGTCATCTGACATCCGATGTGAACCTATTCGATTTAAATAAGCGACTTCTTCGTTGCAGTACTCGCAATTGATTAAATTTTTATTGTCTCAAATTATGAAGGAAACCAAACCACCATATGTGGATTTTATGTCAGTTTAGAATATATCATATTACATACAACATACTTGTTTATGTTTGGAGGAGGTTTTTTTGTAACTAGCGCTTCGTTAAGGTTTCATTTCAACAATAATATTTTCAGTGGCAACGTTCGACAATGACGTCAATCATTCTAATAAAATAAAACAGTGAAAAAGGCTTGTGAAAGTTAGGTTCGATGGCATTTAAGTGACATGATTTCACTGTCACTTTTTTGTCGGCCGAGGAAGTGCATTTGGTTATACGACAGTATACAAATATTAATATAAAGTGATATAAACTTGCTTTCCTTCAAGAAAGTAAACATTTCATTTATCATATTGTTGTGCTATTTATTATATCTTTCGATCATGCTTGTTCGTCCTTCCTCTTTAATTATTGAATTATGATTATTAAAAATTGTTGCAGTTCAAACGGTTTATAATAGTGGCGCGAAATTTGGTACATAAGTCAGTAGAAGATTATCCATTTCCATAAACTCCACATACATACTTTCTTTCATCAAGTAGCACAATGAACATTTCCCAACAAAGAATGTTAATAATTAAAAAAAGCTTGCGCATCCTTGATATATCGTTACCACAATAAAATAATTATTAATTATGAATACTAATAATATTTATATAATGTGTACACATTAGAAAGTCCCTCGTTTTTTTTTAATAAACATACGGCGTTTGTATTTTAATCGTAAAAGGTCATCATTAACTAGACAAACAGCAAGCAAGAACGTTCATCGCGTTAGATAAAACGATTGCAGCAACAATTAACGAATGAAAAAAGAACGAGTTATCTGGAGCAGAAATTATTAGTGCCGTTTGTAAACGTTGTTTCTGAATATACAATTACCGAGCGTCTTGCGCTTGCAACATGAAATTTATAGTCTGGTTATATCTGTCGGTTGGCAAATTAAAAGCGTTATTAGATTTCGTAATGTGAGTCGTGATTTATCATTTTTTGTTTCTTTTTCCCATATTACTGCAGTACGAAGCGATTTACCAAATGCTTTACAGTAGTTTTGCGATGACTAACTCACGAACACAGCTGCTAAACGTCCTTTCCCATTCGTTAATCCGATAGAAATATATTGTGATAGTATTTTGCCAAAAAAAAGATATATAAGACTTATATTATTTACAATTAATAACTATTGCTAAACTCTCGCAAAAAAAGTCGCGAAAGAGAAGAAGGTTTTATCTCTTTCCACAGTGAAAGATGACACCTCTTTTAATTCGAATAAGAAGGCCAAGATCTTTGCCGATCATTTTAAGTGGGTTCTTAAGGGGAGATGTTCTTTCTTTGAAAAAATTTTTCCAGGCGCCATGTTAATCAACAATATTATTACTGGGGACTCAAACTGTTCTTGTGGTTATTGACAGAAGTCTTCTCGATTTGTTATGTGACGAACTTCATTAGAGCCATACAATATCAAGGAGTCTTCAAATCAGTTAAATATTACATTTGCATGCTTTACTATTAAACACCAGAAATGCACAATTCAGTAGAAGACTTGAAACTAACATCGAACCAAGATCTTGAACGGATGATAGACCAGTGTAGATGAGCACTAATCACCAATTGTGGAAACCTCTGGTTATACACTACAGTGGTAAGACGTATGTTAACTTATGGTTGCCTGATTTGCTAAACTAAAACTGCACAAAGGCAAGCAATCACAAAACTTGCAAAAATACATGTGTTGGCTTACCTGTATATTACTGGTGCCGCAAAAGACACACCAATAGTCTCTAGGGAAACCATGTTACACTTACCCCCTTGAATATTTACAAAAAGGGGGAGGCGAGAATGAGACTAAAGTTTGGTGGAATCTAGAGAACTCAGAATTCTTCTGGCCATGCCAAAATAAGCACCGAAATCACAAACTCTATCTTTAAAAAGGGTTATAATTCGATGATTTCCAAACTTTCCTTCGGAAAAACCTTCGAGGTCGTCCTAGGTTGGGATGAGTGGAGAGTAAAACAGAAAGTGAGGATTCAAAACCAAATCTGGTACGCATTGTGTCTGAATGGCACTAGAAAAACAAAGGGTCAGCTGATTCATATCCTATCCGATAGTTAGGCGGCCCTGAAGACATTAGCATCCTATTAGATAACTTCAAAACTGGTTTGGGATTGCGTAAGAGCTCTACATGAGATGGGCACACGGGCGTGGAGGGAAACGAGGTGGCGGATGAGTTGGCCAGACGAGGTTCGTCAAGGCCTTTCACGAATGGACATATAAACAGTTCCAAGGAATGCTGGAAAACATCACCAGGACAAAGACAGGCAAAGGAGTTCCTAAGGAAACACAGGCCTGAGTTGACTGAAGACCTACTGAGTAAAGAGAGGAAGACTGTCAAAGTAATAGTAGGTCTGTTGCCCGGTCATTGCAGACTGAATAGGTGCATGATGCTTTTGTAGATGATGCTTTTTGTAGATTCTTTCAAGAGGAAGAGGAAACCCCAGTTCATATTTTGTGCTACTACGATGGCCTAGCGAGGACAAGGTTTCCAGCAATGGGCGTAACGGTTACATAAAAAAGCCGCTCTCAAAAACGATAGGCCTAATTAAGAAGACAAAATTAGAGAGCGTCTTCTAGGATAAAAGGTAAAGGTCGCGGTGAAACAGGTTTGCATGGCCACCCCATTCCTAATCTAATTTAATCTAATCTCAAAACTAGTTTGGGACTGCCTGGAAAAACTAAAAACCCTGGTCAAACACAAAAAAATCACTTTGGAGTGGGTACCGGGGGATAAGAGTACAACGAAGGCAACGAAATAACAAACAAGCTGTCAAGAAAGGATTCAGAAACAAAATTCACTGGACCTGAATTGGGTCTGGTGATAAGCACACCAGATACACTGGAACAACGTTGAAGGGCAGATACACAGCAAATAGCTAATGGGCCAGCCATCAAAGCACTTAGCAATAGATGTGCTGGCTCTCAACCGAGTACAGCTTAGAATATTGATAACTAATTCAATAATTGTTGAATAGTTTAGCTCGTGAAAGGTCGAAATAATTGTTTATCATATTAGTAATAGACACTTTTATTATGTACATTTATTACAAAGAAGCTACATACAAATTAATAACAAAATATCTATACAAATATACAAAAAAAAAAAACTATAACTAGAATCAATCAAAATCAACATCATCACAACTACTTACAACGATTACAAAAATAAACCTAACATCATTATAAAAGAGTATTATTTTCAGCTGGCAAAACGACGAACAAACAATCGAATAAGGAATATAAAATATGCACCTATAAATTAAGCCATCAGATCTAAAATGCACTATATTGCAACTGTTGCAATTTTTAATTAAAAAAACTAACTAATTCGTCCCAATTTTATCGACAATATTAAAATAATTTCCGGATTATCACCCTCTACTACTCTCCTTCAAAAAAGAAGCATTCATAAAGCGTGACAAAACGAAATTGAATCGCTATAAAAAAGGGACGAGCTTAAATAATTGAGCATTCTTAACTATATTACTAGTTATATAGGAATTTCTAACAGAGTAATAGGAAGGGAAAAAAATAGATTTGATTATTTATAAAAAAAATAATAAATATATAATCCCAGTTAGCGAAGTGGGTCGGCATTTCCGTTTTATAGATTTTGTTAACACTTATGCAGAAGATGTGGTTCCCTGTATTGGATTACGTATTCATTCAAAACATATTTACTTAACAATAGAATCAATCCCGAGAATTGCGGTTTTATACGACGCGGTAAATACACGTAATATGCAAATCAGGGATTAATAATAATATACGAAACAGTAATAAATAAAATTTTATACACCTCTTTCTCTTTTAAAGTCGAAATTAAACGGTATTTTAGATTAGATTAATTTTTCTTTCATCCTGGTCTATTAGATGATATACTTGAGGTACTGAAGTAATTTCCCACTTGCCTTGAGCCGGATCCAATGAAAGATTGGAATGATTGGGCTGCACCCTAAAAAAAGAATACAAATTTACGTTTAAAGATTTAAATTTGAAATAAATTAGATCACAATTGTTAACAGAAATGATTTTGATGTTAAGCAGAGTTATATGTCACCTGTTTTAGAAACGTACCCATACGTTTGCTTTTATCTAATTTATTGCTAAATTTAGGCAGAAAAAAAATGTCTCAAATAACATAATTACACAATTTGTATGGAAATTAAAATAATCAATTGAGTTATGGTTTTCTCGGAGATAATATGTCATTTTGACGAAGTGTATTATAATGAAGTGGAACTAACCTTTCGATTGAAATATTAACTAATTCAGAATTTATTATAAAATATTTCTGACTGATTTTTGGCTTAATTTATTCCAAAGGATGTTTAGACATATTTTTAGATTCGTTCTTCAATAATAATAAAACTAGCCGGATTAATGATTATAGAAAGCTCCCTGTTCTCAATTTAAAACAATACAGGTAATATTTCATGGTATAAAGTCCGATTCATAATTACAAATACTAGTTTATTGCATCAGATGAACAAGTCCATACGCTACATATTTACATATGTATGTATATGCATAGATGCAATATTAAATGAGGCGACAGCTCAATAACTTTTTGATATATGCATATTTGCATTGCAATAATACGAGCTCATAAGATTTATAGTTATGTAAAGCATACTTAAGGTATGACAGGAACAGGAGTCGTTCTATTTACAATTTTTTTTAATAGTTTATACGCTCTATTAAACAAAAGGTGTGTGTTGCTCAAATTTGAATCCTATGTGAGCTAAGTCATATTAAAACAAGGCATAATGAAAGGAATTATTTATAAATATAAAAGCGAAGTCAATTTCATATGTCGGAAAGGCCATGGCTAGTGTTTTCTGGGACTGAATATCTGGGTAATACAGGCTGCAGCAGAAAGATCTGACGGTTTTAAAGTAAAAACATAATTTACAAAAGGGAGCACATGTAAATTAATGAAAATGATATCAAAGCAACCGATTTAGTCCGTTTAAGATGTGAAGATAACGTTCTTTAAATGATGTCCTTCTTCGAACAAGCATTCTTCCAGTCTTGCACTGAAGTTGTCGAACACATTCTCTAATAATGCAGGAGATTTCTTGGCTTATGACCTCTTTCAGTTAGAACAGTGTGTGGGGTCTGTTTGTGCAAACTCTTGCTTTAAGGAATCCCTACAAGAAAAAATCACAAATGCTAAGGTCTGGGGTGCGAGCTGGCCATGCAATGTCCCCTAAACGGAAGATGACTCGGCCTCGAAACTTGCTTCTCAAAAAGTCCATTACATCATTGGCTGTATCGGCAGTTGCCTCATCCTACTGGAACCACACCCTCCTGCGTACTAAACGATTTCTTTGAAGTTCTGGGATCAGGAAGTTTTTCAACATTAACCGATAACGATGGGAATTTCAACATTAAACGATAACGATGGGAATTGACCGTAACGGTTCGACCATCCCGTTTAAAGAAGTATGATTCAATAACACAAACGCCGATCAATAACGAAAGTTTGTTGACGTAACCGTCAAGATGGAAATATGCCTCGTCGCTCATCGTCAAAATTTGTTCATCAGTCCCAACAATTTTTATCATTTTTCATTTTTATGTTGTGTTTACTTTGAAACCGTCAGATCTTTTTGCTGCACCCTGTACTACGCACATCTTCTTGACTAGCTAGATGAAAAAAAAAACATGAGATCATGCCTGGATTGCAAAAAAAAAAAAATCTTGTTCTACCAGGACAATGCATCGACTCATAAAAGTGCTTTGGCAAGAGAAAAATTTAGGGTTTTGAAATATCAATTGTTAGCCGGATCCATCCTATTCACCGGATTGGGCTCCCTCTGATTATCCCCATATTTCCAAATCTAAAGAAATTTGTGACTGGGAAACGTTTTGAATTAAATGAGGGGGTGATTGCAGATAGAACAGTTTGGAACAATTTTCAAAATTTTTGTTACAAACGAGGATGGAGGGCGGTGATGGGGGAAGGTGAGGAGGGAGGGAGCGGAGTGAAAGGGGAGTTCCGAAAATATATTCTTTTCACTTTTTAGACAATGTCATACATTGTAATGTGTTAGGAATGAAGGTATAAAGAGACGGGAGCAATGAACGCAACAGTTGAACCTTGTCAAAACGATGATTAAGAAGATTATGGATGTAATATTGACAGCTGGGTATTTTGACAGAATTTTGTTAACTAATTTAACCAACATCAAATAAGTTTTCAGATTTGTTAGATTAACACAAAATGAATGACTTCATTCACCAGAACCAAATAGTTTAGTCTGGTAGGATTGGAAATTTTGCGACCAAAGAGATGAAAGTGCTACCAATCATCGGTAACTATTTGGTCAAAAGTTTAAAAACGACTATTCAAGTCAATAGCAAATCATAAAACAATAAGAATCGATATCGCCAAAGCTTTGGAGGAGATGAAGCATTCAAGTGAATGTTGACCGAATGTAAGTCATTCGATAGACGTCAGAATTAAGTAAAATTTTCAATTATCAACATTCAACAAGACAATGCTTATAATGCAGATGGGAATAGATTTAATTTGGAAACGAACTTTATCGGTGATAGGGTCAAAGACTTCAAAGTGTAGAAAACCTTCTTCATTATTTATTTTCCATGTTTCCTAGTTATGTTATATTGATCAGAATTTCGAAAAAAAAAATCGGCAAATGAGAGCATTGCCTTCCTTCTTTTTTTTGCATTAAAAAAAACTAAGCGACGGTGTAGGCCATAGGTCTAAAAGAAATTTGTTGCTGTGCCTATATAAACTAGAGATTTTAGGTAACTGTAGATTTGGTAACCGAAGAGGCCACTCCACGTCCCTACAAAATGAAATAAGGCTTTCAAGGAAATAACCTCAAAAAAAAAAACCAGAGACGCCGTCGTTTTTTTAATTCTGGTTACAGAAAAACCTAACAACAAAGTTTAATAGCTAAATTTTGAAGGAACCACATCAAACAGTCACTCTCTCGCTGTGCAGAAGTTCCTGATGCGGCTCACGTGGGTTGTTATGTGCACGACACCGACATGTTCATTTACCATTTTCGATAACTGGAAGTAGGTTTCGATTTCGAAAATTTGAAAATTCTGAAAAAGAGCAGTATGATAGGACCAATGTTAGTGTTGATAATTGTCTGGTTGAAATGAAAATCAATCTAGAGAAACACTAGAGAAGACGTGAGGGTTCATTATAGAAGTCGATTGGAAATTGCAGGATATTGATTTTTATTGTAGCAATAGAGCAACCTAAATCTTTCATTGTGAACTTTCTTGTCGAAGATAAATCTCAATAATGGTGCTGGTGAGTAATATCTTTAAAGTTATTCTGTAATTGTTCAAAAACTCGTAGTAAGTTATTATTTATTATTGTAAACGATGCTTCACCATTATCAAAACCCATGATATGGTCATGATGCTACTTTGATTTTGGTATTGCTTTCATCACTTATACAGTTACTATCTTTGCTCTCATATTTGTCATCATCTCTTTTTCCACATCGTCTTCTCTGTGTTCTACCTCAATGCTCACTAACTTTTCGTTTTTACTACCCACTAAGTTTCTTATTAAGTATTACATTTTTGGCTGCTATTATTTTACTATTATTTGGTGTGGTGTAAGCAGCATAACAATAGCCGTAATCATTATCCGTCAGGCTTTTGTCTCAGTTTAATTGTTCCAAAAACTCTATAGTTTAAAACGTCAGGCTTTCTTTCCTCTCACTGTTCGTTGACTGTTTATTACATAGTTTGAAAAATAGATCACTTCAACTTAAAACTCTTTTGATATGTTCAATTGCATTGAACTCTCTTCTTTTAGTCCACAGCCCTTTTCAAGCATTTCTCACATTATAGTTGGGAAAAGGGCTTTAAGAGTACATGATTGGTCACTATAAATGGGAGATTTTGGGTAATCTATAAGAACTGGGCGACCATATGCCCAGCACAAATCTGGTGACCAAAAGGACCACTCCATATCTTGTCTCTCTCTCTTGCTGAACATATAAATTATACCATTCTGAAAAGACCAGACTGTGTCAAGATGAATTCTGACAATAACTAATTAGTCGTCCAGAATAGTAGACTCCGTAAGCCGTATTACTTGTCCGGAGACTAGACTACTATTTGACACAAGTCCTGACAGCCCACGGTGTGTATAGATTCTTGGCAAAACGAATCAATCGAGATGATATTGACGTGTGTATGTATTGTGGAAGCGTGGACATGCCGGAGCCCACCATTTTTGAGTGCCCTAGATGCGATGAATTCAGGCGACCCACCTACACGAAGATAATGGAATGACTGAACGCCCGAGACGCGCATCTTTTCAATGATGTAAAGCAAATTCAACTGGAAATCAGTAGACACTATGATAAGGGATATTATGACCCGAAAGTAGACAGAAGAACGTGTGAGGCAAAATCAGGGTCAGGGAAGAGTTGGGGAGATGACTGTGAATGTTTTTTTTGTGTGAGGCAGGAGGTTTTAGTGGGTAAACAGAACATTGCACACACCGTACTGCAGTCTCACACATCGTCCATAAAGGATTTCCTCCTGGATAAAAAAATTAATTAACCGTTATGGTGTTTGGTGTGTAAAATGTAGTAATTGAACTATATATAAACTGTAACAATAAAAAATGTTAATTCCAATTCATATCTTTTTTAATGCAAAATATAATCAAAATTAAATAAAGCAAACATAGGTGTACAATTCGTCAGGTATGCAACCAATTTAACTTAACTTAAGTAAGCAAAACTATGACAGGACATGCTTCTACAGTACGTAACTACTTAAATCTAATTATTTGACTACTTGGAATGATAAAATGAAACAAACACATCATGGTATCGTCTTGTTATACCATCGAAATGAATCAGCGAAAGCGAATACAATTTACTTCGACGAAAAAGAAAATGATTATCGGGTAAAACTTTTATTAATTATTATTCCTGTCAATCAGGATGTTCTTGATGAGCATTCTCATGGTATTAAATAAAATTAAAGCGATTTTCGTGGCGACAAGCTGTTATTTGATATTACCGTGATTTTTTTTTAACTAAAGAATACCGTTTTGCGTAGAAATCGAGATTATATAGGAACATTATCTACTAGTGACGTTTACTGGGATTTTAATCGTTGGCAGTGCTGAATTTGCAGTGATTGCATTTCGTACATTTCCGTCTCCATTCGCAAATAGATGTGTAATTTGATAGGCTGCGTCCTGAAAGTGCACAAATCGTTGTTTTCCAAAGAAAAATAAAAAGAAACGTTTTTTATTTGACTAGATTGGTACAGAGGCTTGGTCTTCGCTTAATATCAAGATTCAAACATCTTTGATTTTACCCGAAGACTTCGTAATACTCTTTAAATATCTATTAAATATTCTTACCTGTATAGCAGACCCTAGAAATTGTGATATAGCCCTAGTAACATTTACAGCTGCATTTATTAATTGACCTCTAACTTGTGTACCACCTTCAGCACCATCAATTCCAGGAATTGGATTTAGTTGCACGGGAGGAAGTGAAACTTTCCTAGATTTCATAGTTGTCGTCTCTTCATTCACATCATCTATAATACTATTACTAACACCTGCAGAAATTGCAGTGGTATACCTTGCTCGATTATACACTAAGGGAACTACAGCAGCTTCAGTTGGTGAAGAATCCAATGTTTGTCTAATTTTGGAATTACTCCCTACCCTTCCAGAATTAGTGATCTGCACCGCATTATCAGCTACCAACGTGGTAGTTTTCAGCGTAGTTTCCTGAAAACCTAAAGAAGCGAAATCGATATCTGTCGCTTTAGAAGGATCTCTTTGAGCAGCTTCTAATTGTATAACCAAATTTCTCAATTCGTTTTCTGATAATGAATGTAAAGGTTTTCGGAATCTACTACTCTGGCGACCTTGAGGAGTTGAACGTGTTCTAGGAGGAACTGTATATACCACTGGTGTATATTCAGTTGGTTGACTAGATAGTAATTCAACATCTGGTGGGAAGGTAGTGATAACAGGTGCCTTCTTTCTAGTTGGTGGTTTTTTAGTTGTTTGCGCAGGAGCTAAAGCGTTAAGTAACCAATTTAGACCTTGCATTATTGGACCTGGTCTTGGAGTCGTCGTAGTAGTACGTCTTCTTGTAGCTGGTGGTCGCCTTGTAGTTGTTGTGGTACGTAAAACTGGCGTCTAAAAATAATAAAAAAAAATAATAATATAAAGAAATCATAACGTAATAAAAAATTAATTACAGTTGTTTTCAATTGATCTCCAAGAGATTTCGGTGTGTTAGGTTCAATCCCTTGCTCTTTTAAAAGGGCAGCTAAGATAGCGTCGGTGGACTTGCCGTAAGTTGAAGATAAAGAGGATACAGTTACACTGTTAGCGTTGACGTTAAGTTGCTTCAAAATTTCGTCAAGTGATAAAGGTTTGCTTTCTGTCGGTTTAGAATTCTGACTTGTTAAGCTTTCTAATAAGTTGGCTGCAGATGGATTTTCGGTCGCAGTTTGTTTACTTCTTTCAGATGCAAAATCGACAACCTGTAAATTATTTCGTTAAGAATTTGGAGTGATTTTGGGTGAGGTAATACTAACTCTTCCGGCTAAATTGCTTGGACTGCGGGTTGGTTTAGGTCCTCCTCCAGCTAGGTTCTAAAAAAAAACGATGGTTGTTGACGTTAAAAGTTCCAAAATTAAGAGGGAGTGGGGGATGTATGTACAACATCAAGTTCTCTTGAATTGTCTTTATTGTTTCAATGTTTTTATGTTTAATGTTTTGGTGATGAGCTATATGACATCAGTGTTTTATATGTGATTATAATTATTGTCCTTAGTATGCATTTTGTGTGTTTTTTAAACAATTGGAATTTCAACCTGTAAATTGTTGACCAGAAAAAGACAAAATATTTGAAATGGGTGCTAGTGGTCTCTATTTAAGTTCAAGATAGTAACGTTGGGGCTGTTATTTAGCAGTTATCGATAAAAATGTGATGGGTTCATATTCATATTTACTATTTATACTATATCATCAGCTTAATTCTAGTAAAAAGTAGGTATTAGGCCACCATAGACCATTTCAATGTGTAACAAGGTGATTATTGCATATTTTGATAGAATAATGAATTCTGATCGTATTGATCTAAACTTATATTGGCACTAATACAACTGTTTTCAAGATTGTTGTTGGGTTTGGTTCTCTTTGAAAGATGCTGGACTCCTGTTTATTTTCAGTATTGTGAAGATGTTAAATATTTATGTAATATCGAAGGTATGAAGCTCATATTAATATCTAGGGATGCTTGTAATTTGTGATAAGTCAGATGATAATCTTGTTCTATTAGTTCCTTCATAGCAACGATGTTTTCTGGCACCATAATCAATCTTGGGTTGCCGTTTTTAAATGCACAAGCAGGCAAATTACGAACACAAGCCCTTTCTCTAAATATCAAAAGAAGATGCAAATAAATCGTCAACAGCACTGGTCAATTTGGGGAGGAGTTTTGGGAAAAGTTGTTGGAGAACGTGTGATGGAGTCATATTTTCTTAATGGACACGTTAACAGCCAAATGTATTTGGAATTTTTAGTAAATGAATTCCCAAGATTAATTCAAAATTTGCCTGTAAACATCCAGGCACAAAATATCGTTACAGCAAGATGGTGACGCAGCAAAATTTTAAGGGCGGTGGAGTGGCTATTTGGGCAAAGAATGGTCTCTCTGTCGAACCACTGGACCTGTCCGATTTTACTGCTGATAAAGATATTGAACTATGTGGTTTGCGGTGGGATCTGAGCTGGACAAAGTTATATATAATTGAATGTTATAGATCTCCCTCGGGCAATTTTGATGTATTTCTGGATAAGCTTGACCAATTACTTCACGCAATTTATGATGTTAGATATCCTATAGTTTTCACTGGCGATTTGAATGTAAATTTTGGTAATAATTCTAATCAGACTCTGGCTATACGTAATGTTATGTCGACTTTTAATTTAATTGACTATGTTAGAGTGCCAACACGGGTACAGGGCACGGTCGCAACTGTAATTGATAATGTTTTCACAAACTACACGAAAATGCAAAATGTTTATTGTATGGACAGTGCAATATCTGATCATAGAATGATGTGTTTTCTCTACCAAAATGTGAGGCGGGTGTCGATTCTGATTGTCAATATTTTAAGAGAAGTTTTAGTGACAGTAAGATTTTAAATTTTATGAATAAGCTTAGTACTGTGTCTTGGGTAAGAATTTATGAGTATGACGATGTAAATTGTGCTTTCGATTACTTTTTCAATGTTTTTATGGAATGTTTTGATCAGTCTTTTCCAATAATTAAAAAAGTAGTTAATCAAAGTAGTCACAAATCACGATGGGTTACTAGAGAGGTAGAGCGTTCTTGCTCTGATATTAGAGATTTGTATATTCTCCAAAAGAGTTACCCTGCTTTTAAAGAATTGTTTTTGCAAGAGAAGCATAAGCACAATAAACTGTTAAAACATACGAGACGTAATTACTATACATGTAGAATCAACGAATCTTCAAATTCTGTTAAAACTGCCTGGAATATTATACATGAACTTTCAGGTACAGTTCGTAAATGTGAAAATGTAATGCTAAAAGATGATAGCCATACAATAAATGATCCTAACGAAGTTGCAGAATTATTTAATAATTTCTTTGTTGAATCTGTACGTAACATTATATCTCAAATCACTGCAAGCGATCAATTAACAAACAACGTAATTGTCTCCACTAGTATGTATGTAATGCCGTATGATGAATATGAAACACGTGAGCTATTCAACAAGATAAAAAGTAAATCTACTGCGGGTCCGGATGGTGTACCAGCCGATTTATTAAAAAAAATATCAGAATATATTACTATACCAATAACATATTTGATTAATCTATCCTTCACAACCGGTACATTTCCAAATAAACTTAAGGAATCTTTTGTTATACCTTTACACAAAAAAGGTTCTAAATTTGATATAAACAATTATCGTCCACTAACGATTTCATCCAGTTTTTCGAAGATTTTTGAATATGCAATGTTGCACAGACTACTTGGTCATTTAGACAAAAATGATATTTTATCCGCTAATCAACATGGTTATCGTGTTAATCATTCGACTTTAACTGCAATCGATGCCTTTTATGAAATAGTTATTAATAGTTTGAATTCGAAAGAATTTCCTGTGGGTATTTTTTGCGATTTAAGCCGAGCGTTCGATTGTGTGGACCATAATATTTTGTTAGCTAAATTGGAATGCTATGGTATACGTGGCGTTGTGGCAAAATGGTTCGAAAGTTATTTGAGAGGAAGGTCTCAATTTACCAATATTCGACATGAAGTACACGGTAAAGTAAATTTTATAAAATCAGCGAGTATTCCGGTTGATCAAGGTGTTCCTCAAGGTAGTGTTTTGGGACCCATTCTTTTTTTGGTGTTTATTAATGATATTTCCAGCTGTCTGACAGATTTTAATTTACTGATGTATGCGGATGACACTACCTCTGTCGTGTCTGACCCGGATATCACCATAACCGAAAAAAATGCCAATGTACTTCTCGAAAAAATGCACAAGTGGTTTTCTCAGAATTATTTGTTTCTAAATACAGAAAAAACCAAATATATGATTTTCCATAACATACGAAACAAATCGGTTTTTAATACTAGTATCTTTTCACAGAATGTTGAACTGGAATGTGTTCAGGAATTGAGGTTTTTGGGGTTACATATTGACGATACGCTTTCATGGAATAGTCATTGTAATACTTTGATCGCTAAACTCAATACATTGTGTTACCAGATACGTAATTTAAGAACAATAATTGATTTTCAATCTTTGGTATCATTTTATTATGCGAATATACATAGTAGGTTGTCATATGGTGTAGTATTTTGGGGGTCATCGTCGTACAGTCAACATGTATTTAAAGCCCAGAAACGGGTTATAAGAAGTATGGCAGCAATAGATAGGAGACACTCATGCAAGACTTTCTTTAAAAGGTGGAATATTTTACCATTATCAGCAATTTTTATATATGAACTTTTAATTCTAATATTCAGAAACAGAAGTGACTTCTCATGCAATAGTGATGTTCACTCTTACAACACTAGAAAAGGGTCTCATTTTCATATACCACAGTTTAATTCCGACTTAGTGAAAAGATCGCCGCGTATTCTGGGTTTAAAAGTTTTCAACGCTCTGCCTCAAGATATTAAATCAAAGAATGGAGAAAAACAATTTAAGCACGCGATCAAAGCATTCCTTTTGCGAGAATGTCTGTACTCGCTGGACGATTATTTTAATTTGTGTAATAAATGTAATTTAGTTATTTAGTTTTATATGTTTACCAAATTTAGTAATTATATACACATTTAGTAATGTATTATTATGATATGTAATATTGACTTATCTCACACATTTTTGAAATGTTTCCGAGATCAATAAAATTTGAATATTGAATATTGAAAAAAAAGCTCAGTTTTTAGAAGTCAGAGCACTATTAAATAATTTTTTGTTTGTTTGTTTCCAGTGGTTCTGCTGTGTTCTGCCAGTCCCAAGCCTGGTGAAATGCTAGGGGGTGGTGGCCAGTGGGTCACAATACGTTTCTATTGTGACGAACTGAAAAATCGGTAATAATTCCAAAACCGTTGGAGATAGATACAACGAACAAAATTTAAATTTTACATCCAGGTATGTAAAAATTGCTATGCAGTTCTACTTTAGAAAAATCAAGTTATCCGTGATTTTAGAGCTCGAAAATTACAGGTCCCTACTTAATAGTAATATTAAACTCAACAGTTTTTTAATAAAACACGTGCGCTCTCTCATCATTCTTAACAAAAATTATCTTAAGCAAAAATTATCTTATTTCAAATGTTCCATTAATTCAGAGTAGAACTTGAAAGGAGTACTTTTTCCAAGCAAAATTAATGACCGTATTACGTTTAAATTAACGTTTGTATAGTTCTTCACTGGATCTCTTAGGGCAGAAGTAGAACACTAAACACTTCAACCCACAAAATACCACAAAATTTTTTACTAAAAAACCGAGGCGTTTCGACAGCAAAGCTGTCATTATCAAGGCGTTACTGTCGAAACCCGATTTTTAGTACAAAGATATTTGGTGTTTTGCGGGTTGAACTGTTTAGTGTTCTAACGTTTGTATACATATACAGGATCGCTCACGGAACTGGTTCGTCAAAACTAGAGTTTTTTGTATCGGGCATACAATTCTGCATCAAAACTTACTAAGACACCTTATGTCAAAAATCAGCCGTTTTTGAGTTATTCAATTCTTTTCGAATATACGGCCAATTGCAACGTTATGTTCAAAATTCTGTATTTCTGAAGCCATTGCAGCTAAAGATCTTGCATGTTATTAGCCGAAATAGGCTAAAATTTATCATAATTTATACAGGGTCGTCCAAAATTAACGTTCATTTCAACCAAGTTCACGTTGATGAAAGTCATTTTTTTAAATAAAACATCCTATATATTATTGCATTTTTGAATACACTTAATAATTCTCTATCATTGATTATTAGACATATTGGCTTTTATCTTTTATGGTTTTCGAGTTATTAGAGATTTCTTGATAAAAGTCCAAAAGAATATGCCTTTTTAATGCACTTAAAATCTCAGTAATCCTTGAATGTCAAAATAATTGATATTGATTAAAAAATTCAATAATATATAGGGTGTTCTATTCAAACATTAATTTTGGACGACCCGGTATAAATTATGATAAATTTTAGGACGTAAATTTGATGTATGCTATTTCGGCTAATAACATGCCAAATATGATGTCTTTAGCTGCAATACCTTCAGAAATATAGAATTTTGAACATAACATTGCAATTGGCCCTATATTTGAAAAAAATTGAATAACTCAAAAACGGCTGATTTTTGACATAGGGTGTCTTAGTAAGTTTTGATGTAGAATTGTATGCCCGACACAAAAAAATAAAAAATATACCATGTTATTAAAATTAAGAAAGTTGACGTCAACTTCTGGTAAACCGGAAGTGGTACAATGGCGCATATAATTTTGCTGATGAATCCAGATGATATCAGTTATAACTACAAGTTTTCAGAAATGTTGAATTTCAAGAACAAAAGGTTCTAACGAACCAGTTTCGTGAATGACCCTGTATATGTAATTCCTTCTTATTGATTTGAAATTTGTACATCATTGTTTAGTCTTCATTATTTCATTAGCTTACCTGACGTGCTTTAATGGTTAAGTGTGAGTATTTACAAATATACAAATAATATACAAAACAATATACAAAATCCATCGCTCAGTTGTAAAGAAATAAAATGTAATCTCTATACACACAGAGTGTTACATTGATAAGATATTTCTCGATATATTGGACATTCACTGTTATGCACACGCAATATTGCAAACAATTACATGTGACAAAGAAAATAACGAGAAAGATCATATTAGTGTAGTACTCTGTATATTGTGAGAGTTAGTACAATAACTAAAACTACTAAAATTGTTAGATAACTTGTTAAAAATCTCAAGAAAACTGCATTTTATTTCTTTCTAAATTGGTGATGGATCCAATACTGGAACATGATTACCAATTCATTACCAATCATTACAGTCTGATTCTTTCTATATAAACTTGATTTTGGATAAATGAAATCAGGATTGGTGTTGTATTGTAGAAGTTTAGAAACGTGGTTTAGATATCTCCAGTAAAGCAAAAATTTATTTAAACTTAGTTCTCTTCAGTTCTTAAGCTAAATGAAATATATGGAAGAAATATGCTAGAAGTCCACAAATTTTAAGACACACATTTTATCTGCAAAATAAAATCAAATTAATCTTTGAAAATAATTCTATTTACCAATCTGGTCAAGAAGGCAAGTTGTTGTAAAATTTGCTGTTGTTCCCGCTCTAATTTCGCCAACTCTTCCAAATCCTTCTTTTGCTGGTCCGTTAATTGTTTCACTTTCGAGGTAATCGTCTTCAACGTCGTTTGTAAAGTACTAGCTGCAGTTGTAGACGTGATTGTAGGCACTACCGTCGTTGGGGTGAAATAATCACTCGTCGTACTTAATTCCCCGAAATTCTCACTAACCCTCAATTCAGCTAATCGCTGCAAATTCGACGTGGTCACCGTGGTTAAAGGAGTTGTCGTTCGCTGTCTTTGTCTTTGAGTTGAAGCGAAAGTTGGCGGTGTAGTAGTTGTGGTCTCGGGAGGAGATGATGGTGGTGGTGTAGGTTGACTCATAACAACTGGAGTTTCAGTCATTTCCTCGAAAATCGTCGTAAAAACTGGGAAAACGGTTGAGCTTTCGATTGGTGCATTTTGAGAATTAAATCTCGTTGTACTCATGAAGTTCTGTTCGGTTGCAGTTGGTATGCTCGAGAAAACTGTAGTTGGTGTAAACAGAGTTATCTTCGATGGTACATTAATCGTAGTTGGGGTTTGAGTGTATCTTCTAGGAGTAAAAGTAGTTCTAATCGGAAAATCTGTTGTAATAGGTTCTGGTGTTGAAATTGTTGAAGGTGTTACGGTTACCGTCCTAACTAAAGCTTCAAAAGGAGTAGGCATACTAAAACGGCTTCTTCCACGATTTATAAAGGTTGTCGTAGGTGGCTCTGTCGTAGTTAATAATTCGGTAGTCGGAATTGGAATCGGAGTCGTTAACGCTTGAGGAATCGTAGTGGTAGGCCCTCCAGATCGACTTCTTACAGTAGGCGGGATTGTAGGAGCTTCAGTTGGGATCTCCGTTGATGTAATCGTAGATATTGGTATGTTTGTGGTAGGTTCACCGCCTAATCTAACAGGTGTGCCGGTGATATTTCCGATTATTCTCTGTATAAGATAAGGTGTGGTAGGTCGTATCGTCAATTGAAGATTCTCAAACGAAGGAACAACAGTCGTTATAGTGTTAGTATATCTTGGTGTTGTAAAAGTTGGAGCAACCGTTCTTCGTGTTGTTAATTCCGGAGGTGAAGTAGTCGTCATGCTAGGTGCTTCTGTAGGTCTAAATCTATTACGAAGTTTTGGTGCAGTACTTGTTGTCTCCATTATTGGTGGGATAGTTGTTTCCGCCTCAACTAGATCCTCAATTCGAATAGCTGCTAGTATAGTAGTTGGTTCGGGCGTTGTCGTCGGGATTTGTGTGACTTGTTCTGTTATTGCCGCTTTCGTGGTTTCAATTCTTGCTTGAGTTGTTGTTACCGCTAGAGGTGTTGTAGTTCTTTGCCTACTGCGTGGTGTTCGAGTTGTAGTTGTCTGTTCTACAATCTTCTCCGGTTTATTATTGCTAATCGTATTTTCTTCGATATTAACTTCTTCTACATCTCGATTTCTGTCTCCAACCTGGAAATGGAATTATTTAGAAATAAACTTGTTCGAAGCGATATTTCTGGTGGTACGAAAGAAGAAACGTTATCAATGTGATTAATCGATTAATAATAGTTGTTGCTGCTATTTATATGTGACATGAATATAATATAGATATTGTTCATTCGGTTATTAACTTGCATGTCTGTATTAACGAAAGATTTCGTAACAGAAGAAGGAAGAAGATTCAATTGTGGCTTCATGTCGATAAAAAATCAGTTAGTTTCTAGTTAGTTGTTGTTGGTTTTCTTTTTATTCGTAAAGGGTTGTAAATTGAATTAACTTAGATATAACTTTGTTGTAGAAGAGTAAGATTTGGATTCTGATGAAATACCACTTTTGAAACATAGAATGTGTTCTAGGTCTCGAATACTATAATTTGGATCTTTAGTCTTGTTAAAAAATGCAAGGGTCTCAGTATTGATCTGTGTGGCACACCCCTTTCTCTTGACTGTCAATTTGAATACACCCTATTTCTTGTCGGTGAAATTGAGAAGACTGAACTTATCTGGTATTTGGTCCAAAAGCTCCTAACCTAAATCTTACTCTTCTACTGCTATATTTTAAATCACAATCTTCATACCAAAATACATATGTTTCTCCCTTTACGAATTACATAGTCGTATAAATATGTATATAATATATGTATGTACAGGAATATGTATATAACAAACTTCATTTTAGTCACGTGCATATCATATTTCACAGGTGAAACATTAATCTGAATGTATGAGAAAGAATAACCATTAGTACTTCATATTCCCAATTGTAATAATTTTGTCTTGCCTTTGTCGATACTCGATTACTCACAAGTCTTCGGCGATGAACAACAATCTTTCTTTTACGAGTTTTACTAACAACACGAACTCTTTTCCTCTGCGAAAAATATATTAGAAAGCATCAAATAAAAAACAAAAAAAAATAGCGTTAAGACAAATTTTGCAGTTCGGTGAACGTTACCTTAGGCGTAACAGCTTCTTGAGCCGCAGCTTTACCACTCGTAGTAGCTGTTAACGTGGACATTGTAACAGTTGGTGGTGCGCTGAACGTAACAATTGACGGTGCAATAGTTGTTAATGGTTGACTAACATCATTCGACGGCACAGAATTCCTTGAAACATCTCCCTAAAAAAGATTTTGGAAGTTGATGTATGAAGCATGATGTAAATGTTGTAAAACCCGCGCTTATATGAAGAGTGTTAGTCGCAATGATGTTGTATTGTTATGATAACAATAATATAGTGCGGTATATGTTTGACAAAATTGATTCATTTGTCGAGATCTTCTATAACTTTAATGTATAATGTGGAAACTGTATGTATATATTTTTATATAGGGGTATACGTTGAAAATCAAACAATTTTGTCCATTTAGCTAATCTAAATCTACTCGTATAGTCACCTGATTATTTACTTGCAAGTTAGGTCAAATATTGTTATTTTTTCAGCCAAAACGGGGGCTACAAAAAATATAGATTTCCTAAATAAAATTTTTTAAAACATTAAAATCTTGCTCCAATTGGTAGCAAGTTACATAGGATGCTTACGTTTTCACCTTTTCATACTCACCCTTGATTAAATACTTACTGATATGGTGCTTTTGGTTAAAGGTATTAAATCGCATCTTACTTACAGAGAAATATAATTCAGAGCTTTCCGAAACACAATGTCAGTCTTCTTTGCCATTACCTCAGGAAGAATAATAATGTGAGATAAAAACAAGGACATGCGAATTCAAACATTTGAATGATGTCAAATATAATCAAAGATGTATCTATCACTTTGATTAATTTATTTTTAATTAAACCTCAATAATAGAGAATTTTAAGGGGCAATCATTTTCGACACCGTTTGGCACAAGGGCCTGGTGTTCAAGATTGTATAAATTCCAGTTTAGCCATAGAGTCGTACAATCACATCTTTCAGACAGAACCTTCTCCGCACGATGCGATGGTAGCCTGTCCTCAAAGAACCTAATAATTGCTGGAGTGCCGTAGGGGTCTCTTTTTGCTCCTAGCCTTTGCCTAATTAATATGTTAGACCTTTCTAAGTCCGATAGTGTGGAGCTTGCAATTTATGCAGACGATGCTGCTTTGTATACTTACATTTGCAGGCTTCAACACTCTGTAAACGAACCTTTGGCTTGAGCTAACAACAGACTGTGCTCTCATGTCAATAAATGTATCGAAAAATTCAACTCCACAAGCAACTGCCTATACCCTCTCTTGTATTACGACTCCTTAATGGGGTCAAGCTTTTGGCGAAATCTCATTTCAAAAACTAGGAACCTTGCAAAATAGGATGTTAAGGCTAATTATGGGAGCCCTCTCTCTGATTTGGGAGAGCTATCACTCAAACAATACGTGACCAGTCTTGCGACGAAAATCCGGTAAAGGATTGAACGATCTGGGAACCTCCTAATCAGTAGATTCGCCAATTTCGATCTCGACAGAATTGGCGATAGATGATGAAGACAACAACCCACCAACCCCGTTCCAGCAGGGGCTATCCAAGAGATAAAAAGCTTAGGAATCCAAGTTCGGCCCTGGAGAATAGATAAAAGCCATAATTCATTTTTTTAAATCAGTTACTAACTGAATACAATTTTCTAGGTATATAGCAATAGCAACAAATCACAGAAGGCAAGATTCAAACAAAGGCTTAAGCAATATTTCATGAAGAATTCGCAGAAAAAGTATGTCATGTTGTGGTTATGGCAGATAAAGAAGTTTAGGAAGAAAGTGAAAATCTGAAGACGTAAAACCCCATTATAAGTGAACATAGCAAAATCAACTACAATGTGTTTGAATTTCAGATGCCAAAGATGTTACTGAATTATAGCACTTAAGTATTCATTTTGACGGAAATAAAGAAGGAAAAAGATGCAGAATTGATAGAATGAAGTTAGAAAACTTTTGGGAACTCAGTTTGGAGTTTCTGCCAAACAAGATGTTCGATTTCCATTGAAAGCAAACTCTAAACAGATTTTATAGAACCTTCAACCCCTTCCCTGTTACTTTACCACAACTGGTATACATACAAACAGTTTGATTGCACCCTAAACTGTATGTACAGAGTATCTTGTATACTAAAAAGCAATAAATGTCTCCAATTCAAATGATTCATCGAAGAGGAATGGTTGGGCACGCTAGCAAGTATCTCTCTAAGCCATTTCACATCAAATATGAACCTGACCGAAACAGGTCGTCAAACAGATCAACATGGACTTCAATTCATCAATTGTTCGTACTCCCAAAGAGCTTCTGTTGATTATTACGCAAATTCAGGCCAGAAAGAACCTTAGACATGATGATATTCCTATTGAGCTTCTTCCGCTCAAGTTGCTTCTCAATATTATGATAATTTTTAATGCACTGGCACAGGCTGAAGATATTGCACTCTCTTGATCAGAAATCACACTACAGGGACAACGGTTAAGTTGGATTTAAACCTAAAGTGTCGATATCCTAGATAATATCATAATATATCATTATTTTTGTCAATAGAAGGCGAATGAAGATGATTATTTCTATGGATTTATCGAAGGCTTGTCGTGGAAGATGAAGGATGCCTGAAGAAGACGGAAGATTCCATGACATCATAAATGTAATAGAATTGTCAGAGAGGCTGACAAGAGTTCAACACGATACTGTACTGGAGCCAGTACTGTTCAGTATTTACACCTCAGACATTTCTAAATCTGACGACCATTAAGTGTTCAGTCCCATCTACAAGGCCTATTTAAATTTGGCCTGAATTTCATGTTTTTTTTTTCTGAACATAACTCGGGACAGTACTCGGAGCAATAACAAAAAAATTTGAAGAAAATTGTTATGAAGTTTAGTAAAGTTAGTGCCAGATGTGGCCCAAAACAACTGTTTGCAGAACAACAACAAAAAAAACTTCGGGTTTACAGAGAACTTCACCATTGCTACGAGTACGAAGGCGATGGTATTTTGTTTGCCAATAGTTACAATGGAATACTGTAACCCAAGATTACCTCAGTCCAAGAAAATCAAACCAGAATCATCGGCTAGCAAAGTGATGGCGTCTGTATTCTGCGACGTTATTGGACCAATTTGGACTGGGTAGTCAATTTTTTTGGGTTACCCAAAAAGTTCTTTAGAGGCGAGCAATTTTTACCTCTAATGAGGAAGTACGGTCCAAAATTGATATCTACAATCTTTGCTATTTGGAAAGGGTTGGTGCAATACTTGAGGCCAATAGTAATATTACAAAAATTACTTACCTTTATCTAATCAAATGCTGAAATCTGCATTCTTTTAAAAGCATCCTATGTGAAAATTTGTACTTACCTTCTTCCAAAAATTAATAAAACAAAAAATTAAACAGGACCTTAGAAATTTTGCAGCCCTCTTTACAAATTAAAGCTACACAAAACAATGTTATATACACCTTCATCTAAAATATAAGTATCTGGTGCAAGTGATTACATAACATTTCATGCAAAAAAAACTATTCGCATATCATATGAGTGCTAAATTACATGAAACATGAGAAATAATGATTTCGTTTTCAGGTGACCTACGGAAAATGAGGGGAAAAAACTTAAAAAAATAACAAAAGCTGCGAAAGCCCCATCCACCACAAGTTATTATTGACAATGAATACCGTTTGAAGAATTTTGTTATCATCCAGGGGACTGCTATCCTGTGTTACTTGGTTACTGGTTATTTCCGTTAAGGTCGGGGGCATATCACGGGTATCAAATCCACTTACTTGGATAACGGGCTCCTCTGGGATCAAGGTGCCGTTCGGAAACTTTTGGATAACAGTATTGTTAGGGTAAACGCCTACGATTACGAAGGGAGTTTTTTTGTTAGGATATTTACTCGGTCTTTTACGTAGGATGGTGTTATTCGGTAGGATGCCGAAGATGAAGTAATCTTTTTCGGGCGGTTCCGAACTCACTTGCAAATCGTTCTGAACTGGTTCCGGTTCGATTGTGAGCAATCGTCCGGTTCTATCGGAAATCGTTGTGTTAGATGATCCTTGCATCGTGCTATTAGTCACGTTAGCTACATTCGTATTATTACTAGATGATTCAATGATGTTACTAAGAGTGGTTACGTCTGCAGTCATAGTAGTGACTGGTAGCATTGATTCAGTACTGGTTTCCATCATTGGTATTTGAGTAGTTGAATCAATATTACCGGTTAAATTTTCCATGGTTGTCGTGGTCATTATTGCGTCAGCAGAATTCTCAGATGGTGCAATCGTACTCACTACAAGATCAGCTGATTCATCAGTAGGAAGGGTGGTAGTTATTATATCACTGGTATCGTTACCTGGGGGAGACGGCACAGTTGTAGTGGACATTAAAGCAGCTGATTTATCAGCAGGTCCCATAGTGGTGGCAACAGTAGTAGTCATTACAGGCGTAGAATTATCTGAAGGTAATGATGATGATGTGGATGATGTTATTGCATTAGTAACAGTAGATTCTGTGATACTCGATTCTGTAGTAGTTGGTGGTGATTTTGTCAAGAACGATCTACTTAATATGGTTACTGTAGTGCCATCATCAGTGGGATTAAACATGCTATTCACATCATTAGCGGAAAATATGGTTACACTACCAGGACTTACTGCAAAATTGGCTGTCGTTGATATGGGCGCCAAAGTACTGGTCCCATCGATTAATGTTGAAGAATCTGTAGAAGTAACTGTAGTTTGTTCCAAAGTTAACGTGTTTAAAGCTTGGGTTCTACCGCTAATCTCCAACAACCTTGAAAGCATCGTTAATATCGTCGAAGCATTTACTCCTGTTGGAATCGTATTCGAAGAATCTGAAGGAGGCGTTGTAGCCTCTTGTTGAGCAGAAGTAGCTGTGGTACTAGGCATTTCAGTTGTCATAACTGGCGGTTGAGTTTCAGTCGATTCTTGAGTACTGATATCTGGGTTAATCGTAGTTTCCACAGCTTCAGTTTCTAATTCAATACGTGCTGCTAGCAGAGGTGGTGTCGTATTATCAACAGAATTATCACCTCCTTGAGTTGCACCATCTAGAGTTTCAAGATTTTCAAATTGAGCAGTTCCTAACGTAGTACTCATTGATTCTATTGTGGGATTACTATCTGAACTAGATACTGAACTAGGAGTCGTTGCAGCTTGAGTGACAGTAACCAAATTTGCCGATTCGACAGTTGTCGGTGTCACCGTAGTAACTGCGGCGATCAATTCCGCCGAATCTGTAGCAGCGGTTGTTGCGGAATTTGCAGAAATAGTCGTGGATTCGTTTGTTAAGGGAGTAGGAGTAGTGGATTCGATAAGGCGTTCGTTTTGATTACCCGTTGTGGTGAAAGCATTAGATTCTGTCGTAGTAACACTAGAAGAGGTCGTCGATTCAATACCGTTTAATGTGTCTAAGGTAGCGAGGAAATCTGATATCGAAATCGTGTCGGGTACTTTGGTAGTTTCCCCGGAAGACGGCATGTTAGTAGTCGATTCAATTCCAGCCGTGTTTTGAGCGATTGTGTTTTGAAGTAGATCAGGTGTTGTGGGAGCGGAAGTGTCAGGAAGAATTTCAATCGTTGGTGAAACAGTCGTAACAGCAAATCTACTTTCGATATCGTTATCTGAATCTATTGCGTTGGAAGTTGATATTTCGAGTGCAGGATTCTCAATGATTACATTGGAGGTAGCGTTGAAGACCTCAACTTCACGATTGAGATCTCCTGTAGATGCCGCTGATGTAAAACTAGTCAATTTAGGGGTGACTACAACTACGTTTTCTGTAACTGGAGTGTTCGGGGTGATGGATTTCAAAAGTTCGAGCAATCTAGAAATAGTGCGCTGTTGCAAAGATCGTTCTGATGAAATCTGTTCTATGACATCTAAAGCGTCTTGTGGTGTAGATGATGGAGATAGTGTGGTGGTGCTAACAGTGGTACTAACAGTTGTGGAAACACGTTTATTACTTGATAATGGTTTAAAGGTCGTGCTAATTGTATTAAGGCTGTTACCTACTTGCGTATCAGTCCTTTCTGTTGTTGTGGAGGAGGCTTGGATAGCCGAAATGGAGCTTAGGATTCTTTCAATGATAGTGGTTGGTGTTTCTGTAGTCAGGGGTTTGATTTCGTTAAGGGTAACAGTCTCTAGTCTTTGTTGTCTGGCCAACGAGTCAATCGTCACGTCCTCTTTCTGCGTCTTGCTAGGGATTTTAAATATGGCGGTAGGTTTCGTCGGTCCATCGTTCGTTATATCAATGGTCTTGTCAGGCGAAGCCGTAGAAATGGCCGTAATGGAATAAATGATTCTTTCGATTATAGAGACCGGTTTCTCAGTGGATATAATTGGTTTCGGTGCGACTGTAGAGCGTCCATCCTTGGTCACCTTTAGAAAATGTTTAACACGATTTTAGTTTAATACAGTCAGAAAGTCATGTACCTGATCGTAGTTACCAGAGATGCGGGTACAAGTTTTGACGATGATGGATTATTAAAAGGATTTGGGTTTGATAATAACTCTCCATTTATTAAACTGTCCGACGGTATCGAATTGATCGGATCATCTATAGATATAACTTCCATTCCAGATATTACGTCTTCGACTCCATTTTTCACCTGCAACACCACGGTCAAAAAACGAGATTGTCATACAAAAACATTACGCTGCTGGTTCACTTTCATCATCTTCATCAAAGATGATGCCATGTTTTTATTCGAGGTTATGTTCAACTTTTAGTTAATGGTTAGACATTATTAATATTGCATACAGCGTGTGTATGTACAAATAAATAAATTATTTTTACAGGAGATAATAATAATAAACAAGTTATATTATATTGCTATATTTATTTGTGCTTTGAAAAAATAAATCATATATTTTTTAAAAAATTAAAAAAATAAAATAGTACACCTTCTATTGATATATAATATACAACCTATTTTACATTTTAGTTAAGGTTATTTCGTGCACTTTTTTCGTAATATTTATACCCATAAACTGGATCCGATATTATTGTTCAGAGAATGATAGGGATTTGGTACAAACTAACAAGATAGAAGAATTATGGTAAATTTAAATTTAGTCTTACATAATTATGTATTTATTATATAAAAATATATTTAAAAAAAAATTGTATAAAAAAATATATATATCTTTTCCTTTATAAAAATAAATAATCATATAAATAATTTAGGCTAATAATACCCGTTGGTTTACGATTTACGATGTTACATTATACACTTAATATGGTGATATGTAGAAGTTATAGCAACGTTTATATCACAGATAAAATTTGAAAAATGCAAATTTTCTAATTATATTGGCAAGATATTTAAAAGCCTTCATAATTATTATTTAATAAGATATATTTGGATTATATACCATATGTCTAATTAACGATGTATCATTATCACGTCACAATTTGCTCATCACTAAATGATGGTAGGATCACGAGATTATATACAGACGCACAAAATGACGTTATATTGACGTAGATTACAAGTAGGTACATTTAACGGCAGTTTAATATGATAAATTTGCGCTAGCAGCGCTCTATTATTATTGCAAGTATATATTGAAATAAAAATCGAAGAATGATGAAAAATGACGTCTTTATATCGTGATATTTTGGCGAAGTGTCGTCTGTTTGGAAAAATTACCAATAAATAACGTTAGTGCGACGTGGGCGTGCTATCTGGGGTAGAAATCGGCAACAGAAACAAAATTCTTGAAAGCAATAGAAGATATTCTAAACCAAGCTTGGAAATAATCCTTTTTCTGCACAAAAATCAAAAATAAAGCTGGATTTATGGATATTTCAACAAAGAAAAGCAAGGTAAAAACTAGATGCGTAAAACACTTCCAACGTGAAGTAATCGACTAGAATCTGACGTCATTAAAACCACGTTATATTGTACTTGACTCTCTTTAATGATGTGAGAGAATATAAAAAGCAAGCATCTTGATATTGTATTCTGTAGTTCGTCAAACGTTCAGTCAGTAGAAACAGCTCTGAGGTATAGATAAAGTCGCACATAATCAACAAAATCCTGAATCTAGTCGATCTTAGTTTGGTTTGGGCGCAAAAATATTCTCAACACTTCCACAATTTTTGGATAAACTCTTGACAATATGAGTGGTTTTTCGCCAGCATCTGTTTCTAACAAGTCATCTGGTTAATTTCGTTTAGTACCTGATTGCCTTGATATCTATCTCAAAGTAAGGCTGCGATGGTCCGTCAGTTGTTCAAGTTTCCTATGGCACTACAATACCACATCGGCAGTTTCGAAGCGTTTCTAAAAAGTTTTCTTTTTGTTTCATTGCCGTAGATAACTAAATTGTATCTTCTTGAGAAAATGAAGCTCTTGTACATAGTGGTAGTATTTGTTGACTGTAATTAAAGACGCTGACATGGTCACTAGCTCTGTCAGACACTATATTTCACTCTGTACACTACTAAGGTTGCTTTTGACTAAAACATTAACTCCAGCAGAAGAAGCTCAAAGATGATCTCTATCGTTGCTCTCCATGTCTAAGAGATGTAGGCAATCTTCTTGATCTTACGTTGTTTCTGTGGCTTTATGTCATAAAATTAGCTGAGCATAAGTTTTAGAGGCTCAGAAAGCCCCATTTGCTTTATTCAATACATGTTACGGGTGTGAGTTGTATGCCAGTTTAGCAACTTCTTCATTTGCATCCACTCGAAGACTGTGATTGCGTTGTCATCGGTGTAACAAGACACCATAGCCAATCGGTGTTAGTATTTTTCTGGTAAACAAGACGTAACAAAATATCGTCAACGTCATCTATATCACCTTGCTGAGTTGAGTGACATATTCACGTTGATTTCTAGTGATAATTGCGTAATATTTTTAGTAAAAAGATGAGGTCTTAATGAAGTCAGAAATAGTTAAAGTTAATGTTGGCAAATCAACCACAATAAAACGGAAGTAGGAAGAAGAACAAGAGATGACTTGTTAATCTGTCATAAAAAGATGCCCAGAAAGATTCAGAAAAGATGCCTTAACAGGAAAATGAATAGTACCGTCAAATGGGGAAACATTGACCCTTTGTGGACAACTTTGGCTCACATACTGGTAAAATATGGGTTCTAAAATAGTTACCGCCGAAACAAATATAATGTAAATGAGTCTCCGGCCGATATGTGGCAACAGTAGTATCAGAATCCAATCGAGTTTGCAACTGTTAGTGTACTCGCCATTTGGGCAGTGACCTTCAAACCGATATCTGTGCAGTTTAGCGTTCGTTTACACGTTTTATTGGAATTTGAAAGTTGGAAAGGTTTAGTAGATTAGTAAAAACGTTATTTACTGTTGGATTTTTGTGTGGTGAATAATTATTGTTTCAAGGCAACTTTGGCCCAAAACACGGGGCAACATTGGCCCGGGCTAAAGTTACCTCGATCAATTTTTGGAGCTAGCTGGATACCTATGGTGAGAAATTGAAGATAATTTGCATACTTTTCCTTTGTTCCAGTATTCGGACAATGCCTGGCAATCAACAAAAACGCCCAACAAAGGCCCAATATCTAATCTCTGGATTTCGTAAGTGTGGATTACGTCCCTTAAATAGGCAAATTTTACATGACCGCCTACCAGAGAATTTAACCATTAATTCACAAACCTAAACAAAGAAGAAAAAAATTATAGGTTCCGACTGGAAAAAGTATATCTGCCAGCGATCTTCAAGCAACTTTAGACATATCTGGACCTTCAAAAACACCTCCTGTTAAGAACGTAAGGAAACAACGACAAGTTTTCTTTTCAAGCTCTTCTGATAACTCGTCTGATATAGTTCAATTAAAATCGGATGAACAGAGCGAAACATTTTCTAAGTTTGAGGAAGTGGACCAACCTGTTGTCCAAAATTTCCATCTAGAATCAAAGGTCAATTCTAAGGATATGAAGATTGGCGACTTTGTGTTATTGTTATTCAATGGCATCAAATATCCTGGACAAATTATTAGTATTTCTGAAGAAGGACCGACAGTAGATTGTGTGGAAAAGGGAGTATAGGACTATCACAACCCTGTGTTTTCGTGCAAATAATTTTTGATTATTAGTTTTTAGTTTAACATTGAGCAAAGCCTTAAAACATAATTGTGCTACTTTTAAAAAAGTTGCACCATTTGAGGATATCTTTGGCCCACTTACAAAAAAAAAAATTAATTACTTCTAATATCAAACAGCCAGATTGCAGCACAAAAATTAAAGTAATATCCAGGCTGTATTATATAAAAAAATAATACAGGTTTTTTGAAAATTGGGGCCAATGTTTCCCCATTTGATGTTACCTAAGATTCCTTAATAATAAAGACTTAAATCTTCGTGATTTGAATGTAGTCCCACCGCCCATTTCGAAATTTAAAAGACACGAGGTTGCCTTCCCTAGTTTCCAGTACAGCAATGTCATAATTCCAAGCAGTCTCATTTTAGCGATCATGGACCAAGAAGGGACACGGTAGGAAAGATTTGATCTTAGGTATGTAATCTTTGAGGTCAAAACATTAACACATAGTAGCATACAGCAGCAAGAAGAAGAAATTTTGCTTCTTTTAGTACAATATTTAAACATATGGCATAAAATCCAAATCCACCTTTTAGACAGATAATTCTAGGAATATGTGTATGTATCTGTTTCAAATAGTCATTTCCTCTGTCAGTAATCGAAGATTCAAATCACACCTGCAGGAAACAAAAATAGATTTTAAAGCTACTACATAATTGCATACAGAACTAATTTATTTAAATAAGTCTTCCCAAAGCTCTAAGATGTTATGGAACTTGAAAGAATTGTGATCATGTTGGCAGCCAAGCTTTCTAATGAATGGACCGATGAAATGAGATTATATTTCGAAAGCAATAAGTTTGTAGCGCATAAGAATAAATTCTACAGGTGTAGATTTATAAAAATAAATTTGATTAGTTTTTGATTTCAGTCTCCTTAAACGAAAAAAAAAAATGATTTTGAATTAGTACTCGTTAAATTTGAAACCGTTAAATTCCATAGATAAAAGAAGAATTAGAATGATAATCACAGTAATTCGTATAAATATTTATAATTTGAAAAATTACCATAATTCTGAATATCTTGCGTCCAAATTTCAGGTTTTAGTTTTTAACCAGTTTTCAGTATAAATATACCATAATTACAATGTGTGAACTTAAGAACTAATTTTTAAATAAATTATAAGTTATATATATACTATATATATATAGATATATGTATAAACAACATCCTACACCGTTCTTGCTTCGATAAAATTAAAATCATTAATAAATGTTTTTGTTGTTTATTTGATTTGCGGCAATAAAAAGTAAGTAAATTGGAAGCAGTGTGGCACAAGCAGAAGATGTACAGTAGAAGCGATTGTAGAGGTAGGATTTTCTTCAATTAATGCGATTGAAAGACCATTGGTATCCTTCTGACCAGTAGTCATAGTCCTTTGAGAAAGACACAACAGATTAAATTTTGCCAAATATAAAAAATATATTTAAATTTTTTTTTTAATTCAATGTTTAGATTTAGTCCGAAAAAATTAGTCCTTTTTCTCCTGTCATGTCAAAAAGTTGCGCGTCAGTATAAAGTATAGTCAGTGACAGTCAGGTGTACTATTTTATTTTGTAAGAAGAATTAAAATAATCATCTAAAATATTTTCAAATGATAAATGTTTTAATAACAATTTATTTAAAGCAAGAATAAAAAATCGTCAACTATGTACTATGTGTATTAAACATTTATCATAAGAAGAATAGGATTTCATTTTTAGTTCAATAAACTTACAGAAGGTGTCGTGACCGTCGGTACAGTTGGTGTGTATGCAGGTGCCGGTGTAGGTCTAGTTGAGCCAGATCTGCTAAAGATGTCCTTACGATACTTAGAACTATACCTGCCAGCTTTTTGTGTTCCACTGACAACCTGTGAACGTTATTTATTATTTTAATGCGCTAATAAAATTGTGTAATATCATTTAATCGCGATTTTTTTGAGGTTAAAATTTGTAGAAATTCTAAGCAATTTAAATTATTGCTAATTTATCATTCTTTTATGTTGGCAGATTACACAAAAATTTGCGAAATATGTTGTTATTACGTTTTAGTTTTTATAATTATTTTTCGATGTTGATAAATTTCGGCAAATAATAATTTATTGTTTAAATTTTGATAAAAATCACCTAATTCTTCGTCTATATCTACCTGTTGAGTAGATGCAGGCGATTCTAGTTTACCAGTTCTAATCTTGGTACCATTCCTATTCAAGCTATAGAGTCCTCTTGGCGGTTTCGGCGAAAAACTTCTAGTCTTGGGGTTGGACTTATTTCAGCGTCCTTCCCATTCAACGTTTCCAAACTTTTCCCACTAGATTTGACGAATGTCTTTTCATCATTCTTCGCAGCTGAAAATCTAGCGTGATATCTAGATTGTTTCTTAGCGGTGGACGATACTTCAGTCACTACCGACACCTGAGATGGTGATACCGTAGATCTGGTTGATTTTCTCACGAAAAAGGATGGACGTTTCGTGTAACGAGAACTAGCATCTTCGGGTTCTGGTATTTTCGTTGTCAATGAGAATCGTCTGCGTGTAGGTCGTACGATTCCTGCTGTGGTAACCGTGTTCGGTACTAATTCGTTATCGTCGTCATTTATCTGCAAGCAAGAGAAATTATTATGAATGTGTTTTTACACATATTTTAGCGATTTTAAAAATGCTAAGTGTCACGCTACGACGGCTAGAAATATTCACAGATCGCTTTGCATTAATGAATTACGTAAAGAAGTTACGTTATTTTTATCTATTCCAGTAAATGAGAAATGGTGTAAAATTTGTTCCGGTTTGATAAGCAATGTCTTGGACAAAAAAAATGTTACGTCATTTTATGTATATGAGAAAACGAAAGTATTCTAACTACTTTAGTGAACTAGATAATCTACAAGTTGTTATTTCGTGGGTGTTAGGATAAATAAGATTAATTATAATTAAAAAAAAATCAAGAGGTGTTGTGTTTTTGATTGTGAAATATAAACAAACAAGAACAATAATTTAAATGTTTAAAATTGATGTCGTAGTCAAGAGAAAGAGTCGCAGAACGAGATGGGAGTCCAACTGCATTCCTAAATAGCATTTTCGATAAGTTCATAAGTTCAAGTAGTGTGGTCAATACTCTACTTGTTGAATACCAATGACCTGCCAAAGGTGAAACATGTTATTGCCGCAACGTTTGTGAATGAGCTACTTTTATAATCATCTAAATCAAGATTGTTGAATCGAAATAATTTTTAATCAAATCTCATTTTGATAACGATCGTTCACTACTAACTACTGACATAGACAGAGTCATCAGCAGATGTTTCTTTAAAGGCTTTTTAAAGTTCCTCAAATTATAATTTCTTAACATATCAGAAATCCTGTTATGAAAATCCTCGTTCATCCATAGTAATGTACATAGTTCGATAAAATGGAGCTGTGTTCTTCCACCATGACGCAAGTTCCTATTATGAATTAACACGCCTGTGCAGGTACTCATGCTGACGATTAACTATGATTTTGTGATGCACAGATGATTAGAGCAATCTACGTATGTAGGCCAGTTTTAACCACGGCACTAAGCGGCGTTGAAGGCTGTGACTGCCTAGTGATATGCAATTTAAGGCAATTGGGACGCAATAACCACGTAACTCTTCAGTGGGCCCTAAGCCATCAAGTGATCGAAGGGAATGAAAAGGCAGATAAGCTTGCCAAAGAAGCAGCGAAAATGTCTTTAATTGGACCTTATCGCTGTTGTGGACTGCAAAAGAGCCACCTAAAACAAGCAGTTAACAAATGAGAGGTCAACAGAAATGCCTCCCACTGGAAGGAAACGTCAGGACAAAGACACTGCTATCAGGATCACCTAAGACAGCACAGTCGTTGCTATCTTTCAGCAAAGGGGACCTTGGACTGCTGGCAGGGTTTCTGGCAGGTCATGTGGCCCTGAAGTACCACCTACATAAACTCGGAAAAGCTGAAGATCAAATCTGCCGTCTATGCCAAGAAGATCTAGAGACGGCAGAACACATCTTGTGTAATGTGTTGCTGTCAGTCATACCCGACACCAAGACTTTAGTAGGCCGTTTCTAACGCCTACTGACATCCATGACGAAAATCCCAGATTAATTTTAAGATTCATTAAAAGCCTTCAACTAGTGTAACAACCAGAAGGGCGCAATGTTACAATAGATCCATGCAGGTCGCGGTGACTAAAGTCAGTCAATATTGTGTAGTAATTTTGAGCTGTCCTGATCTATCCGGATTTAAATGTAATGAATGTTTAGTTGATAGGAGCAAAGGAAACCGAAGATCTACGGTAGAGAGTCTACGAAATAATTATTAACATTATCTGGCAGCAACAACGCTTCACGAAATCACAGAACACTAAATCATGATCGGTGACAGCAAAATTTTCCATTTGAATCACATTAGTAATTAAATGCTTTGAGAGAGAGAATAATACACCAACCGAAGGAGCTGGAGTTCTCGGTGATTCTTGTTGGCTAATCGATAACCTGCTTTTGGCCAAAAGAACTCAACATATTGAAATTGAGTGTAGCGGATCCAGAGAAATTAAGAAGATTAGCAGCTGTGATATTTTCATCTGGGACAACGTTAATCTTTTTTTTGCGTTCTTGTAGACGTGATGACCTGCCTTTTTAAATTTAAATTTTCAATAAAGACCTCGCTAAGCAGTGCCTTGACCTCAGGTAGTGACTGACTAAATATTATACATGTGTAGTGATTGTAATACTTCATAACGACTCAGGTGACCCAGGCAGCATTTACTAAAATCATGCGGAACATCGGAGGTCCAGGGACCAGAGGGAGAGAGAGATGCTTTATGGAGTTTTGCAATCACAGATCTTATATTCCGTTCTCTCATGGGGAAAGGCCCTCGAATACAAAAGAGACTAAGAGGCAATCGACCGGATACACAGGAGGACACTAATAAGAGTAACCAGTGCTTACAGGACCGTAGCAGCCAGGACAGTGCAGGTGTTGGCGATGGTTCTTCCCATGCACTTGCTGGCATAGTACACGCTGAAAAAGTGGCAAAAGATCTGGACCAGCTGTGAGACGTTGTCAGCCTGGACCAAGATTTTGAGTCCCGAGCTAGCACCATGGGTGAAGAGCAGTTTCAGGAACTACCACCTAACGCAATTCCTGTCAGAGCATGGGCAATTCCGATTATACCACAAGAGGTTTGGACACTTGCCGTTACTGCGGCATTTTTGATTCCTTCGAACACGCGGTCCTGACATGTGATAAATGGTCAGAAGAAAGACGAGAGCTGGCTGGAGAAACGGGCCAAAACATAGATAAATATACTGTGATAAACATCATGTTGGAACGTCCAAAAAATTGGGATGCTGTCAGCAACTATGTAGCCTGTGTCCTTGCAGCGAGAGAACTGGAAGAGAGGAAAGACAATGCCTGTGCCCCTGAAGTTTTAGCAGTTTGAGGGGATTAGAGACAGAATAGAGTGCCTCTGACGATTACCGCTGGCATTCCGACGTCATGTTGTGTGGACGGTTCCGGAATGCCAGAGAAGGTCGAGGAGGGGTTTTAGTCGGATCAGTGCCCGATACTCCAGTTCGATTCAGAAAATAAGGAAAAAAAACAATAGAAGGGAAAATTAAATAAATTTCAACGCAACATTAAACTTTTTGATTGGATTTAAACAATTGTTACTTAATTACAACTCATAAATATTTGACATTAATATTGAAAACGGTTCATTTCCTCCAGAGACATAATTATTAAATTGCTACCCTGATCACTTTCACAAAAACGTAATTATAATTGCAAATTAATTCATAATTCCTATTGAAATATTCATTAAATTATCGGTTGCTGCATTAACCGTTAGTCTACTTCCTGAAATTGTAGTTACAACAATAACCATTATTTTTCTTTGAATATCTTTCCATTACAAACTAGATGATTTCCTTGAATTATTTATCAATTTTTCGACATCTGCTCTCCAGCTAATTGTCCTGTGGTATTGCAGGAAACTGTAACGGTACTATATTCCAAGTTGTATTTAAATATAATAAACTTAAAGGATGTGCTATTCATTACACTTCTAAGAAAGGAAAGACTATAAGCGATTATCAATTATTTATAGCTGTAAGTGTCAGAAAAATTTAAACAGCACCAAACCATGTCCAATTTAATGAAATCTAAGATCCAGATCTAATATTTTATTCATTTGACCTACGGCCAATTTATTTCCTTTTTAATTCGGTTCTGGTCAAAAAGGTTTTATATTAAATATAGGAAATGGTTTCTACGACCTACTCCACTTAATTTATCATAATTTATTTTAATTAATAATAATATTATTTACCTTCAAAGACGTAGTTACCGGAGCTGATGTAGTAGTCGTTGTAACTCTTGCAGTAGTTGCTGACGTAACTGGAACAATTCTCGAAGAAGTCACGATTCTCTCGGTACTCCTCGTGCTGCTATCATCGTTGGGTGCCTTCTGTGACCTTGAACCCTGTCGAATAGTTCATTGTTAATGCCGAACAGGCGATCCTCGATTAGTTACGATGTCGATTGTTTCGACACCGAATGTTTTCTTTTTCTATATTGACAAGACACATCCGCCGTTTTCGTTTTATGTACCCATCATGTAAATTTTTGATATGGCAAAATTGATAGCGCATTCTTGTGTGGATATACGAAATGAAAGTGAGATATACTAATAGAGCACCATAAAATTGATGGTTGATTAAAGCCGGACCCGCCGCGGAAGTGAAAGTTGATATTTTTCTTATTTTAGATTTTGTAATGACATGTAAAATTTCATCTGTGAATAAATGCATATAATTAAGTGTTAGAGATTGCTTTCTATAGAAGATATACACGCAATGTCTGTGTACCTAGTAAGGTCAAATCCCTATTTAAAAGTAATCAATTTCGTTAACATTTAAAATTTTTAAAGATCGTAGCATAGGTGGTGGAGTAAAATCTGCGTCAAAGTGACAGAACTTGAAATTTTGGCAAACTAAATTACTAGAATCCTTCTAAGATAAAGTTCAAAAGTAATTAGTGCAGAAAATAGAAAAACGATTTTACAACAGGATACCTTGTCAACAATTTGTTTAATAACAAGCTTAGAGGGCGAAATCCTTGAAGAAGGTGCAAATGCTGTAATTATCCACAAATAAGGACACTTAATCCTTTACGCAAACCAAATAATTGTAATAGACGTTCATGGTATATTGTTGGAAATCACCCTGCGAACGAGTACAATAAAAAGCATTAGAATCGGACCACGTAATTTAGATCTATCCGATCCGAAAAAATATGCAATGCATCTATCTAAGTAAGAGTTTTAAAATTAAAATGCATGAGTTTTGGTGAGACAAAGTGTCCCTTAAAATGTGAATCTTTTGTTTTTAATGCAAATTCGGCTTTATAGAAAATAGATCAAAATTCTTCAAGATAAGCTTAAGGTGTAACAGCAATTGTAGACTACGTTGGTGGTAAAAATATTACATCAAATGAGAAAAGTTGCCAGCGATACTTAAATAAAATTAAAAATGCCACACCAGACCGAATAACATTCATTATGAATATACAAAGCCAAACAAGTACAGTGACCTTCAAAGGTATCCGGACACGACTAAATAGAGAAATACCGTGCGCTCAATACTTTATTCCAAAGAGCAGCAGGGTCAACTTACTACCTGCTAAGTGTTACCGTAGTTTGTCGCTCTTACAATGACATTGCAATATACTATTGCATAACTTGAACTATGAAAACCTCTAAGAGTTTTTGGTATATGTTTATGAAAGGAGTTTTAAGGTATATGTTTTTGAATATGAAGGTGCAGAATATGTTAAAGAAAGTTTATATTATGGGGAAACCGAAATTGCATTGTATACTAATTGCAATTAAAGAACTGACATTCCTGTCATTTGCATTTTAAAGGCTGTATAAACGAAACACCCTGTATAAACGAAAGCAATTTAAGCTATCGCCCCCTTTAAGAATGAAAGCACTTTCATTTTAAAAGTTTTTCTTATCTTCAACAGGTATCGAGATACCGACCGACACAGCACTATTGAAACACCCTGTATATCGCTCCCTTTCTCTAGAATAGAACATTATTTATTCCGTCTATTTACTTTTAATTATCCAATACATTATAAAATGAAAGACTTAATGACATTTTTATAACTTCCGGTTGACGTCACATTGACGTCACAATGACGTCACAATAACATTTTAACGACCTAAGGTCGACAAACTCGCGCATGACGTTGAACAGCGCTTCAGTTGACCGTCGACAATGGTAGAGGTAACATCTAAACAGACGGTTGTGTTATTTTACATCGGACGAATTGAATTCTTGTAGTTTTATTGAAATTTTGGGAATCGTTTCTCGTGAAATTCCGAATGGAAGTTATCGAAAGATAAGTTGTGTTGTCCTTTCTCCGTCGATACAAGGAAGAAGGTGGTCAATTTTCGAATCACATTATTACTGGAGATGATAGCTGCCGTGTAACAGTAGGAACTACCTAATACGAACGCTAGTTCGAACTCAAATTTTGCTTTGATGCAACGGGGTGTACGTTAGTGCGAGTTGTCCCTCTACAGCTCTTGTGTTCGTCAGATTCTCTCTCTTTGTTTTGACACTCGGATTCTGTCCGGGTGGGTGCTCTAATGGCATAGTTCCGCTGACGCCACTCACGAGGGTCTATCAATCGATTAGAGAGGTTTGATGTCCACGAGAGTCTCAAAAGGGACAGTTTCAATCTAATTTATATCCCGTTTGGATTAATTGATGGCCCCAGAATGCCAAAAAAGCGTTCATATTACAATTGTTCTTACTGTTGATGGTTTGGTACGTCGGTTGATATCGAAGGTTTGGGTATTGCGTTGAATTTTGATCCACGTCTTGAGATAACTGTTAAGCTACTTAAGCAGATCTTTGTCTTACTATTGATGGTTTGGTAGGTTGGTTCCTGTAGAAGGTTTGGGTATGGCGTCAAATGAAGAAACTACCTAATATGAACGCTAGTTCGAAATCAAATTTTGCTTTGATGCAACGGGGTGTACGTTAGTGCGAGTTGTCCCTCTACAGCTCTTGTGTTCGTCAGATTCTCTCTCTTTGTTTTGACACTCGGATTCTGTTCGGGTGGGTGCTCTAATGGCATAGTTCCGCTGACGCCACATACCCTCGTGAGGGTCTATCAATCGATTAGAGACGCTTGACGTCCGTGAGAGTCTCAAAAGGGACAGTCTCAATCTAATTTATATCCCGTTTGGGCTAATTAATGGCCCCAGAATGCCAAAAAAGCGTTCATATTAGAACTGTTCTTACTGTTGATGGTTTGGTAGGTCGGTTCCTATAGAAGATTTGGGTATTGCGTTGAATGTTGGTCCACGTCTTGAGATAAGGGTTAAGCTACTTAAGGAAACTTTGTCTCATTGTTGATAGTTTGCTAAGTCGTTTCGTGTGGGCTACTAGTCGGAATGGTATGTTTGCTCTAATCTACATAGAGGTGGTTTGGATTATTTTGGTATCAATCGTTTTTTGTATAACTACCAGATATTTTAGTCGCATACTGTGGTTTGTCCGCGATGACAGCTACGTTTGTTTCGTCTGCGTTCTTGCTGTTGATGCTTCGGTAGATGGATCTCTATACAGGGTGACATAGAAAAAACTACAATGCATAGCAACATGTGATCGAGGACCAAGAAATAACCTGATATGAACGCTAGTTCAAACTCAAATTGTGTTTCGATGCAACGAGGTATACTTTAGTGCGAGTTGTACCTCTACACCTCTTGTATTCGTCAGATTCTCTCTTTTTGTTTTGACACTCGGACTCTGTCCGGGTGGGTGCTCTAATGGCAAAGTTCCGCTGACACCACATACCCTCGTGAGGGTCTATCAACCGATTAGAGAGGTTGACGCCTATGAGAGTCTGAGGAGGTCAGTCTCAATCTAATTTATATCTCGTTTGGATTAATTAATGGCCTCAGAAAGCCAAAAAATGCGTTCATATTGGAACTGTTCCGATTGTTGATGGTTTGGTAGGTGATATTTTGTAGATGTTACAAATTGTTAGGATTGTATGTATGATGTGCCTTTAAATACACATTTTTTCAAAATTTTCGTAGTATTTTTTCGTAAAGATAATACGAACTATACAAAAGGTTATTAAAGCTTATTAAAATATATTATTGTATTTATATATAATATAAAGAATAAATAATAAGAATAAAGTATTGAGCGCAATGTATTTCTCTATCTAGTCGTGTCCGGATACCTTTAAATGTCACTGCACATATTCAAAACTAAACAGTAGAAGATATTAGGGTGTTACTTACTCCTCTAGACATTCGGCAAATTGCTTTCTAATGTGTAGCAGCAGTGTACAGCATTTGTTTCTGTTTTCTATTTTGTCAAAAAAGCATTTATTGTAGTAATTGATAAGTAGAGATGTACAAATCAGTTGAAGCTTTATAAATGATTTACTAGTGAATGATCCGTAACCATGTAATAATAATAATTGTTTTGTTGCTTGTGTGTGTGTGTGGATGTGATTAAGAATTTGAATTTTGCTTATTCGATGCGGTCTTTAAATTACTTGCCCTCCTTGGCATTGTTGACTTCCTCATTAAAATCAAAATTTTGAATGGTAATGATATCGCTGGTTTTCTCTTTAGATTGAAGAGCTATTAAAGCTTCAGTTGACGAAAACAGATCTATAATTCTTGATCGTTTATAGAGATTGATGTTTGACTGCAAACGTGTTTTGATGAAGATGATTTTTCTAGTTCCAATCAATGAAATTTCTAGGAAAGCGATTTTAAAATAAATAATTGATAACAACACCTCACTCTAGTGTTCTAATAAATGAATTGGAAGACGAAATAATTGTTTTTAAATTTGGCTTCCTACGACCACGAGATCAAAGCTTTATTAAAACCATATTATCTTGTTAATGATGTATTCTTTGAAATTGATCCCGATCTAATTCTTGAAAAATGGTACTATTTAGGAACCCCTTGTATTATAAGTCATTACTGAGTTTATATTTTATAATTACCTAACTGTATGTTTCAAAGAGGTTTCTTTGAACGTTCTAGACACAATAATACACGCAAATGATAAATGTTCATTAAGCAATTAACATCCGTTTGTTTTGTTACAACTATATAATATGCATCAGCAATCTCCATTCACATCACTATATGAAAGCTAAACGCCGGACATTATTTTAATTTATTGCAATTTATATTACGATATTCTTTTATGCCATAAATATGCCACGTGTAAGACAATCATATACAGAATTGTTCTTTGTGTTTCCTTCTAACAAATTATAATTCAATTATAAATAAAAAAAAAATTAAATAAAAAGGATATATTAATTATCTAATTCACCTTAGACTTAGTGTGTTTAGCTATTTTCGCCTGTATCAACGCCTTAAACGGTTCCGGATAGTTATCAGAATCGCCAACATCCTCTTCAGAGCTAGTTCCTAACAATTTGCTCTTATCATTTTTAACTTCAGCCCGTACTTGACCTCTAGATGATGCTACAACTTTTACAGTTTTTCCATTCGATTCAGCCGATTTATCATTGATGTTGTTTACATTGCTGTCAGGTTTATTAACTTTAACTTTACGCACGACTTGCCGCCCTAATTTCCTCTTAGTTACAACTTCAGATATTTTAGTTTCCACAGATTCTTTAATTATAGGTTTACTAGTTCTAATTTCAATCGCTTCAGATTTTTCTGTCTTCGTTTCTACGCGAGTTCTCGGCGAATCCGCTTGTATCTCATTGCTTGTGCTGACTTTAATTTTATTTTCAGATTCTCTACTAGAAGAATGTGGTCTTTTCCTAATCGGCACTACAGTTCTAGCTTCGCTTTCGAACAGTGGAAGGACTTCTAAAATCTGCTCGTCTATAATTGGTGGAATATATCTCACTCTTGGTCTTGGATTTCTAACTGCATCTCTAGCTTCAGTGCTAGTTTCTTTAATAGGAACTTCAACAGTGTTAGATTTCCGCGAATAATTCCTCCTCCTATTATCACTTCTTGAAGTTACAATTTCAGGGGTTGGTACCACTTCCTCACTCGGTTTAGTCCTCCTCCCATCAACTCTATTTCTAATATTTCTTCTACTTTCAGTCGTTACAATATTTTGAGTGGTACTCAAAATACTTTCTTCCAATTTCGATTCTGATTGGACCTCTGGTTTGCTTCTAGATTGGTATTCAACTCTCCGAGATCTAGTTGTGGGTGAAGGTGTCGTTGTGGTAACCGAAACAACTTCCTCATCTGTTATTTTAGGCTTGTTACGTGATCTTAATAATTCCGCTGTTTCAGGTCGATTTTCTATTCTTTCAGTGCCGTGAGTTCTTCCCCTGAAAGGTTTTGGTTTTATAACCTCGTTCTTGTTTGCGTTATCTAGTTTCTCGACTTTAACAGTATCTGCTGTTTCAATTGTCTTTTCGATTTTTCTTCCACGTCCAATTGATGATCTCCGACTTGGTGCTGAAGTTGATACTTCTTCCAATTGCGATAATTCAGTAGTTCGTCCTCTGTTAGGCCTATTAACATTTCTAGAAGGACCTCTTCGTGAAGATCTGCTATATTCTCTAAGATGATTGCTTTCATCTCTAGTGGTAGTTTCAATGCTATTTGATGATCGATCTTTAACATGAGCTGGTCTACGTCTAAACGAAGATCTTCTATCATTGATTGGGACGTTTTCGTTTTCATTACCTGTGGGATAATTAACTTTACGCCCTGTTCTAGATTTAATAGGTCCTTCCTGCCCACTTTCCGTTGAATAGAGCGAAGGGACACGTCCTCTAACGCTAACTTCAGAAACTTCAGCGCTATCAAGACGTCTCCTTATAGGTCTTGGTCGAGATGGTTTGCTTGCTGTTGACACATCTTCTGATAATTTTGTTTCTGGCCTTACACGAGTTCGAGTTCTAGTGTTAACAGTTGTTGAAGGTAACACCTCAACACCGTCAGTATTTTGTCGTCTAGCAGGTCTAGATCTCGTTCTAAATTTTGAGGTGCTAGTCTCTTCAGTAGATGTAATTGTAGCTCTAGGTCTTGCTAGCACTCTAGTTGTTTTCCTCACATCGCTAGTAACAGGGGTGACTATCTGTAAAGTTTCGGATTGTTTCTTTTTTATTTCAGGTGTGGTAGCATCTAATTTTTTAATTTCATTCTCAGTTGATGAAACTTGCTCGTTAATCGTTGTCAATTCAGATGATTGCCCTAAATTTGTGGTAATGGGTAATATTTGCTCTGTGGAATCGTCACTTTTAGCCGAAGTGCTTTGCGAAGCACTCGCAGTTGTGGCTGTCGTTTCTTTCGGCGAAGCATCTATTAATTTCTCAGTGCTCGATTTAATATTTTGCGATCCAAAATTAGCTAATAAATCTTCAGGAAGAATCTCATCTTCGGGTAGTGGTAAAGGAACGTATAAGGGCTTTTTTGGAGCGTTAGCTGCTTCGAATCTGGTCTCAGTTATAACTCTGGGTTTATGAATTTTTCTCGCGTTAAGATTCGGGATGTCATCGAGGACTTCTTTGACTTCGTAAGGTTTATTGCTAGATGGTCGTGGAATTTTTCTACTTTCTATTTTTCTAACGATTTCTTTTGGTCGTTCTATGGGTGCGGCAGCATCTGCGAGATCCGTTTCGGAAACATCGGATGGCACGACGAATTTGACGCGGCCTCTACTTCTACCACTTCTAGTGGAGGTTTCTGAGGGGTCAGCAGCCTGAAAATATAAGGAAATAAATTATGAGTTTAAAATTTAAATGGTTTGTTTTTATTTTTTAGTTGCTACTAAATGTGGAATGCTTGTTTAGAGAACGTCTTTATGATTACTTCCCGAAACTTACGTAAATTATCGTCCTTTCTAACTGCAATTTTAATTAAAATTGCGAATATAGGAAAAGCGTTACATATTTAGTTGGTTTATATTAAAAAAAAATCAATAAATATTATTTGTTTAAATCAAAAAAAAACGTACCTATATAGGTACGATGAAATCGCATGAGTATAAAAAATATTTGAATAGGTGATAAACAATATCTCCTTTCACCGAAGTATAGGTCACGTCAGAAAAGAAATTATACAAATTTAGTGAAACTAACAATAAACCCAAGCTTACCTTTTGACAGGTAATATACTTAACGTTTGTTCAAACTGCAACAAATGCTTAAGTATAATTAACCGTAAGACATCGTACTTTCACGATATTTGTTAGATAATATTTAGCGGTTTCTTTTTGATTAAAAAAATATTCTAGAAGTGTTAAATCAGCTTTCAAGCAATTTATTCGATTTGATTTATATCGAGTTCGACAACAATATAGGGACAGAAAAAAAAATCAATATTACGGAAAAGTTTTTGATATATCCCAATGATTTATATTTAATATCTATAACATATAACAGTTTTATATTTCAAGGTTGTATCTAAAATTATCGATACGACCTTCATATAAAAAAAAACCCGCTTTTATCTAATAATTATGTCTCTAGTATACTCCATACTTAAAAGCAATAACTGTATAAACTGGGTCTAATTAATCATCTTTATAGATGTTAGATGTGTGCAAGATTAAGAGCTTGCGAAATGCAGAATCTAGAAATAATATAACATATATTGAACAATAATAGGTTATAATTTCGATAACTCCTAACCTTTACGTTTAACAAATTTATGTAGATCATTGACATTTTCTCAATCGCTTTAATTACATATGAAACCAGTATAACGAGGTATTGATATTTAAAATTATATGTAACTAGCTTATGCATGTCGGGTGTGGTCAGTTAAGCTTATTTGGAGCCGGTAATATTTGGGTGGATACGAGAATTAAAATTTGGAACAATCCTGGAACGTTATTGTTTTCTATTCAAACTTGATGCAATTGTCTTTAATTATACCTGCTTCCTAGTTTGCGGATACTGGCTTTGAACCTTGATAGGTACCTTCTTTCACAGTTTCTTTTTTATCCAGGAGGAAATCCTTTATGGACAGTGTGTGAGATTCCAGTACAGCGTGTGCAATGTACTGTGACTTTTGCAAGACCATCGGCTGTCTCGTTCCCTTCGTACCCCCCCAGTCTCCTGGTACCCACATCAGTGGACCAACTGTGTTCCTGTGTGTGACCACAGCAGAGGTGAAAGTACCCCTCCCTGAGGACATCCCTTCATGGTTAAGACTTTTGACTTTTCAGATATGATTCTGCTTTTAAGCATTTACTCTATCCATCTTACGTCGGCAGGTTCAATGCCTACGTTCTTTGCTGCATTTTTTATTGAAACAAATGAAGTATTATCAAATGCTCCCTCTACGTCAATAAATGCATACAGAGCAATTTCTTCAGTCAATCTTATTGACCAGATGGTGTAAGGAAAATTCTGTGGATTATCTGCTTTGTTAGGCAAACTGTTTGCAATGAAGTGGTTTCTCTACTAATGTGAAAATCGATTACTTTTTCCATCGATTTGAGGAGCAATGAACTCAAGCTAATGGGGAGATAAGGTTTAGGCTCTGTGGCAGAACGTTTGCCAGCCTTTGGTATAGACGCCACCCTAACTTGTCCCCTGAATTGGGGATTGGTATAGAGATAGGATTGAGTGTAAGAACTTCTCATTGTCTCTCACTACTGCATTCACTCCTCCTGTAATCTCTGTGTTTACAATGGCTGGCACCTTTTGCTATTCTTTACCTGCATTCGATTAATTGAATTGTATTGCTAGCGGTTTTTTGGCTTAATCAGTGTCAGATTCAGCGTACGATAGTGCAGCGATGTGTTGCGCTCTAGTAATTGTGAGGAAGAAATTCCGTTTGATGGGAATTTCAGTTACTGCAGCCGCTGCAAGGTAAACATTCATTTCCAGCGCACGTGATTCATGTGGATTAGCCAAAAGTATTAATGTAGAAATAGGAAACGCAATTTTAGACCTAAGAATAATCCTGGGACGTGGACGAATGCCGCAAATTCTGCGAAGAAAACAAAATTGAGCAATCGACTCTTGCAGATAGGATCCGAAATTTGGAAAGCGATCTAGCAACAATACAAACGGGCAGCAAAGAGAAAGACAAACTGTTGTCTTGAGCAACTTGAGCAACTTGAGCAACAGTTGAAAGAGAGACATGTGGAAATTGGTATCGATCTTTCTCGCTCCTTACGAAAATAATAAATCTGAAAAATTATGCTACATATAGATCGAGAATAGGCTGGATCTCCATTTCTTTCACCCACACAGGTGTCCTATACAGTATTGTATACATATTGTGCAGAACAGAGATTTCTTTAACCTTGTCGATCCTAATATATTGGGCATTAGTCTAGTTAACTTAGCCAGTTTTGCTTCACCCTTCTTGGTTGCGGTCTCAACTTACTGCTGTCCAAAATGCATTTTGTCGTCTACAGTCACTCCCAAGTGGACTATGGATTTGGCGGCTCGCACGAGCAATCATAGGTCGTTAGCATAAGCAATGGTTTCGCCATCAGTTGTAAGATCTAATCCGGATATGTCATCGTACAATATATTCCAGTATTGTCGGTCCAAGAACTGACCCATGAGGTACTTCCATTATATTCTTCAGTATGTTCATCCTTTTCCAAGATTGAAATTTTCCTCTTTTTCAGCTTCTCTATAATTAGGCTATGGCTTGCTAGATTGAAAGCATTTCTAATATCGATAGTATAAAGTCGAGGCTGACCTGGGAGTGTCTGCTGACCCTTCAAACTCTGGCCGAAAGGGCACACAGTTACACTGATGTGGGTACCAGGACACTGGGGGTGTGAAAGGAACGAGACTGTCGACGGTCTTGCAAAGATTAGCGGGAGACTAATTAAAAAAATCTCTCATTGGGCTAATACTCCAAAAAGACAATCAAAAAATTAATTACTTTTTCAACCGCTAAAGCTAAATCTCTGGATCTCAATAAAAGAGACCTTAGCACCATCGCGGTTTATTCACAAGGTAGACAGCGACAAATGCCGATTCTGCTCCGAATATAGTGAAACGGCAGAACACATCATGCGTGACTGCGTGGCGATAGCCCGACAAAGGCACCGTCACCTCGAACAGGCGGACTTAGAACTGGTTGACATCAAAGTGACAGCCCCCAAGAAGATCCTGAATTTCTTTAGAAGTTTGGAGATCAGTTGGGACTAAAAGATGACGTGTATTCACAAGAGATCTCATTGGTCGCAGTGAAGAGAGGGAAAACTGCCTTAACGACTAAATCTAATCTAATCTAATGTCTATGATGATGAGAACACATCACCTGCGGTCATACTCCTCTACTGTATTTGCTTTGTTGGTGCTTCTACGGTATCTATAGTTAATAATTTGGTTTTCTTCAATTTTCCAAATTGTGCCAAATACGGAAAGGCTGACCATGATCTCCCTTCCCCTCAAGCTTTAAAGCAACTGTTTGGCAACTTATTTTGCTTAACTTCGCTTACATTTTATTAATAAACTTGTGAAAATCAAACTTTTATTTCAACATTGGTCTAAGAAAGTTGTGTTCCTACATCTATTTTGGCAAAAATTATAAAGATGAAGATAAATTCTGCTTATCTGTGAAGCAGCTCTACTTGCTTCCTGTTGCACAAATATAATCTTATGCAGCCTATACTCTCTAACTTGCATCCGTTTAAGCCTGTCCAATACTACACCATAATGAACTCTGTCAAAAGTCTTGGGCAGATCCTTAAAGGCACAAGTCGTCATCTCCTTTGCATTCTGTCCAAATACTGTGGCTGCCAAACAGGGTTGTAGGTCTATAATTGTTAAACTGCATTCTGTCTCCCTTTTTAAGAACATGTTTCACCATGGGGTGCCTTAATACTTGCGATAAGCTGTACGTTAAAAAATGAGTTATTGAATGCACTACTAGAAAGGAGTTAATAACCTAGATTACCTTGAAAGCATATAGGGCACTTAATCTCTACAATAATGAGTGTTGAAAACCAGAAGATGTATTATATTTAATTTAAATTATTTTATGAATACATTATCATGTTTTCCAACAATAACACTTCAAGATAATGTTTTTTACAAGACATTAACAGCAATAATCTAGTTTGTTTGTTTATACTACTGCGACAGAAGCCATAAAAAGGAAAATCAAGCGCATACATATGCATTTTGCGGTGTGCTATAATATAACGCAAAGTAAACGGTCGTCCTTGCAAGGTATTTTTCCATCCGCTTATTCTAATCTAACATACATACACACGTATTTTACTATAATTTGTTCTCGATTTGTTACTATTCTGGAAAAACTTCATTATAAATTGCATAATATAAAATAACAGTTTAGTCAACTCTATTTGTTTAAATCATTTTACTTACTCATTTGTTTTAACATAAGCAGTTCATGTTTGCAGATAAACATGTTGAAAATATTGATTTAAACAATAGAAGGTACTCGATAAACGTGTAGAATTTGCAATACCAACTTAATTAGGTGAAAATCGTTGTTGATATTGCAACATTACATGAACTGCTTGCGTGCAACTTCCTTAGAAAAAGTCTATGCGACAATTAGCAGTATATAACGTCGAGAATTTTGATTAAAGTCGAAAGCTGGTGTTTTAGATTTAGTTGCTGTAGCATATGTAAGCTTTATCAGCTGTAATAAATTTAGTTTCTAAAATTTATTTCATAATATTTACATTTATGTCTGACATTATTATAACTATATGAGATTTTTTTTTAATTTTTAATTTAGTTAAAATGCATTCGTACGAGTTTAATTTTCATGTTATCAAGGTTAGGAACCAGTTTAAAGCAGAGCAAAATCCGTTTACCTCCAAAAAGCTAATAACCACGATGAAAATGCTTTTAAAAATATTGCAAATAAATGTTCAAGAATTATATTGAAACTTGTTGTTGTAGTTGTGGTACCTCGCAAATAAAAATTAAAAGTGGTTTTACTTGTATTTTAGTTTAAGGTGAAATTGTAAAAGGAAACTCATATTCACGCATCCGGGTCTACAGTCTTCTTGTTTGTTCCTGATGCGTGGAAAAAATTATTTCATATTAAAGTTTAAACTTTCTATATATGTATATGTATGTATATAATCTTAGATATGTACTTTACCGGGTACATGCTCATTTGCGTATATTGGGAGTTGTCTGTTAGAATGGTAATAGACACTAACTAAAACTAAAGACTTCTTCAATAGTAGCGCGAGATTTGAATTGCCCGCCATTATTGTGATTATGATGTGGCAGATCGAAAGTTGACAGATGGGAGTTAGTAAACATGGAGCTGGAGCATTACACGATAGAACAACCCGTCCTGATTGTTAAACATTCTTATCAAAACGGTGAAAGTTTGATTGCCACCAGTCGTAAAGTGTGTGCAATATTCGTTCCTAATTCAGCTACTCTGAAAAGAATAATCGAAAAATTCGTAAATACCGGTTGGGTTAGTGATGTGAAACACACGACATGAGTTCCTAGAGGTTGTTCAGAACAAACCATCACGGCAGTTCGAGAGTGTGTGGCCGACAGTCCAGAGATATCAATTCGGACAAAATCATTTTCAGAGATGAGGCCCATTTTCATTCGGATGGCTTTGTTAATCGTCAAAACCGCCGCATTTGGGATTCTTCGGAATATCCATAAATGATTCATCAGAAAGAAACGCATTCAAAACGTGCCATTGTTTGGTATGCATTGTAGTCTGGAGGAGTAATTGGACCGTATTTCTTTGAAAATGAAGAAGGTAATGATGTCAGAAGAGTACGCATGAACTAAGAAAGCCATGGCGATCATTTACCAGATATTTTGTTTCATATATGATTCCCAAATATATAGATTATAAATAAATAAATATTTCAATACTTTGCTACATAGAACCATGTTTTATTAAACTTTAAAGTGTTTAGTTTGGGCAATTACAATTGCACGTGATTAAATATACAGGGTTCGGCATAACAATGTCACCATTTTTAATACTAAATATAGTTTTAAACAAAATATAATGCACTTTAATTCTTATCCTAAATTAATGTATATACATTTGGATTTATTATTTAAAGATAAAATCTTTCAAATGACCACCGTTTTCTGCAATGCGTGCTTGCAAACGCTGAGAGAAGTTTACCATGCCTCGACCTGTTCCTTTTTTGTTGCGAACGGACCCTTCCTTTTGCCATTTTCTGATCCATTTGCGAATGGTCACTCGAGATGGTGCATTCCCTCTTCCTCTGTCTCCAAATTCCAGCCGAAATGCACGTTGCACTGCACTGATTGACCGCACATTTGCAAATTTTTCAACAACAAATATTTTCGCTTGTAAAGGCCAGCGATCCATTTTCTGAATGTCACTAACTGACATGTCAAATTCAAAGGTATGTTAATCAATTTATGATCATAACAAAAAATGTATTACTCGTTGATTAAAATATATTTCGTATTAAAAATGGTAACATTGTTATGCCGAATTAACGGGTCGATGGCCGCAGTGGTTAGGCGGCTGACTATTGTTGTGAGAGGACGATAGGTGCCGGGGTTCAATTCTCTGGAGGGACGGTGATATTTTTTCAGAGAGTTTAATCCCGGATCGACTTGCCATTCGCTGTTGGGAGCAAAGTGATTAACAGCGCGGCATCATAAAAGGCGATATGATGCTGTCACAAAGCCATTGAACACAACATACACACACAAAAACTACACCGCGAGAGTTGCAGTGATAGCCAGACAAGCGATACAGTTTACGGAGTCACTGCAACTAAGCACCCACCACATATTAATAAAAAAAAAAAAAAAAACCCTGTATTATTTGTTTGATTAAAGACATCATTTTACATTCTAAGACAGTAAATTATTTGTTAAAGGTCATTTAGACAAAAAAGCAAACAAATTCTTAAATTTAGAAATAATATTTCTTTCCGAAATGTCATCAAAGTTGTTTAAAAAATCGCATGAATAAAAATATTAATATTTCAATTAGTAAAAAAGTTATTATCCAGTTTTTCGAAAATCTAGAACCACTCTTCAGAGATATTCCAACCGACCAATACTATCAACTATGACGAAATTTGTTTTGTTGATATATCTGGAAAACAGCCAATATGCATAAAGAATATTACCAAAATTGCCAATCGGCAATTTTTGGCCTGCCTGTGGATACAACAGAGGTACACCAAGATAGTTTAATCAAACTGTTTTTAATGAGTAGTTTTTCAAACAGGTGCCTCGATATTTTCAAAATCTTCAAGAAGAAAAGGTTTTATCTGGAATAATTTAACCATTCATCTTTCTGTAATAGGTATTAAAGTTTGCAAAAAAAGTTTAATTTTACTGCCAAACAGTAATGCAAGCGTCTGTTTCTCCTGTTTTTATTCTATAAAGCGGAAATGGCGAGAAGGTTTAAAGAGGCTGGGGAAAAAGAACATTATAAAGGACCTTTGAGAAAAGACATGTTTCCAAGATTGGTGAAGGTAGCATTAGAAAGCATCTATGTTGTTAACTTGAAGAATATAAAACCTGATTTCATTGTCTTTTGGAATTTAACCAATAGATTGTAACAAAGTTTTAAACAAGCCAGGTATGCAAGTAGAAGACGAATCGAACAATCAAATTCTGCGAACGATTTTTGAAGTGTTTAGCGAATCTTATTTTGAAAGAAAAAGTTCTAACATCTACGAATCAAAGTTAAGAAAATGCAAAAAAAAATATCTGGAACCTGTATGTACAAAACGTAACATCAGAACTATTGTTAGAGAAGAAGATGTTGGCTCACGTTGGCTTCAGGTCTACATGACAGCCACTGAATTAAATATTCTAAATATGGTGACTTCATAAACGATTCTGTATCTTCAAATTCAAATTATTCGCTTCAAATAATGTTATTTTATTTGTAATACTGTTGTTTCTAGAGCTTTCGTAGAACTGGCTAGATCCTCGTCATTAATTGCAAATTAAAATATCAAACAAAAACATCAATACTTAATTACATTTTATATATCGATTTTGCGCAATATAATCAAATTAACTTAGTAGGTCATCAGAAAAAAATTAATGAATTTATTTTTTGCGCATAAAACTAATGAAGTTTCATTAACGTCTATGAGGTAAATCCACACCCTCTCACAAAAAGAGCAAAACCGTCGTGAATACTACAAACATACATTCGCAGACACTCAATGCAATCTCAGCAATAAACAGCATGTATATTATACTTTCTCTTATATGTTATATCGTTTGACTAACATTAGAGCCAACGCCCCAAACAAATAATACCGTGGAATTAACGTGAGTTCCCGCATATTATATAATTGGTCGGATGTAGGTGTAATAGTTCGACACTGTGGTGTGCTGGATATTTTTTCCTCAGGTCGAAATAAGGGAATGGATATCCTTGCATAAGAAGTACTCTCACGTCTCGACCGGCGATTGTAATAATTATATGACCATCGGTTTTGTGATATGTTATTATCGCACGATGGATGTAGCGAAATGATCTTTAGCCTTTTGGGATTCGTTCTGAAGAAGTAAAAGGAAGATTTCAATCGTGTGTAATTATGCTAATGAGTGGAGTTTTAATTAAATTACGAATCGTTGTAATGATATACTCTAAGCTATAAAAAAGATTGAATACACACGAAACTAGATAAACAATTTTTGGTCGTTGGTCTGCTTTTTTTTCTATCCAAAAGTTGATCACGCCTTCTATAGTCCAAAACTGTTATATCCTCGCTTTTATAATCAAATCTTCTTTTTAACTAATTACTTAACGAGAATTCTCCCGCTTTAAGATCTCTATCGCTATCTCTGGGTGACTGACTAGAATCTATTGAGTAACATTAAAGTTACTAAAATGAAAGAAATAAATTTGTGTAATCCTTTTAAGGAAGGAAGATTAGATAAACCAGTGAGTTAGCCTTCTTTTCTTGTGTTCGTAAACGGAATAAAACGCGAAGATAGTTTTATTCGGAATATTGACACGTGAGAAGTACAGGTTGAATGACAGGTCAGTGTGCAGAGCCCCTTACGGAAAAAAATTAAACTAAGTGACAGTTCTCCTGAACAGCTGTCATTTGTGTGCAGCGTGTTTATTCAATAAAAATATATATTCTTAAAATTTAAAATAAAATATATTTAAAAGTTTACAGTAAAAAAAAGTAAAAATAAAATATTCTTCAATTTTTTCTATTTCTGGTTTGATGTCAGTTAATTCTAATCTTAAATTTGGTCTAATTTTTAATTTCGTTCTGTATTTATTCGTTAGATGTCACATTTGTGAAAAACCTTTTTTACATAAGTACGTCGTACAGAAGGGCATTAAAAACTGAATAGCTATGTTTGCTATGTCTTTAAAATCTGTTCTTTGCTGAAGCCAAAATTCAATCAGTGTTTTTTTGTTTAAGTTTTCCTTTACAGTGGAATCACTTGACATATCTATTATTTGTTCTTTTTTTGACGTGACTGTAAGAAAATTTTCTAGGGTTGGTAAGAGGCTGAAAGTATTCTTATCTATTTCACTGACAATTAGTAGGAGCTTTTTCTACTGGTGCAGTTATTTTATAATTAACGGTAAAAAATCGCCGTTTGGTCATTGTAACACTAACGTTAAACCTTCCAAAAATATCAGCTAAATATGATAAACGGGCCAATCAGATTTTATCAAAAAGAAAACACTTTTCCAATTCAAATGTTGAAGTTAATAGAAAAGCTTGCACTTCAAATCGACGTTCAAAAAAAACGATTTAAAACCTTGCCTCTGGACAGCCATCTAACTTCAGAATGTAATAATACTCATTTACCATGTCTTGGGACAAAATTGCAAACATTCTGGTGTGTAAAGCTCGACCCTTAATAAAATTTACAACCTTAACAGATTGATCCAAAACAGTCTTCAATTTTTCGGGGATTTCTTTTGTACTAAAGCTTCACGATGAATACTGCAATGAGTAAATTTTGTTTCAGGAGCAACAGCTTTTATTTGAGATAAAACACCAGAATGTTTGCCAGTTAAATCTCGAGGTCCATCAGTACACACACCAATGCATTTTTTTTTCTAAGGAATATTATTTTCTGACATGAAGTGATCAATTAGCCTGAATATTTTTGTCGCAGTAGTTCTCCCAGAAAGAGGTTCGGGAAATAAAATATCTGTACTTTCATCTAATTGTAGTGCAAAATAAGGACTTTGGTTTACCTTACAAATAATCTGTTTTATATTATCTGCCATTTCGTCAATACGTCTCCTTATAGAATCATTTGATAAATGAATATTATCAAGTTTACTAGCTGTCTTTTCATCAAATAATGTTAAAACAATATCTTTAGCAGCTGGTAATATTAAATTTTCTCCAATAGTATGAGCACTACCAGTTTTGGCAATTCTTAAACTTACAAGATAACTTGCATGCAAGCACATTAACACTAACAAAACCTTTTATTACCTGTTTACGAGATTTGAGTTCAACTAATTTCACCTTAAACTAGTCAAATGTCTCTTAAGTAAAGATAGTTTCATATTTTAATTCGAGAACAATTTATTTCATTTTCATTCCAAGTGAAGCCAGATGCTAAATAACTTGAATCATACTTTCCGGTAACTTTTCGTTTCTTTTCAGAATTACTACTACTGGTAGTAGTAGTAGTTTGTTTCTTTAAATCTATTTCCTGTGCATTATCAGGTTTCCAAGCCATTTCCGATTCCAGTCCTAGCCACTTATCCATTTCCTAAATTTAAAATTTTTCTTATAAGATGTAAACTTATATTATACATTCGCTTTTTAAACTTAGACTACTCCGTTAAATTTAGGCGATCGTTTGTTTATAACTTATGGCTGCAGATGCAGTCAAAAGAGTTGATGATGTTCAATCGAATTTAGACGAGTATGGTGGCGAATGGGATGATTTATCGGACAATCTGCTAACTGTGGAGGGACTTGGGTCTATTATAAACCACCACAGATTCAAAATTCAGTTCTGAATGGCAGTTTTCTGGTCAGCCACCGCCAGAAGTCGATCGCACTAAAATGATATTCAAAACCATCATGAATGAAAATGGGATTATGCATATTGACTATCTCAAATCTTTTCATTGAAATTATTCTAAAGTTACAGATATGTACATCTGTAATTACGAAAGAAATCTAAACGGCTTGCTTTATTACATTTTTAAATCAGGTATTTATGATTTAATAGTTGAAAACGCTTTTTTATTGAAGACGCAATTAATCATCATTAAAAATTCAGGTCTATCGCTTATTTTACAACCAAAAATTAATTTCTTAACTCTTAATTGTCTCCTTGCTTTGCAATTAACACATATGTATGTAGATGACCGAAAATTTATTAGTTTCTCACCCATTACTATATATCTCACATTCCTTTCCCTCATTTCTTTTTTTTAATTTAATTTAATATCTAAAATAAATCTGACTACCGTTACTTAACTTACAGCGAACGACATTGAGTTCTTTTTTATGTACATATATGTTTGCAAGAAATGCGTTATTAATAGCTGGAATTTGAACCAAAAACCTATAAAAAATGATCCACTACTTTATAATGACGCGCATATTCTAAATGTCAGGTACAACACAGCAGCTTATATAATAGGATTTTAGGTAGTTTGAAGGTTCTTCTCCTATACATATAAATATATAGTCGATTTAATTGCTCCGATTTTTTGTGTCAGATTGCACCCATACATCACAATCACCCACCTATTTATAAGATAAAATCATATATCAGATTCTTTCCGAATAGGTTGACATTTCAAACAAATAAAAATGAATTAATTGCTCTAGTATATTATGCACATTTTCTTTTATAACGATGCCGTTATAATTCACTCTTACACGTGCCTAATTTTAGATAAAAAAATGAATTAGGTGACAATTTTAAGGATGTTAATGTTGGACGTTTCAAATGCACGCGGGTTGTTAGCCGTGGACGGAAGTATTGCGTCATCTTCACACGTTTTTGTGTGAATAATATGCTGATGGATACGCTCACAAACGATCTGCTTTCGTTAAAAGATCATAATTTCCATAAAATAGATGGGAGAGTCTGAAATATGTAGGTTATCGTTCATTTTGACGCATAGCCCGTTACCTTTAAGGATCTTCGCCGAATTTGGGTATTCCAAATATGTTAATGGATTTTTATTAAATAAATGATCGGTTTGTCTGCGTAAGCTTCAACTTTTTGTGGTCAATATATTACAGCATACAATATTTATTCGTATTTCGTAGAGTCCGTAGCATATACAATTTACAGAGCAACATCTACAATGGGGAGTTTTGGCAAGCAATACAGCTTAGAAAGCTGTTGCAGCTGTACTCACCACAAAAAAAATAAAAAAAGGATGTTTAGTTAATTCTCGTTTCATTGACTTACAAATATAAAAAAGATTATTAAAGTAGACGCTCATAAATTAGAACCACGTTGTTTCCGGAGAAATTCTAATTTTTGAAATGTTAACTTCCTATTGTTGGACTATTTTATCAAGTTATTAATGCTTTCAATGGCTGTAGAAAAAGGAATTATTCGTACGTCGTCCATAATTACGTCGTCACTGCTACCTGAAGCATCATTATCGCCATTGAGTTCTTCTTTAAGTCTTTGACATCGTCTACACTAATGGAATTGCTTGGTTAAATTTCTTCTGAAAGACTTAGGTTCCTTTCTATTATAGAACTTCATCCCATGCTTGATTTTTTTGATGTAATTGTGCTAATGGCAAATCATCGTCGCTGTCGTATTGGTCGGAGTCCCAATTTAACAATTTGGACTAAGAATTGTTTAGTACGCTTTGTGGTAACTCATCCCAAGCAAACAAAAATTATTGCATTACGAATTGAATGGCTTTTCAAAACAATATTCATTTCACCACCTTCAGCTATTATGTGAGCAAGAAGTTCACTTCTGTAAATTAACTTTGTTATTTTTATGGGATTTTGATTCATTGGTTGCACGATTGCTGTCACATTTGGTGGAAAGAATAACCGGCAGTTTGAAGTTCCTCGATTGGAGAATGAGCAGAGCAATTATCAATAAGTCGGAGGCAAATTATTCCCTACATAAGAGTGGTTGGTCTGTTGAAAAAAAAATATATTAAAGATTGTAAATTTAGAAAACAAGATTTCTTTTCCTCGCCTCTTTAATAAATATTTTGTGAACCCATTCATGAAAGATCCGCGAAGTCATTCAACCATTTTTTGAAAAATTGTAATGAAGTGGGTTATTAAATCCCCCCCGGTCCTTTGATAATAAAATCTTTATTTTCGATAGTTCGTCACAATTCTGTGACTTCCTCAGGAAATGATATTAATTAAAAAGTATTTAGATTAACGTCTAGTTTGAAGTAATTCAAAATTTTATCAAACTAGACGTTAATCTAAATTCTTTTTAACTAATATAACTTCCTGAAGAACTATCGAAAATAAAGATTTTATTATCAAAGGACGGAAAAATCCGTACAAATTTTATTGTTTAATTAAAAAAACGGTCAAAAAACAACATCAATATAAAAATTAATAATACTGTTTTGGCCAAAAGTATTAGGCATCCCTAAAAATGGTTGTAAACTAAATTTAAAACAGCATCATAAAGTACCACATTGAATATAAAAAAAAACTTGAGGAACAGGTGGATTATAAAACACCTGGTGGGTGAGTTTTTGATACTTTATTAAAAACTTACATTAGTTTTACATGAACAAGGAAAGTCACAAGTGGAAATATCCAAACCGGGACACACTTGAATCAACCGCAATCAGGCAAGAAACGAGTGACTTTTGATCGTCAGGACCGAAAAATCGCAGAAAAACTTCGTCTGGGATAGCTGCAGCTCGTCAGAGGAGCCTGGAAAATCTTTTACCTCTCGTACTGCGAGAGGAAGACGTGTAAAAGCGGACAACAACAAAAGAAATCGCTTACAGTGGATTCTACGCTACCGACACTTTAAAGAGTAAGATTGGGAAAATGTAATGTGGTCAGATGAATCAAACTTTGAGGTAAGTCAACTTACAATAAATTATCAAAAATACAGTGATTGATCGTACTTGCTTCTACCATTTTTTGATTATTAACCAATTTTTAAACTCATCGATTTTAATATTTTCACAGATATTCGGAAGACCAAGTATGACTTTTGTGAGGCGTCGAGTCGGCGAAGAATACCACCCCCACTGTGTGGGGTACTCACTGTTAAACACGGAGGGGAAACATAATGGTCTGGGCATGCATGGGTGTCGCTAACGTCGGCAAAATGTTGATTTGTGAAGGTTTTATAAACGGCAAAAGTTTCGGTGACACCAATTTGGTTGGAGTCCAATTCCAACAAGACAATACCGCTTGTCACAAATCAGCGACCACAATGCGTTGGTTTCGTAACAATAGCGCTAGCTTTTTGTGTGCAGAACTTCTTCGCACCATGGCTCAAAGAATTGTTGCAGTCATAAAAACAAGGGTTAGAAGCAAGGGTGTCTAAAACTTTTATCCAAAGCTGTAGCTTCCTTGTTTGAAATTACATTGGGCAATTGTTACTGAAAGACGTGAAATTCCCTAAAAATCAAGATTGAACTTTTTGAAACAAAACAGCCACTAATTTTTGTTTCTACTTCGTCAGCGTTTATAAATTTTCGAGTGTAACAATCGTTTTACGATCTGGACAATTATCTTGTCGAAATTTGACTTTACGATGCTTCCTAGCCGGAATCTTAGCATTGACCACATCAAGAAGGTTCATGTATATAGTATGTTATACACGATCCCATCTTTATTCCAGAACTCAGTAGCTCTGACTTTTTTGAATGTCATTTTGCTACGCTTGACTTCTGGCGGTGGGAGTTAGCAGATTGTCAAATAAATCATTCCATTCGGCATCATACTCGTCTAAAAGTGATTGAGCAGCATCAACTCTTTGCTCCTTTTGCTCATTAGACATCAACTTGGGCACCCACTTTACCAAGACCTTTCTAGACTGAAGACGCGTTTTGCTAAAGTCTTGTAAGGATCCATTTGACTTGCCGCGTTCAGGAGCAAGTAGGGCCAGTGATGTTTTAGGATCCCTCACCAGATAATCGCTGATGACAAAGGAAATAAACACAGCTGCTCAGGAGAACTTGTTGGCATTATATAAGAGATACGATTCTATACAGATGATACACAGAAAGTGCAAGTAAATTAAAGTTACAACAACTATAACTCTAGACATTTCTAATCTATTATTTGCGAAGTTTTAAGAATTAAAATCAATTATTCATAAATGTCAAAACATCAGCATTTACTCCGTGATATATGCAACGTTAGTTTGACTAGTCATTTGATACAATTTTACATTTTGTATTGTACACCTAGTGTGCTGTATTGATTCGAAAACAAATTAATTCAATACATACAACATGTTTATGACCTGCATTTTGTTATATGCTATATTTTGGTTACGTAAATTTCATTGAAAAGATCGTGCCTGAATATATTACAATAGATCACAGTTATTTAATGAACCGGCATTAGATATTGAAGACGATTTCCTAGAAGCAATGCATGTATAAGTTTGGCGTTTGACGATATGATGATGTTGTGTAATAGTTTTTTTAGTGAAAGGGACGATGGTTTTTTTTTATATTCATCACCTTTAAACATACTATATACATATTTCTATAGTTATATTCTATTATAAATTTACAGTGTAAACAACAAACATAAAAGGAAACACTATTTACCGATATAACAATAAATACTTGTAAATTAATGCTACATTTAGACAAGAATACGAAAATTTAACACGTAATACAGATGCGTATTGACCGACTTTACATATCAGATAATTTTTTGGAGTATAGTAATTCTGGGACTGTATGATAAAATGACGCATCGTTTAATGTTACTAATTTATACAGTTAGAATTGGTTTTAACGTTTAACAGATTTATACCTTCAATTATAGAGAAGTGAAAATATGAAAGTTGAATGCATTTGCTATTTAGTATTGATGCTACTTTCATCTTAAGTTTTTTTTTTTGTAAATTCTAAAGTGTATGTATGGATATTACATAACGCTAAATATGCCTATTAGAATTAATAGCAAACTGCTGCTATATGGATTTCATTCAACGCAATCAAGTAGAATCCTCAATTGGTATAGCGATATCATTTTGTTTATATAATTTTAGTTGTATCGTTCCTTGATATGAAAATTTTAATTATTTAATTTGTTCTAGAAAGTACAGTTTCTTCAGTCATTAAAAACGTATGAACTCCGTAAGGAAAATTGTGTGATAATTATTATAACTATCTTTGGCTGCATTCTATGGCAGTGATATCCAATTTTAAAATTTGCATTTAATAGAGAGCCTAACTTGCACAACAAAGCTTATAAGATTCAGCTGGTGCTGTTGCTGTGTTTGGGTGGAAGAATTCACCGCTTCAGATTTAATCATTTTTATTGACGTCGATTCTCTTGCTACAGGTGTGTTTATTAACCAATTTAGTGGATTTTCTTCCTCATGTAGCACATAATGAGAACCAGAGCAGCCTTCAATAGGTTCAGGAAACGTTGACACAGGTCGGATATAGAGACCTTATAAGAATGATGATCAACGGGCAAATAGATTGGTGGTTGACTCTTTAGTACTAAACCCGTTATAGGCTGCTGATTACACTTATGGTCTAACGTTTGAGGATTTTATTCCGCTATCAGGATTTAGGAAGAATTCTGTCAACGAGAGGAGCAACAGTCAGAAATTTCGACATCTAGAGCTAGAAATTGAAAAAGGAACAATTAAATTAAAATTAATAAACTTCCTATCATAGCTAGACTATATTGCATGTACTAAAAACCATAAATAGATATCTCAGCTTAATGAAATTTAAAAGAAAAGATGATCCAACCAAAATAGAATATGTTCCTTTAAACCAAAAGAAGCAGAAACTTCAAGTAATAGCGAATTAAAGGAAAATGCAAAACCAGTATATTTATGCCCAGTACCGATTCGTGAAAGGACAGTCTCTATCGACCCGAATTTAAAGGAACCCAATTCTATTTTTACTATTTTCTATGGTATCGCCATAAATGGTGCGGCCATAAGCGTGATTTCTTGTTCAATGTCTTCACAAAGAGTCCTGTCTTAGAGAAGAATAGCCTCCTTATGTACTTCCGAACGGGTCAATTTCTCAACATTGAGAGTTTGCTTCCCAATCATGTTGGATGCCTCGCAATGATGTGAAGAAGTGCTTCATTATCCTTCTGGCAACGTTGTCAGAAGTGTCTTATTATTACGTCAAATGGACTAGACTGGATTCTCTGCAGGCAAGTTTTAGCAGTTTCCTGGCCGGTGATCTTCCACTAGTAATTATGTTTTTGTCTTAATATTGTTATTAATAACCGCACGGGTTAGGCCGCAGGCTAGTTCTGGCTCTTTGAAAGGTATGTTTAGAGCATATCTGGCTAGTTTCTGGCCTTTCTGGTTTCCTTCTATACTAGAATCGAAAGAAGCTCAGCCCAGATTCATTGTCTTTTCCACGGCTAAGCTTTCCCCACCTCCCCCACCAAATTTCTAAACTTAGTTAAAAGTTTTTGTTGATTAGTGGGTTGAACTGGTTAGTGTTTTACTTCTGTACCAAGAGATCCATTGAAGAACTACTCAAAAATGATATCTGAAGTGATCGTCGAAAGCTGATCTACTGTCGTTTGATATAAAGACTCCTCTCCAATAATAAGTGGGTCTCCTTTGTTATAGCTCACAAAAAATTGGGCCTCAATCCTTGCCCCATAGACTAGACTTCTCCACTCCTTCCTGTTTAGAGTAACAGTTTCAAAATGTTACGTGAACCAACATATTTTGTCCATCCTGTCCCTAATTATTTCTAGTACATGTGCAATCACCAGAGGCAAGTTCTAGATTTAACGAGTGCCCTTGATCGGAGTCCTGTATTTAATGACTTGATCTTTAACTATGAGTAACGACAGTATCTGCTAAGAAAGCAGCATTTATTATACACGTCCATAGAACTCTAATAGCACTATTGAGGTCTATTCTGTAACTCATGGTGACTATTCAGCAACTAATTTGAACTCAATTTTTTCATTTAATGAGAAGACTAGAAAATAAAATCTAGTTGTTAAAACTGTTGCTAAAAGTAAGTGGCTGGTAAACTACTCTTATTAGCAACGATGTTACAAAATAGATCTGATTGATTATATTTGTCAGATAAAGTCGAAATGTGTTAGTTTCTCTCCAAACCGTTAGGATCATTATTCCTGTATGAGGCTTGTCTTCGAGTAAATGGTACCAAGAAGGTTTTAGAAGGGTTTATCCTCTGCTCATCTCTTTCACACCACATCTCGAGAGGCCCTAAGATACCCTTTCGGAAAAGGATATAGATATCCAATAAGCATGTAATTTATTTGATGAAGGTAGCAGGTTGTAGACCGTTCACCAGAAAGGATTTTTTACTTGGTAGGTGCATTGTGGTTCTTGTAAATCAGTCTGCTTAATAGTGCCTCGTCCTTAATGTACTTTTCTAGATATCTTGCAATAATTAGGTATTGGAGAGAATGAGTCTGTTTTAAGACGTTACTATGAACCAATATTTGAGTAAGGTTTGAGAAATATAATAAATAGAAAGCATAACAATTCCAATATTTCAATGGATCGCTAATTAAAACATTTAACCAATCATCATTTACATTTAATTATATGAGTTGCGTTAAATATTCCATTTATGTGATCTCAAGCTTTCATTAATTTAGAATGACGGTAGGTATCAGCCTTGATGTGTCTAAAATTGAAGACAAATTAAATTAAGATGCATTACTTCTTCTTTAATCTATTTGAATTACCTATAATAGCGTAAAAATCTATAATAATCTATAATAATTTCTCAACAAATATTTACTCATCTGAACATCGTTAAAATCTATTAATGAAAATAGTACCAAATTATGCAACGGTACTATTTTAGATAATTTCGTTTTTTCTTTACTATTTATTAAAGACGTAACATACATACATTTCTTCATAGCAATACATTCGTAATAATTGCTATAAAGTAGAATTGTAAGACATAAATTACATTCTTCAGTAACAGCAGTAGTACTACAACGACCTCGGAGGATGAGAATAAAATTAGATTCGTTTAAGTGTTACGCAAGGTGAGTCAATTCAATTCTACGAGTAGGTATATTTTATCTTTACGACGTGAATACATAATTTTCTGTCAGAACCGAAAGTAAAACTAAAACGAAAACAAATGGTATAACTTAAATAGATAATTTGTTTCGCTTTTGTTACATGAAACCCGGTAAGTTCTGTTATTTATTCATTTCAGTTTCTTATGCTCGTATGCATGACTTAACAAGTTAAGAAACGTAAAACTACAGACCGTTTGCTTTTCTGCCGTAATGTTGGCGGGTATCGTTTTCTATAAAATTCCGCATTTTTAATGTCAAGAAAAATATTTCTGGGAAGGTTACGAACGCGAATTGATCATAAAATTTTCAGAGCACGAATTTATTTATTGCTGGCCTATATATGTTAGCATATATGAAATTTTATTTATTATAAAGTGGTTTCACTTGTAGGTCAAACAAAACTTTATGTTCTGGAATAAATTGATTTTTAATAAATGACTAACGTATTAACTAAATTAGATGAATGCGGTGGATGATCCATAACAACAATGCCTTTTTTGGCCAAGAATTCACGTACCACGATGCCTTTGTGCGATGGTGCATTGTCGTGCAACTTTGGTTTTTTTTATTTGGAAACCTAAATGCTTCTGTCCAGACAAAAAAAAATGAAGCTAGAAGTACAAAGTGCGATTTAGTGTTAAGGGTATTTTGGTAATGTAACCTGTCAATGCAACCTCCACATTGTTGTGTGCTTCGAAGGATTTCTTTGACTTTCTAGATGTTTCTAGATACAAGATTGTTTTAAAAACAAAACGATAATTAGAAAAAAAAATGGTATGTGCTAAATTTCTTATTGGAATGCGAAGAAACATTCCTATAATATCAAAAAAAAAGAACTGTATATACAAGGACGGTAACTTTGAATTAACAAGAATTAACCTTTTGTTATAATACTAGCCTAACTAACTATGCATGCAGAAGTAAACAGGTCACGATTTTACATAATTATATATTTTGTCAGATTTTCTGACTAGCTTGTTCCACTTACATATGTATATGTATGTCCTAACACAATTTCAATTAAGATATGTCAATTGCTTTTTTACCGAGAAGACCTTCTAATAAAAAAAGAAGAAATAAAAGATATGCACTTAAAACGATGTGTTAATTTTTTTGGTAATGTTTAAAATGACATTTGATAAGAATGATTTGCATTGCAAATTAGTTAAGGATCTAAACTGCCATCACTTTTTTTTTAATTGAATAAAATTATTGTTGCATTTTGTGGAAATTGACCACTTTCTGTTTATTATATTCAAGTAACAACTGTTAAATATAGATGTGGTATTAAATCAAGGTGTGTCGTGCACGATAAAATAATTAGTTCTTTATTTATCTTCTGAAGGACGTCGTATTTATAATATGCAGATTATCATATAATGTCGGTATGTTACACTTATGTTTTAAATGATACAGTTTTAGTAACGGATATTGGGTTTTGCCGAACAACAAAAACTTGTCTTGACAATGTGCTCGAGATTTATTGTGCTTGTAACATTTGAAAATGTTACTAACCTTATATAAAAGGACTAAAGACAACACAAAAAGTGGTGCTATAAACATTACATATACAATGTATTTACAAGATTGATTAGTTGTTAATTTTTTTAAATATTTTCCATTAAAAATGTGTTCGTACAAAAGCACACATAAAAAGGAAGCATTTGTTCGACAGCTTATTCATAGAACTTGTCGGAAATAAACGTAATTTGAATTTTACAGTAAAAAAAGTAATCGCGATCTGGAAGGAAGAACTTTCGACTCATGCTCTTTCTGCTAGTAAAACCAAGTTCTTAAAAATTGAGGTCATGTAGGAGTCATAGTGTTTCACATAACCGTAAGTAGCTGCAACAATCTAACTTATGAAGTTCAAGAAATTGATGCCGTTAATCTCGATTCGAGTTCTTTCTTTCCTAAACCACAATTTCGGGATATAAGTGAACATCATGAAGTAAATTATGATATCGAAGAAGAAATGTGTGATTTTGATCAAGATCAAAAAGATTCTGAATCCTGTGATATAATCACGAACTATACACATAATGCCATTGAATTTTAGAAAAATGGAACGTCATTTCGACAACTAAGACGGTAGGAATAGTATGTGATTGTTGGGTAGAGAAATTTAAGTTGAATCATAACATTTCGCAAAAAATTACAAAATTTTGAACAAGTCAAGTAAGGAATTAGAAGCTATAGCTTTTGTTAAGAAGTATAAACAATTTAGAATCTGAATATGGATTGGACAATGTTTACAATACCAACTAAATTGGATTTAATCTAGAAAGGCATGGATGTCACAAGAATCTAGAAAGTTAGAAGCTGCAAGTTAATTGCGGTGACTACTCATTGCTACAACATTTAAGCTTCTCATCTTTTATTTCTAAATATCGTTCCATTTGTAGGTTAAATAAAAGATAGAATTGAAAAGATCCATCTTGTAAGGTAAAGTATAAAATATAGAATAAAAGTAATCCTCTATTTCATTACAAAAATTTTTAATTTACTCCTGATACATGTTTCGGCAATTAGCCATCATTAGTCTAGAATAGTCAGGTAAGAATCAATATGTAGAACATGTTTTTAAATGTCTAGACATGTCTAACATGGATCTGGAGTAAATGAAAATTTTTTGTAAGGAAATAGAGGAATAGATTACTTTTAATCTATATTTTAAATAAAGCTAGTTAATGTTTGGAATCTGAATTGACAGAAAATTAGTTTTATGTTTAATATTTGCAGAACGGGACCATTTACGCTTGAATAAAAATGGAAAATATTAAAAACTTATGTACCTACTTACAAATTGGTGAATATTCAACTCAAACTGTAAGAAATTTACCTGGAAGGAAAATTTGGAATAAATGATAGACCTGCAACTCAATTTGCGGATCAATTTCTTAAACGAGTTCGTGAAACTGGATCGTTATTGGACAAAACAACCCGTTCAGGTTCTCGTCCAGTGCGTTTAGACGAAAACATTGCTGCTGTTGCCCAGAGTGAGTGTGAAAATCCATCAACATCAACTCGTCATTGGTCTCAGGAAAATGAATATTTCTCGTACTTTTCTGAGGAAAATTTTACATAAAAATCCCTGTATGAAGGATGACAAAGTTCAATGAGTTCAAGAACTGGAGCCTCATGACCATCCCATGCTTTTCCGCTTCGCCCAATGGGTTGGAGATCGTTTATCCGAAGAGGAGCATGTTTACCGGAAAAAATCGTTTTAGTTAACAACAATCTTTATTGTCTGTATATTTTTCAAAGATTACAAAAGTAGGTACATATTATGTTTATATTTAATCTAAATAATCTCTACTAATCTATATACAAATAAAATAAAACACACATATTTACGTTCAACAGCGTTCAAAAGCAAGTACATACTTTTTAACTATGTTTTAAATTGATTTTTATATTGAATATGTACTTTTCAAACTATCTGGCAGCTTGTTATTACCTCATAAATATACAGGGTGAGGCATTAGTGCGTCAACGCTCAATATATCCATTAATATTAAAGATATCACAAAATACTATACACAAAAATCATAGACAGTCTTAAGCTACATATTTTAAAGTTATTTTTGTATATACAGGGTGTTTCATATTGCCATGATGAACCAAACATACATTTTATTAAATAGGACACACTATATATTATTTCAAATATTGATTAAGCATATCTTTCTCATTCCTTCGGTATAATGTTTAATTGAGCTATACCGAGTATTTAAGAAGTTATAGTCAATTTTGTCTGAAACTCATTACGTGTTCAACGTCCTGTGTATTCCACACGAAACAACTTGAAATTCTTTTTGTACTGGAATGACTTTTTTATATTGCTACAGTTTCATTGCAAAGTGATATTTTGCCAATATTGCAAAACCTGTGTACAGGGCGATCCAAAACGCAAATGCATTATTTTCTCATCTTATTTAAACGAAACACCCTGTATTTTATATTGAGAAAGGGAAGGTCACTGTATGCACTGTATGAACCACTCCCTATATCTAAAATTGTTAATTTCTAAAATATTCTGAATATAAGGGTCCGGCACTCGAAGTGTAACCAATTAAAAAGGCCATAAATTCAGTTTGGAAAATTACTTTTACTCAATTCAAAGTACAAAATGTGTAAAAATAATACAAAATTCAGAAACAATTTACTTTTGCTCGATATGACCACCTTTTGCCTTGACTATGGCCTTGAGACGGTCCAAAAACGAATCGCAAGCTGCCCGAATGTGACTTGCAGGTATTTTGGCCCACTCGCGGACAATGGCTTTTTTCAACGCCTCGAGACTGGTGTATCTTTTAGTTCGGACCTTGCTCTCCAAAATGGCCCAAAGAGAATAATCCATCGGATTCGCATCTGGTGAATTCGAGAGCCATTGTGTGGACGTTATGAAGTTCGGAACGTTGTTCTTCAGCCATTCTTGGTTCACTCGAGCTTTATGAGACGGTGCCGAGTCCTGTTGAAACGTCCATGGTCTGTCACCGAAATGTTTATCTGCCCACGGCTTCAAAGCAACCTCCAGAATACTTTTCCGATAATATTGCGCATTTACCTTGACGCCAGGATTGATGAAAACGATTGGAGAGCGCCCATCTGCGGTTACAGCGGCCCAAACCATTATCTGTGGCGGTTACTGCCTTCTGGTGGCCAATCGATGACTCAAATTCTCGTATGAACGGTTGGTCAAGTAAACCCTATCGTTTTGAGAGTTTACGAATTGCTCAATTGTAAAAATTTTCTCGTCAGAAAACACAATGTTCGGAAATTGACCACTTTCGGCCAAGCGAAGCAACTCCTTCGCTCTCTCAAGTCTGACTTGTTGCTGCTTCGGTGTGAGATCATGCGCCTTTTGGATCTTATATGGCTTGACCTTGAGATCATTTTTCAGTATGCGGCGGATGCTATGGTCAGATATTTTAAGTTCTTTCGCCATTTGATTGGCACTTCGTCGGGGATTTCGCTCAAGTCGCTTCTTCACTTTTTGAACCATCTCACGTGACGTTGCAGTCTTTTGATGACCACCTCCATGACGTTTTGCGATGCTACCAGTATCATTGTAACGAGTTATGGTGCGATAAACGAAAACTTTATTCACTTTAAGGTGTTTGAGCTCTCGAACAATCGCTGGTTGTGATTTTCCAGCTAAATACAATGCAATCACACTATTACGTTTGAAATCCATTACTGATTTCTTTTTTCGCGTTCACTCTCGGCAAAATGCTTTCGTGCGCTTGTAAACAATACTCTGAACTGTCATTTAGGTAACTTACAGACAGCTGATGCCCGTGCGTCAGCTGCGCGAGCGGTCTGAAGTTGGTTACACTTCGAGTGCCGGATGTGTATTTTCTTAATCAAAGGTGAGCTTTTTCAAAATAATAGTAAGACGTTAAATTAGCCATGAAAAAATGACAGTAAAAGTACCTTAAAACTTATTAAAATTAATGGGAATGGAACTACTAAGCCTAGAAATTTGACAGTCATTCTCTGCTATGGCCTTCCCATCCAATTGAATATCTAATCTGTTATAATTGTTACGCTAGAGCGAACTGAAGCTTAATACGGTAGTTTTGTTCCGATTTAATTTCAGCCCGTTATTATTGCACCATTTTCCCATATTATCAGCGATGCTATTACCTAAGACTGACAGATCAGCAATAGACGCTCCAGAAAAATACAACTGGTATCATCGGCGTATTGTACGAAGACACAGGAAGGCAAGACAGAACTGAAGCGAGAACAACTGGACCCAAAATTGATCCCTGAGGAATGAAGTCTATTTCCACATCGGAGGCTATACCAACAAGCAACATTTTCGCATTTTATCCGCAGAAAATCTCAAAGTCGTCCTTGAGAAGCCGATGCACCCAAATCGAGTGACTGTTTGACGCGGATTTTCGCATGATTGGGCCAATTTTCTTCGAAAATGAGCAAGGCGCTGCCCTTATGATTCACGATGACCATTACTGTGCCATGCTAAAGGAATTTTTGTTTCCACAAGTTGAAGAGGATGACATGAACAACCTAACAATTTGATTTTTATCTCAATCTGCTAACTGTCGATGAGTTTTCGCGCTACTGTGAACCACCACATATCAGAAATTCAGCTTTCGAATGGCAGCTTACTACTCAGCCACCGCCAGAAATTGAGTCTACCAAAATTACATTCAAAAAGGTCACGGCTATTGTGTTTTGGAATAAAAATGGGATCGTGCATACTGACTATCTCAAATCGGGTAAATCTATCAACAAAACGTACTACATGAACCTCTTTGATGTGGTCGATGCCAAGATTGCAGCTAGCAAGCGTCGTAAAGTCAAAGTTCTGCAAGACAATTGTCCAGATCTCATTATACTTGTTTCGAAATTTGAAAAATGTTGAGGTTAAAGCGCAAATTTATAAACGCTGATGATGTAAAAATATAAGTTAGTGGCTATTTTGCTCCAAAAAATTCAGGCTGGTTTTTTAAATAAAATCGTCCGTGCAAGGTTCAAGCACACGATCGAACAGACAGACTTTATTTAGATAAAGTTACAGACGTGATTGTTACTAAATAAGTGTTAGTATAACATGATGTGGTATTTCCGTTATTAATTGAATGCTATTATCAATTACACTTAATACTGTAAAATTTGATTTAATTAGCATTAATGGGCACTAAACTGCAAAACGGCTAGCGCACCAATAAAACCTTCGCAACACAGATTGCGTGTAACTTGAATACATTTAACACATGTACTAGGTAATATTAATAATCTACCTATGTAGACTTTCACTTCAACTAATTGTTGTGTACGTTTATTATGCATTTGGCACGTAACTTAGGTATTTTCAGCGATGCATATTGTATTACTTTCGATTAAAATATATTTAAATGATACATTTCCTTTTATTTTCTTTGTATTATCGTGCACATAATTCAACTAATCATACACATTGTTTATTGTAGTAATTTACTATAAAGAATTGAAAGTATAAAAACACGCTTGCATATTATTGCGATAACTAAACTGTAACGGCGACATTTTTTATTATAAACTAACAATTTAATCGTGTTAGATGATAATTCTCGAATATAGTCACTTTCGTTTAATATTCTATTGTAGTAGGTCAAAATGTGATTAATGATAATTTTCTTGTGTTAAAGTATAAAGCATGTTATTACATTAAAACATATCTTAGCCGATAGGATCAATAAATTCTACAAATACGTTATTAGTAATTGCATAAACGTGGAATGTGAATGTTTAGAATATTACTAGAAACATTTATTATTCCTTTTTTGTGTCATCCTCGCTTTATAGAGTAATATATTTTATGTTGTAATTAAAAAATACTCCTACTTTTTATAATCCGTCTATGTTGGATTATATAACATTATTTTAAAAATAAAAATATTCTAATAAGGAAATCGTTACATAAATTAAATAAACCGTGAATGGTGGTGTATGTATCCACTGCATGGTGCTATTTTCACTCCAATTTAGAAGGTCTATTGTGACTCCTGTTTCTTGCTGAGTGGCTGAGGATTTCTCAGCTTCATAGCCGACTTGCTAAATCTATCTGATTTAGAAAGTTTAGAATATGGGATGGCTTGATGTTAGGTCTTCTATTCTTTGTCTCTGCCAGTCCAATTACTCTCATATGCCTTCGGAGCCGACAATGACCTGATAGGATTCCTGTCAGTAAGCGAAATTGGTCTTTGCTCATGGTGATGAGTTCATTGAATCTGTACTGGTTGTAGATTCCCAGAATTGTTTTTGCCTGCCTCATTCCATATTGATCAAAGCAGTGGTTGATTTTGCTTTGATCAGCATCTTTGTTTAATTTCTCTAGCATTTTACTGTGACTGATCTCGCAAAAAGGTTCCGGCCCAAAAAAAAAGCGTTTTCCTTCCCCTTTTTTACTTTCTCATTTCCATCTATGTGTCTCAACGCTGATGTGAGGATGACTTTGTTTCTCTTGCCTAGCTCGTTGTCACCACCGTTGTCATCCACCGATAGACTCCACATGAGAAGGGATGCAATTCCGCCCTGTGAGCACCCTCTGGTTGTACTGATTCAACTAGTTTCATGCCCTAATTTAGTTTCTGCTATTCTAGTAGAGACTAACTGCGATAGCGTGAAAGGTAATGCACGACAACATATTTTTTATTCTGGAATATTTTAATAATGTCATAACAGAGAAATAAAAGCAAATTTTGTTTCTAATTTAACACTTAAATACATCCTAGCTCCTAACATTAGCGTAGCCTATAATAAAACCAATTTCTCTTTCTACAGGAATGATATTAGTTCGGACTTATTAGGAAACCTATTATAATGAAGCAAAATGCCTCAATTATATCAAGAAGAAGCAATTAAATTTCTACGTTGCAACGCACCAAGTCCATTTTAGGAATCCAATAATTAAAAACGAGATATCACGATATTATAAATTATAACTTGTCCTTCGATTGATGAAACTTAACTTAACAGGTATGTATATAATGTATATATAGGCACTATATACATATTAATTTATTGGAATGTCTGTGGTGATTGCGTCAGATGATCAGATGCAGTCGATTGCAACTATACAAGTGAATAAAGAATGAGTTCTGAATAAAAAATGAATTATTTATTTTTTTAAGCCCGAAATAAAGAGGTCAAATCGCGAAATAAAGAATAAAGCAAAACACAATCAACGAAAATTGAACTACTTTCACTCTACATGCACTGCAACTTATTGTTAGTCGATTTAAACGCAGTAACCTATAAAAAAAAAAACATATATAGATTAATAAACATACTAATTTGAAATTTTCATCATCATTTGACTGAAGTGGTTCGTTTTGCAATTAATATAGATAATATTGAACGAAATTTGCTACTTTCATTTATGAAGGTTTCTTTAGCACGCTTCGTTTAATAACTAATCAATCTTGTTTTTACTTAAGACTAATTACAATCTATATGAAAGAAACTTGAATGAAGATATCTCATATACGTTCCTATATACTTCGACAAAAGAATTACATTTGGCAATACACAATTTACAATTTAAGGTCAACAAATAAACCTCTATTATCTGTCGTTGATTATATCGAGTGAAGAAGAAATTAAATTTGTTACAACATTTAAATATCAAATCAAACATTTCCGTAGATCTTGCACAATCATCACAGTTATTACTGCAACAAAGAAGGACGCATAATTCTGTAATAATCAAATGAATCATTTTATTACGAGTACAAATGCAACCCAGTTTCTATTTATTTCATTTATTTTATAATTTAAAAATGAAACACCGCCAAAATTGTTAGAACCACAATATTTATAAGAATTAAATATACTTGACAAAGTTCTATAGTTGGTGCTGATTTGAAATTTCACGTGTTTAATTATGTGTATATTACCCAAATTCTGACAAGCATTGGCAGATCCTTGCTAAGATCGTGGGTAGACTACGAGAGGTTGCTTCAAACAATAGACATTTTTGCTTCATCGCTAAAGACTGAAAATGATGACACAGCAGTTTTTTTTAACTGGGAAAGATTTATTAACGCTGTTTGAAGACCTTTCAACCATCTTCAACCCTCTTCAACGATCCTTTAATCGAAAAACGTTAAATAAATAACCAGTTTTGTTTCAAATGTTTGGTAGATAATGTCCAAATTCAACCAGTTTTTGTTTTTCTCACTGTTGAGACTAAAAATTGTCCCTGTTAAGAACACGTATTTAATTTAATAGTTCGCTGATCAGGAACATAAATGTAGGAGCCATATGTTAATTCGCGAGCTCCTGGTTTTGAAGTTCTACTTCATGTGTACTATTGACTTTTTAAGAGTGACTTCATCGACAAAAACTTAAATGGCAGAATTCTGCTTGAGTGTACAGGGGCTGAACGTGAATAATGTTGACCTAATTGAGTTAGAGTTGTCTTTAATTTTGTTTGCTTCGTAGAGGAACGGGGGACATATTTATATCGCCCTGTCCACAGACATGGTGAAGTTGCCATCTGGTGTAAAAACAGTTTTGACATAGCAGAAATTAATTCAAGTTCCGAACTAGATAGACGATTTGGTGGGTATTTCTTTAAACAGAAAGAGTTTCGGGTAGTAATCCTATGTTCTCACAAGAAGCAGAAACATCTATCTATCATTTAACTCCAACAACTCTTTGAAGGAATCCTGGTCAATACTTTTTCAGAACTTAGGTAGACAATGGTCCAGTTTTAGTCAAAGTATTTTGCTGAAAAATTGACCATATTATTGTTCATGAACTTCCTTCCTCACATAGCTAAAGTCTTTAACTGGTTTTTTATTGATGAGCCCACTTAAGTTTGTTTCTGCTAATAAAGCGGGATGTGGTCATTGGTAGGAATGGTGTATTCTGGTCTCTTTTATATAGTGGCCTTCTTGTCCAACCCCGTACCAAACTCATTAATTTATCATCATGCATCAATTTTAATTCCATTCAGTTTCCCAAAAATATTCAAATGTTTCGTATTAAACAGGCTTTTATGTCATCTGGTCAAGAATAATATCTTTACCGAGAGTCAGTACGGTTTTATGAGCCGTCACTCTACGAATCTCGCTAAGAACTCTGTGGAGCTATTTTGTGACCTCAGTAGGGCTTTTGGTTGTGCAGATCATAATTTTCTGTTATCTTATCAATCGATCTCAATTTGTCAAAATCTCATTAAAAGGGTCGATAATCGCAGTGGCTCGGGGGCTACCCAATGATGTGGCAGATCACTGTTATCCGTGATCAAATTATGCGCCAAACACGTGTCCCAAGTAATCAAACGTTGTGGTGTTGGTGTTACCAATGTTTAATCTTCAATTTAGTCCTTAAAATCACACTATATTTAAATTCTAAAACAGTTGAATTGAAGTTAGAAACACATTTGTTCCGCCCCATGTCCCACGTTAGCAACTATTACTGGGAAACCATAATAGTTGAAATAGTATTAACCCGGATTATTTTTTGTAGAAAATTTCATGCTCTATACAATTTTTTGATATCTTGTCTGGTTCAGACTGGATATATTTTCTTAGTTGGCATCGCAGCTTTAACCGGGCAAAATATTTTAAAAATCTGTAGGTATAACTTTTTTTTATAGAGTATGGAATGTTTTTGTTTTCAAGTAATAGTTGTTACTATGGGGTGTGATATAACGCAGTTAAACGTGGCGTAGAAGAAAGTTAAAAACTTTTGTAATTATAGCATTATAACTTTGGATAAGTCAGTACATATGTATACAGTGTGTCCACCTAGTACGCGGAAGTCCAATATCTTGGTTGATAAGAGAGATAATTGAAACTCTTTTTATTTCACGTGTCTAGTTTTCTCAAGACAGCAACTTTGTTTTTTTCTTTAATACAAACATAATTTTTATATAATTTATTTTGAATATACATGAAAAATACAAGGAACTTTATGCATAGTATTCATATGAAAAAACTGACGGTCTTTGAGATATTTGGCTTACTATGCTTTTCTAGTAAATTTTTGTCAATTACATTATCGCAAATTTTACGGTTACGCTATTAACAGAAAAGCTGTTTTTAGACCAAATGTTAGGCAATAATGGTTCTTTAAAACACCATGTCAGAAACTGACCTGCAGTATAAGGGGTGCCCAGAAAATGTCAAATTTAATGAAGCAAAATATGAAAAATCTCAGTTAATTCAAATGGAACGTCCTGTATATTATTGATCAGTAAAACGCAGAATTAAATATTCTACAACTTTACTATAGCATTCCCTATACTTAAGTTCAATATTTTAGGTAAAAAACGCAGTATTGTAGTAAAAAGTGATTAAATTTATGCATTACTTCAAATTTACTCCATTAAAAATTAAAATTAAAAGTATTCCCGGTCCAAAAAATAATTCAACATGTATAATATCTTTATCCATTTTGCAGTAGTTTTATTGATGTAGGCTTGTTTCTACAGAAACTCAAACATCTTTGCATTACTGTTTGTTGTGAAATCGTATTGAACGCGAATATTTTTGTACATACATAAGAACCTAATGATAATAAAACTTATTATAAACTTGTTGGATTATTTTTTGCACAGGGGACACTTCAGGTTCTTTAATAATTGTATTTTTAATTTTTGAAGTTATTTGTTTTTTTTTAATAGAGTAAATTTTTAACTATAATACTGCGTTTTTTATCTAAAATGTTGAACTTAGGTATAGAGAATGCTATAGCAAATTTGTAGAATATTTAATTTTGCGTTTTACTGATCAATAATATACAGGCTGTTCCATTTAAATTAGCGGAGATTTTTCATATTTTGCTCCGTCAAATTTGACAACATTTTCTGGGCATCCCTTATACTGCAGGTCACCTTCTGACATGGTGTTTTGAAGAATCATTATTGCCTAACATTTGATCTAAAAATAACTTTCCTGTTAATTAGCGTAACCACAATATTTGCGATAATGTAATTGACAAAAATTTACTAGAAAAACATAGTAAGCCAAATATCTCAAAGACCGTCAGTTTTTTCATATGAATACCATACATAAAGTCCCTTTTATTTTTCATGTAGAATCAAAATAAATTATAAAAAATATAGGTTTGTATTTAAAAAAACAAAGTTGCTGTCTGTGCAGAGGAACTAGACACGTGAAATAAAAAAAATCAATTATCTCTCTTATCGACCAAGATATTGGACTTCCGCGTACCTACTAGGTGAGCATCCTGTATAGTATAGGTAATACATACATTTCAACATAAAAAAGTTTCCAAAATTAAAACATGTTTATTTTGTGAGGCGTAACCTTATATGCATAAATGCCTCTGGTAGTAGGCGACCTTTAAGGAAATATTTAACTGTAAATCTTTTTATTTTATGTAGCACCGCCATTGTATTATTTCTTTACATCAGCAACGCACCTATATGCATTACATGCGAATTCAAGTACCTATCACTGAAATAAATGACAACATGATACAGCCGCACCTTAATGAATTGCCCACACTTAATTGTAATGCACCGTAACACCTTTTTCGCAAGTAGGTAAGTGATTATTGTAAATGATCTATATTACTAAATAAGTGGTAAATCACTATTACATACGTAATGTAAGTATATTTTATAATTTATCGCTTGTTTAGTAAACCTTGTATTAAAATATTATAATAAAAAACCCACAATTTTTAATTTTATTTTGGAGACTTCAATGCTAGATCAGAACAAGAACCTTCCAATTACGTCAATATATCTAGGAAAGTTCGTTACTCTCTTCTACAATTTAATAACAATTGTCCCCGAAGCACGTGCAATTACTGTACGATAATTGTCAACATATGTCAAGTATTTGTCTATGATGAAACTGTACGAAGGAAGCCGTAAACTTGGCACTGAATTCTTTAGGGTCAATACTACAAAGCAAACGGTGTGCGATTCGAGTAATTGCAGTTATTTTAACGAGTTTTATGCTTTTATAAAGATGATCGTTTGTAATTATGGTACATACCATAAACAACCTGGATATAAATTCTGCACTAGATAATTCTAATGTGTAAATTACAGCGACGCTTAAATATGTCAAGGAAACTACTCACTACAATTAATTACTAGAATTGATGCTAAGTACTTGATTGATGACAATCTTTAGAATTCTTAACAGTACCTTCATTGTATCGTTCATGTATGACAACCATAAAAAAAGTATTGTTAGATACTATTTGTTCGAATAAATGAGCCCGTATGGGAAGTAGGATAATATATTACGTAGGTATATATATGTACTTCAAGGTAATCACCATCCTAATATACTGTTTACATTTTCATTAAATTACCAATTAAAACGGCAAAAATGGAAACGTCTTCGCATTTCATCAATGAGGAAACGCGAAGGAGTATCCAATGTACATATGTATAACTTTCCATAAATTATATACCTACACGTCTACTGTTTCGTTCGTATTTCTAGGTGTTTCGCATTTTATTTATTCGTAGAGTCATAAAGCATACCGTACAAACAAGGATGGCGAAAGTGATTTATTGAGCGTAGCGCGCGTAGTTAATACGGTAATTGACATTTACTATTTAGGATGATCCGCTTATATATGCAGACAAGTATAAGCCTACATATCTTATGAATAAATGTGAATCAGATCTGAAGAAATTTTGATAAACTGTTGCAGTTATCTTACACAGAAGTGTATAATTGCTTCATCAAATATTTACTCAGCTTTACCACCCTCTTAGTAAGTAGGAGTAAGACCGCCAAAAATATAGAGCCAATAATCCTTCTCTGACAAGCACATGCCCAAACTTGAAATTTTGAATCAATGAAACGCGTCTACATATATTATTAAGAATAAAACGCTCAATAAATCGTTGATCGATCACTTGCAAATGGTAAAGATGTAAATGTAGATCATACTGAATGATACATCGGTAAGTGTCGTAAGCAAGATTCAATTCTTGATGTAAATGTTGGACAAAAAGTTGAGGACGTTTTTCTACCAACTGCCTTGACACTTCAAAATCTTCATTTTTAATTGTTTACTTACCACTGCCCTTCTTGCGCTCCACGATTCTTCAAAAAAGTTGGTCGCCCCAAAGTAAGATGTAAGATGTAAACTAGAAATATGCAACAAAGTTAAGAACAAATGATGAGATTTGCGTAACTGGGGGTGGAAGTATCGAGTGATGGAAATAGCTATAGAGAAGCTAGACAACAGACAATGAAGGCAGCGGGAAATGCGAGAGATGTCACATGGAAAAAAAAAACCTTACATCGGGGAGCAAAGTAAAAAATATATAAACCAATAGTGAGACCAATAATGACGTATGCAGACAATAGAGATGACACTCTAACAACAATAGTGGGCAAACAAACTATGGATAAGATTAAGAACGAGGACACAAGAGAGGAATCTGGATTAGAGACGTTATCAGCAAAGAGCAGATGAAACTAGAATGATAAAGATTGCAAGAGATCAAAGACCGGAAGGAAGGAGAGCCTCAGGAAGACCGTTAAAAAGGTGGATATCCATTTCGATTAAAACACCATGTTCAAAGCGTGAAGAAGAACGGGTTGCGACCTAAAAAAGAGAAGAAGAAGAAGAATTTGACATATGATTGTTTATAGATGACATTTAGGAAATTGATATCAATTCACACTGGATAAAAATTTTATGACTCACTTAACAGCACTAAGTGTTAGCTCATCGGTTGAGTTTGGACCATGAAAATGCATTTTACCCATTTCTGGTTAGTCTCGAAGAGAAGTATATTTTTATGAAATTCCAATGTATGGACTTCCATTTATGTATATCACTAAACGTATTCACTTTTAACCTCATCCACTGCTGCAACATTTCTAAGTTGGAGTAACGACTTAAATGCGTTTGGAGTAATAAGTTCAAGAATTGGACGGATTAGTTCTTTTATTTCTAACTTGGATGTATTAATGCAAAAAATGACAGATACTTTATAGGATGAATAGAAACTAAAATGGTTAGAACGCACGAGAGAGAAGAATGGAATAAAAGAATGGAAGATGTAGGAAGTACATAAATATTAAGAAATAAGGATACAACTACCAAGCATAGAGAAAAAAAGAGACTAAGACGTAACTACAGATACGCAAAATGAAGTCGTTTTGAGCAATATTCCTTGTATTGCTAAAAACTACTTTATTTTACGAAGAGAAATTCCAAATCAAATAAATTAGATCATTTCATCAAAAAAATCAAGAGAATTAATAAGAGACGACGCAGTCGCTGGAGACGTTTATTTATTAAACAACAATAGATTTCAACAACAAGTCAGGATGGAAGAACGGGGACATGACCAGAATGCAATTCGTTTAAAAATATGTCTTTGAAGGAAGTGATAATTATCAGAAAGATCAGAGATAATGTAAGCAAACCGAAGGTACAAAAAGGACTTATAGAGTACAATAATGACAAAAACCCAGCGAATTAGACGGTTGAACATGTACAGAAAAAAAATTGAGAAACACAGCAACTGATATGATGACGAACAGTAAGGTTTTCTGGTATGGACCACTTTTTCTAAGTTGCAATTACGATTTGTATTCTATTGTATTAGTTATACAAATTAAATAAATTCTTCTGGGTGGTAGAGTGGACCATTCTCTATTCGATAATTACAAGAAAATATTTTACTTGAGGTGGTTTTCATGAAAAATCTTTGGAACTTAGTTGGCAAAACTAAAAAAAGCAATATTAGAAAAATATAGTAGAAAACAAAACCAAAATGCTCTTAAGAATTTTCAAGAATTTAGAAACGTTTTAATAAAATTAGTTCACACGAATACATGAATATTTTTATAACTAATAAATTAATAAAAGTTCCTATTAATGTTACTGTTACATAATTTAAATCCTATTCATTTATATGCAAGTTTAACTATGCAACCTTCTAGATACTTTATCAATGCTGTTTATCAACTAGAAATGCTTAATTTCGAATCATTTATAATCAATAATTTCACATTTAGTACCGCAACGGAAATGTTAACCTTTACAACTCCATTTAAGTATAAAATATATATGTAGATAAAATTAAATTATAAATATATATGTAATTTGACGCACGTATAGTGATATTTAAAAAAAACCCAAAATAAGACGTAATTAGACTGACATTTTAAGTAAATTCTAAATTAGTTTTAATTTAGATTGTAATAAAATATAAAAAAAGGCGTCCTTCAAGTTATATTTCAATAAGTACTGCTTCATCGTTTCATAATCAGAAATGCATTTATGATTATTGAATATTTTTTACGGAACTGTTTTTTTTTATATTATAAACTTGACATTTTGTATGTCAATAATGTTAAGAGTGCAAATATTAAATTGCACTTGATACCGTTATGTTGAATATCTTCTAAATGACTTAATAATGAATAGCAGAAAATGGCTATAACCTTTAAAAGTGTGCTACTACTTATTTAGAATTCAATCAATATAAAGGAGGAGTAAGAACCAATTAAAACTCTAAACGAATAAGGAAATCACGCTAGTTTAGCAGATAAGGTATTAAATTGTTGGCGCATTTTTACCTATTTATACAGTTACAAGCTAGGTGTGGCTAATTTTGGTGGTAATTCTTTTTTTTATCTTACACATACGTAGATTATTGTGCAAAAATTTATTGGATCAAGAGAATTTATCTCTACTTTTTTTTTAATAAAATGTTTTAACGCAATCATTACATAATATGCAGAACTGGTCAATTTTCATACTCGTCCTTGCTTGTATAAAAAAAATATTTCAAATTAGTGTAAATAGTAGTAAAGAAAAAAAAGATAGTTTGATCATCCTTGAACTGATTTATATTGAAAATTATTGCAGCAACTTTTAATGGGAGATACAATTAATGGAATGCATTTCTTTCATTCGGATAGATACAAAATCTAGCAAAACTATGTATAATGTAACATAAATCTGTATTTGTCTATCTCGTTTATTCTGTTATAAATTTGTTGTTGTATGTAACGTTAAAAATGTTTTGACTGTACCCATAGAAGATAAGAGTAGGCTAAGAAAGGTAGGATTGCGAAAAATGACAACAACATTAAGAAGCAATGACAAAATTGGCGAACAAATGGTGTTTGTGGAGTCAAGCTTGAACTTTATTTTGCATTTTCTGTTTTTCAACACGTCTCATAGGTTTGCTTTGGATTTTTCTATTTGAAACCCTAAACGCTTCTTTGTGCGATTTAGTGTTAAGGCTATGCTGGTAATTGCTGTGCACCTACGATTCTGGTTCATTGGAATGGACGAAATTTAAAGAAAATCAGTCTCAAACTAAACTGATATCAACTGTATTTCTGGGAGCAAAGCTGGAGCAAGCTTTTGATTGATTTTATGGAACTTGAAACAACCGTATTGAAAGTCATACTCAGTGACCACTATCTTCTCCTACATCTCAAAAATTATCGTTTGAACATTTTGATGAAGATGACGAATTGATAACTAAATCGAACCAGAAAAAAAGTTGAAACGCTAAATGAAAAACGTTATGAAGGAAGAAGGATAACCTACAATACTTACGATCGATCAATGAAAATGTAATAAAAGGAAGCTATAAGAGTAACCTTGTATTAAAAGATAAAACTTTGAGTGAGAAGAAACAAGATAAAGTCAGACCTGGAATCTCAAACGTAATCGTAGCCAGCCTGAAGTTTAATCTCCAAATCTTTCTCCATCTCTTGATCCCTACCGATTTGCTTAACAGTGCCCTATTTTTTAAGCAAAACATGTGCTCAGATATACAAAGCAACAGAGGAAGTTTTACAATAACCAGTTGTCTCTACCAATACTCTAAAATCCTTGCTCCAGTGATAAATTACATTTCTGTCTTTCAGTGATGTTGTGGAAGACAGAACCTGAACAAATTTGATGCTGCAATTTTTATGGCCACTGTTCAAGTACCGCCCAACTGGCTACTATAAAAAGGCAACAAGGATTCGGAAAAGTGAATTGTGCTGTGAGGAGGAAGTCTCAGCTACATCGCCACATGATTTTTCGAAATGAAGATAGAAACCGATAGAAAGTCAGCTAGCAAAAAATGTACCGGTTAAGTTCAGAAAAGAACCACATCATATCCATTAATCCATACAGAACCAGCTTTTAAGCCTTGCATTAGGTAGTTAATATTTTCCATGTCATGTGTATATATACCAGCTCCTAAACTCTATTTAGAATTTTGAAAAGAAGTACTGGTTGTACTCATTAAGTTCACTAGGTAGGGATTGTGGGTATGGCAGCCAAAGATTCCAACAATAGACACAAATTTTTAAATTCTGAGTTTTCGCAATTTATTTATTGCTTCATTCTCTGATGAAGTGAACATATTTAGAATTATTTGCCCGTTTTAGAACTTCATCTATTTTATCAATTTTTAATAATTGCTGCTAGGTAATAGTTTATTTTTAATTATTACTTCTGCATTGGATAAAATGTGATGATCTTGGACGTCTGCAAAAACTGTCGGCTGAATGAAGAATCCTTTATCTCCTAATTCTCTTCCTTCCTGTTTTTAAAACTGAACCGACTTGGATACCTTTGTCGATTACACCTAGGATACGGTCCATGTTAATTTGGTTTATTTGTGGACCATGTTCGGTTTTTAAATCGAAACGATTCCCTATAACTCGATTCTTTGGTCTCTCTATTGACCTACCACATAAATAGCACTGTAATATGTTCATATATGAAGTAATACTGAAGGTTGTCCTTACATGTCTACAAATTCGTTATATATTTTAAATTCCACAAAAATTCTACTACCAGCAATACAAGCTTGTCCTTGATTGAAGAATAAAGCCTGATGACATCCTTCCATAGAATGTTTCAAACTAAAATCACCGTCTAATGCCAAACTGGTTCTCTTAAGGTTTGAATGGATTGCATATCCTTGTATTAGTTTGCCAAATTTGGTCGCACCAGTGAAAGAAACTTTATTTACCTTAAAGATAATAAATTGGGATTTAACACAAAATCAATGTATTATTAAGGATATAATACTTTGGGATGTTTGCACAAACTCTCCCCAACATCTGCACCACCAACCGTTACATTAATAACACCTGGTGGAAATCCGACCTTTTTAGGGTGTTAACTGTGATGGTTTCAACACAATTGTATTGCCCAAAGCGACAGCTGGAGCCAATTTACTAATTAATGAAAGAATCGGTACATTCTACAGCACTATTCCTGTACATACTCCAATTGGTTCGTGCCTCGTATAACAGAAGAAATTGCCATCCATCGGTATAGATGGCGATTTTGTGTGGTATTTATCTGCCCATTCAGCAAAATACCTCAATGAACCACCTCATCGAATTTAAAGAATCTTTTGACAGACATTTCAGATTCTACAAATTGTTCTGAACATTTTTTGTACTCATCGGCAGGGGTGGCCTTTAGTATGGAGATCGAAATCTTTTGGAGACCGGGATGATATCGAAACGAATTCCTTTCATCGCCAATTCAGTTTGGGATATGCAGCCAAATTAGGTGAATACGATAACAATGATGGCTTTTTTGGTCAAAACGGTCAGTATTGTCTTGATTTTGCTTTTCTAACTCCGTAATTTTTTCTTTCTTTGGCTCTTCTGGTAACTTGTCTTTGTAATGCTGAACTCTCCAATCTTTTTGGTCATTTGTCAGAGTGCGCGGCACGAAGTGTGCACGGACCTGTTTGCCCAAATCTTCGGTCAAAATTCGATAGACTGTATACTTTTCGGTATCCCAGTTTCTTCCTCCTCACAGCGCTTGCTTGGAAGATTTTTTTGACTTTCTCGATGTTTTCTTCATTGAAGATGATTGTTGGCGTCGCTGCTTGGTAATCGTTTGAAAGGTCCTCACGATCGTTTCATACGATTCTGCACCACTTTTACCTAATATCATTTCCATAACAACACCGGTAGCTTCATTCCCTTTTCAAATTAATAACTATGTACATACGACAAAATAATATTTCCTGGTTATTCAAATTATATACGGCATACATATTGTACACCTACAGACAATTATATCATTATTTCAGACGAGGTATCTACATAAACTAAAAGAAATTCATATATCTGGATTGCGTGTTATTTAGTTATTATGTACGGTTTATATTTATACGTATACGTTTGTATAATTGCAGCTAATATACTCGCGATTTCTCTAAAACACACATAATTACGGATTCGTTTTCTTTGATTTTCCAAGCGCAGCGTTTCCTGACATACACAAAACCAGTCGCGAGCCTAAAGTAGCCCCCGACTTAATAACATCGATGGAATTCTACTGGGTAATTGCGCGATTTACTGCTCTTTTTAGAATAATAATCTATACTAGATAAATGAATGTGATGAAATCAATAATGTGTCGATATACTACCTTGTTTGTTGAATGAATAATTATGTTTGTGTTTATAATTATAAATTCGAGAACCATTCTCTAGATTGAACGCTGAGTTTTACCAAAATTATAATTTATAAAAATAATTCTTTGGCAATCTTTAGAGATCATTAATATTTCTGTTCAATACACTCGTATACATACATATGTATGTATATTCATCATCGTTTAATTAAGAATTGCAATGAGAATGCGAAAATTGTAACAATTACAGGGGATATTGCAAAGTTCCCAAGTGCACAAACGACTTTCAAAATTCATAATCCTCCTGCTGCATTTAAGGAATTCTCTAATTAAGAAATTTGCAACGGCGTTATTAAAACCGTTTGCACCAGTTGCATTATACAAAGTCGTCGTTGCGTGTCTTTGACAGAACAGCACGCTTGATTACACCATTTTTATGCGCACACTACTACATACAATCTGTCAAGTTAGGATTTCCCCATACTGCATTGTTTTCGACAAACTATTAATCAAAATATATTACATAGATCAAGATCATCGTTAAACGTAAATTATTTTAATGAATGAAATTATTTTAAGGCAATCCTCAATGAATTTTGCACGCGGGTTATTTCGATTAAACAACGTTTTATTCTTTTTCACACTAAATATAATATTGTTATTATTATTGTTATTAGATGTCCGGGTTAATTTAATCCTTAATCGGTAACTTTTTTAAAAAGATAATTCGTGCGTATCGAATCGATAGAATCACCAAAACGGATTTCCTTCGAGAATATACGATTCTAGAGTAATATTAAATAAAGTTCTAATATACTTAAGAAATTAATTTTTTTACATCAATTATCAATTAGATACGCTAGTAATATTAAGAGTGTAACAAATTAATGATACCTTACCATGTAGAAGTCGTGTATTCTAAAATACACAAGTTACTCTTTTAAGTTATAAGTGAATCTTTTGTGATACAGTATATGAAAGTTAATTTAATTTTATAACCTCGAAAGTTTTTATAAAAATAACTAAATGCCATATTATTATAGGAGCTATATTTCAACATCACTTTTCTGGTGTGTTTAATAAGTAGGATGCCGGAAGAGCAGGGGTTGTTCAACTTCTAACACAGACGCTATTAACTTTTATTGTTTTTTTTTGGGGTTGTTGAATCCGAATCCGAGGTCAATAAATCCCAGCGCATCAGGGTTTTGGTACATTAAAAAACCATAAACCGTTAACGCCATATCATGACGGAGGAGTGGATGGAATCAAAACACCATCACAGAACTGAATAGCCATATTATGGTATGCAAACGGTTTCAGAACAACTGGAGGGACTGGAATCGCAGTATACGAGCCAATAACGAAGTACTCCGAAAATTTAGGGAAATTCCCCAGCATCTTTCGGGCGGAAATACACGCTATAGGAAGATGCATCCAGAGATTATCATCTTGATCGACAGTCAAAGAGCCATTGATGCGGTGAGCTCCTATACAATTAACTCAAAAATGACTTGGGAATGCTCGGCAAGAAGGACAAAATCATCCTCATGAGAGCCCCATGAACCTCAATAGATTGGCACAAGACAACAAGGTATCTTTGATCTGGGTGCCTGGACATGAGGATATTACAGGCAATATAATAGCCGATGAACTAGCCAAGGAGGGTTCCAGGAAACACTTAGGACCAGAACCCGTATGTGGAATCACAAGGGATTCTATTAGAAGGGCGATTTGGTCTTGGTTAGATAAGGAAAGAGTAAGGAAATGGAGGTCGACTGAGGGTCAACTCCATACTAAAGCGCTAATAGGAGACGAGGACGTTAACTTCTTTGAAAGTCTAATTAGACGCAGTAAAAAACAAGTTAAGACCATTATGGGGTTAATAACTGGACACTGTCCCTTACAGGAGGAAACAAGTCTACATGTAATCTGCACATGTGAGGACTTGAAGGAACTCAGGCAGACACATTTCGGGAAGGATCTACTGGAGCCTTCGAGGGTACTTAAGTTTCCAGTGGACAAGTTACTGGACTTTGTAGAGGACAGTAAACTTCTCAATTGGAAATGAGGGCTCCAATAGGGATGGTACAAAGAGCACCCAGCTCAAGTGCCTGGACAATAGGTATCCAACCCTTACTGAATGAATGAATGAATGAGGGCGCCATGACACACCGGGGTAGATAGAAATAAGAAAGCAAACAAATTTGCAAGAAAGGGAGCGGAAACACCTTTTTTGCTGGATTAATCACAGCACAAGACTAAAGAAATTAAAAGAAAAGCTGATCAAAGCAAAACTAAGTACCTACAGGTTTGATCAACATGGAATGCAACAAGCGAAAACGACTCTGAGAACCTACAACGAGGACAGATTCAATGAACTTATCACTTTGAGCAAAGACAAACTTGGCTTACTGACAGGAATCCTATCAGGTTACTGTTGGCTTCGAAGCCATATGAGAGCAATTAGGCTGGTAGAGACAGCAAAATGCCGCTTCTGCGAGCCCATATACACATCCTCTCCGAGTGCACAGTACTGTGTAATTCAAGGGCTATGCAATAGAAAAGGGAGACTTACCTAACATCAAGCCATCCCAGATTCTAAACTTTAAACCAACTGATAAAGGTTTAGCAAGTCAGCTATGAAGCCGAGAAATCCTCAGCCACACACCAAGAAACGGGCGACGCATAGACCTTCTAGGACGTAGTGTAGGGGAGGAATGGAGAGGGGGGGAGGGTCTTTAATAAATTTCTTTATAAGTCATATGAACGTGAGCTATGTTTACGAGCAGAATTTTTTAAGAAACATGTATGATCAGGAATGGAATCTGAATTCTGAGATAGAATTACAAATGACTGATGAAGAGAGCGGAAAAGAGAGCTCAGAAATAATTTCTTTTAACGATCGCTGACGAGATCGAAACCACGTGGTCCGGTTCTACTGCTTGATCTATTTTCATTACTTGATTTATTTGATGTCTATTACAGGCATTTTTTGGTTTTGTATAAGAATACTTTTGGAACTACCGAAAGCAAAGCATTGCAATTTTGTCCGATACTCAAGCAGCTATAATGGTGCTGAGTTTTAACACCATCATCTCGAAATTAGTTTGGGAGTGCCTTAGCAGACTAAACAACCCAGCCAAAAAAAATAGATTTGCACTATAGTGCGCAGCAGGGCATATTCGAATCAGCGGTAGCGACGAAGCTAACCTATTAGCAAGGAAGATCCCCACAACTTCGTTTGTGGAACAGAAAGCGTTTTACGGTACAGAAATGATAACCTGCAAAAAACAACTGAAGGAAAGAAAGGGTTGAGTTGGTTTGAGATATTCCTTGGACATTACAACAAGCAAAGATCTTGCTAGAATTGAGTAGAAGCAGCTTTTGTATCGTCACAGGTTTCCTTACAGGTCATTGTCACCTTGGGAAACTCATCACAAGGATAGATTAGATTAGATTAGGAATGGGGTAGCCACCGCTAATTTTGCCTTCTTAATTAGGCCTATCATTTTTGAGAGCGGCTCTTTTATGTAGCTGTTAGCTGTGGAGTTCTCTACGCCAATTACTAGAAACCTTGTCCTCCCTAGGCCATCGCAGTGACATAAAACATTAACTGGGGTTTCTTCTTCCTCTTGACAGAATCTACAGAGAGCATTATCTTCCAGACCAATATTAAACATATGTCTATTCAGCCTACAATGACTGGTCAACAGACCTACTATCACTTTGACAGTCCTCCCGTCTTTACTCAGTAGGTCTTCAGTAAGCTCAAGCCTCTGTTTCCTTGTCTTTGTCGTGGTGAGCTTTTCCACCATTCCTTGGACCTATTATTTGTGCATTCGTAGATGGAATTTTTAATTTGCGGTTTGGTGATGTTGAAGGAAGGGCCGGCTCCTCCCTTCACGCCCGTGTGACTGGGGGCCCAGGCCAAAGTTAATTTCCTTTGGGTGATCACCTCATTTAAGGTTCTTAGGCAATCCCGAACCAGTTTTGAGTTAGCACTTGCGGAACTGATCGCTTTAGGTGCTGCCTCACTGTCAGAGTAAAGAACCCTCAGGCTCCTGTTCCTTTAGGAACTCCTTTGCCTGTCTTTGTCCTGGTGATCTTTTCCACCATTCCTTGGACCTGTTATATGTCTATTCGTAGATGCACTTTTTAATTTGCGATTTGGTGATGCTGAAGGAAGGGCCCGTTACTATGAAAGGCTGGGGGCAATTTCCTTTGGGTGCCCATCTAAGTTGGGGCTCTTACGCAATCCCAAACCAGCTTTGAGTCAGCACTTGCAAAACTGATCGCTTTAAGTGCTGCCTCACTGTCAGAGTAAATACAGACACTTTTACATGGTTCGGTCCATTTATATACTTCTCTGACACAGTGGTGAAATGCTGCAACCTCAGCCTGGAATATCATCGAATCCTTGCTGAAGCTCAGTGAAAGGGCCTTGATTCTTTCTACGCCGTAATCAGTTTTAGAGCCGTGTACCAGTTTGAGTCCGCTCTTACTGGGGAGCCATGGTTCCAGTCCTTCCTATCTGGTATTACAACCTGATATTTCCTATCTAGGTTCAATTTCTGAATGATGGCGTTGCTTGGCATCCCCGTTAGGGGCGTCGCCTTGAGTTCATCTAGTAGTTTTTGATATTCGGTGCTTGACTGTGCATGAATCTTTATGCTGTAGATCTAGCACTTCCTTGTGTAAAAATTTGTAGCGGTGGCAGGGCTTAGAATAATTATTTCCATGGCGGCGGTGGGACAAGGATAGGTCTGAAGCAGAATAGAGACTGCAGGTTCTGCAAGTCGGAGGATAAAAATCCGAAACATCTGACATCTAACAGCATCGCTATTACGGAAATCCGAGCTAATTATCTCGGCAAAGACGAAGAAGACCTATTTTTAAATTTTACGCAAAATAAGAAATAAAAGATTATAGATTACATAAAGATGCCTAGATAGTCCAGAGGTATGTATGCACTAACTCGAAATCATTAACCAGAACTGGATACCCCATAAGAAAATGGCATTCACCTATGCAACTTCATTCTCCTATAAGACTCCACAAGTTGTGACCATAACAGACTTGGCCGGTAATTAGAAAGGAATCGATCGATAAACTGTGCTATGTGCAATTTGACCTTAAATACTCGAACGGTGTAATACTTTTTTACCGCGTGTACATTACAGGACACTAAGTAAGTTTCCCGATCTATTTGTATCAAAGTTTAGTTTCAAGTCAAACCGATATGCGCGAAATGATAGAAACGATTTAAATTTCACTATCCACACGGTTTTTTCCAAGAAAGAGATCTGAAGCGAAATAGAGCAAAAATTACTTCCGATTAAACATTAAATATTCTGTATGAGAATTTCATAATTACATAATATTATTTTTAATTTGATAAATGTCAAAATCGACACTAATCGTTCACGAAAAAGTGTCGACTTCCTTTGCGATACTTCAATCATGGTGTTACACAATTAATCGCTATGAAACGAAATAAGTTCTAAGTCAACTGCAGCACACACGATCTTAAGACTTTCACTTAATCATTTTTAATAATAATACCGGTTAGCGTCTTCTGGTCAAACATGCACGCATCCACGAAGCGTGCTAATTTGTAACGAGCCGAAAATGTTTCAGATCCAACTCTTAATGGTGTTATGTATGTATCTACATTCAAAATCAGAAATTTAATACATATATGGTTGCGCAAGCCAGGTTATATGCACGTTTTATGACATAGATACGCTTAAAACTGCCAGCATATGAGTCCAGATGTAAATATACTCTATATGTGTTGCTAAATACCAAGATCCTTGTTATATGTATCAAATAGAATAGTAAAATATCAACGGCGTAGCGTAGAGTAATGACTGGTTTACTTTTACTTTCTTTAGAACTGAAATAAGATTATAAAACATTCCTCCTGTAATACAGGTTATGATTAAGCTGGTAGTACGGAACACGTTCTGTTTTTTTTTGTATAAATAAATTCTAGTTAAATAGTATCGTTCTATGTGAGAAAACCTCGTCGCCTTTATTTCGATTCAATGATTTTGGCGTGTGAAACGATTTTGTCACCGATACATGCACATAATTGAAAACGGTTACGCATAGTCCATTCACTTTTATATCAATCGGAAATTAGAACAAGCGAAACAAAGCGATTTAGATTCTGATTACTTTAACGATTGTTCGTATCGTTGATCTAAGTGAGTTAAATGTATATTATCATTTCGTAAGTATACATAAATATAAATACTGTTATGCAAATATGCTACACTTCATTCAGTAAAATTTGAAATAACTAAAAAAAAATCGAATTTTTCATAAAATTTAGGTCAGGTGACCATAAGTTTAATTAAGGACTTATACATTGAATCCATTTCGGAAAGGGGGTGATAGCCGCAGTGGTTAGGCGGCTGACTACCGTTGTGGCACGACGATAGGAGCCGGGTTTCGATTATGTGAAAGGACGGTGATATTTTTTCAGAGAGTTGAAATCCGGATCGACTTACTATTCGCTGTCGGGAGCAAAGTGATTAATAACAATAATATTATATACATATATGCCAAGGATTAGAACTTATAAGCCAAGAATTCGTCCACAGCAACACCTCCAGGCAATTTATTGAAACAAGAGAGACCTACATATATATAATATAGTGAATTTCTACAAAATTGATTCTGGAGTCTGATTGGATGTCTGATCTAAGTTTGAATTTACTTGTATTTTTATAGACAATACTCAGGTGCTTCATATAAAATTAGTGAAATCTATGCGTTACAAACAAGGGCTTACAATGAGGTTAGCTATCCTTCTCGAACACAACGCGAACCGTCCTTTTCTGTATCTTAAAGATCTCATTTTCTCATTGGGCACATTTTCAGCCAAATCACGTCTCACCTCTCTCAGTGCAAAACATGCAGACGAGAGCCTGCCAGAAAGACTGCGGACATACTGCGACCAACTTTAATCTGAATCTACTGTCAAACCCAGAAATTTTAAATTACAATATGACATAAGTTGTAAATTATTGATATTAACGTTCAGATTTGATGTATTTTGTTTATATAGTAAGAGTTTAGTTTTACTCAAATTGAGGCTGATCCTATTCGCATCAAACCACAACTGCACTTTAGTAAATTCATTATATATAAGGCTTATCCAGGTCTTGTAAATTTGGAGCACGCCAGATTAAGCGAAGAGGATTAAATGGGATCGAAAATCTAGATCGTTTATAAATATAAGACATAGAGTTGGTCCCAATACCGAGCCCTGTGGAACCACCACATGAAACTCAACTAATGTTCGAGTAGGTGTCTCCAACTCTCACGCTTATATATTGACTGAGATCCGAGGGATAAGAGCGAAACCAATAATTAACGGCTCCCCGAAAACTATACCTTTCAAGTTTACGGAGCAGGAGGCAATGAGAGATACAATCAAAGGCCTCAGACAAATTGCAAAACACTGTTGCAACAACTTGCTTGTTATTAATTTGGAATTGGGGGTGCCTCATGGCTCCATTTTGGGACCAATACTTTGGAACTCATTACTCTAGAATGACGTACTGGAAATTAAGTTGCAGGGACGCTCGAAGACTGCTGCTTTTGCCGACAACATTCGTACAATTCATAGATTCCTACATTAAGAATTACGACTTCTCGAAACCAACTTTCGTACATTGAATTCAAACTTTTGTATATTCGATAAAATGAGAAATGTTGTGTATTGTTGCCATCCTGATTATCAGCATCATTATCATATTATATTCTGCAATATATATAATGGAATTCGAATAGAATTCTGTAAATAGAAATACTATAATCTGTCTGTATGTATATTTATTACAATTAGAAAACGTTACGGTTTAACAGTCATTAGTTAGTTATTTATGATGCAAGTTGGTACATACAAAAATGAGTGAAAATCGAAGGGATGATAATGTTCCTAGTACAAGTTGTAAGAAGCTTAGATCTCATTAACTTTGTACACTTGAAACTAAGGAGAATGTTCAGCATCTATCAGACATGAGCAAGGGCAAAATTGTCGAATATGTATACACTGAGCTGGCAGCGTTTCATCCAAAATTATATAAAAACGACGAAATAGGGTGATAGAAGAAATGGAGTGCCCTCTAAAGTTGAGGATAACACGATCATGGTCCAGGTCAAATAACTGATCCTAAGGATTTTTAAGACTTCTGCAAGTGTTACAACTGAAATTGTCCAACTTATGAACAGAGCAGACTTAGATGTAAGCAATGAAGATGTTGATAACCTGTGAGAGCTTCACACTCCGAGCCATTGACCAATAATGAATTGATTGAAATTCAAAATATCGACATGATAAATAGAGAAAATAAGTACATGATTGTTCCCACAGGTCCAAAATTGACGTTAGAAAATCTGCAAGAAGCTTGGAAAAATTTTTGAATATAATAGAAGAGAATGATCCCAATGAAAAACGACATTCACAAGTAAGAAGAGCAGTTGAAAGAGATGCAGCTCCTTATCGAGGTATTTGCCAGGAAAAACAAACCAAACTCGATGTCCAATTAACGTTGGATAAATTTTTAGACAAAAACATGTAAATTTTTGTTCTGTTATATCTTACGTACGTTTTATAAATACAAATTTAAATGTTGTTAGCATATGTTACTATGAATTTTTTTTTCTAAAGAAAACTATTAAATAGTAGGGAGTCTTCTTTAACTCAAAAGGCAATTTCAAGGAACATCTAGAACAAGTCACTGGCAAGGCGGTAAACAGAATGAGAAGACTAGCATGACTGCTACCAAATATCAGAGGTCCAAATAGCTTCAATAGAACTGTGCTCACTAGTATGGTTCATTCAATTACCCTTTACAGAGCATCAATATGGGAAGACGCATTGTTAGTTGAAAGGTACTAATCAAAATGGCAGCTGCATATAAAACTGTGTCCACTGTGGCACTCCAAGTAATTGTGGGGATCCCTCTTATAGATCTACATGCACAAGAAAGAAAGTCTATATGCGATCAAAGAAACGTACCCTAAACATATGGCAGCAAAGATGAAACAACTCTTTAAAAGGACAATAGACGAAAGAGCTAATACTGGATTTGGTAAAATGGATTAAATGTGATCATAAGGGGATAAATGGTTTTAGGAAAATGGTTGGTGGAGCCAAAGTCACTGTAATGTACACAATCTTTCTATGTAACCAATAGGAGAGCACAATAGGAGAAGTATGGAGTAGACTGGCTGAAATAAATGTAAAGAAAGTAGTAGATACCATGATAGAGTCCAAGGAAAACAAGACAAGATGATTCCATGCATGTTCCAGGGCGATAAGTGCTTGAATATTGTTTGCGATTGAAATCAAAATTCGCTTTAAATATGTAGTAATATAAAGTTTCAAATAATAACACATTTTCCGGTCAAATTTCAAAGACATTGATGTAGCTAAAAAACATTCATTATCTAATATGTAGGCTAAATACAGGAAGATATTATTTTTAGCAGTTCGTGAAGATCTAGATTATTTTGTGATAATGACTCAATTAATCACAAACCTACTTTCTTCAAGTCTATCTAATGTCTAACTCGGGTTTTTAACCTCTATATTTAAAACGTCACCTTTCGACACGTCAAAAATTAAACAAGTCCGTCTTTTACGAGAGTTACAAGTTTCAGGATATTCAATTCATTGGAAATATATCAATCAATTGTTAATTATATCCACGCGTACAGGAAAATAATTATCATAGAAATGCAATCCACTAACAACCGTTTTGCGTTACTAATTGTTGATAACCATACGCACGTATTCAATTAAGACCAATTAGCATGTTTTAGGCAAACGCGAGGGTAATAACCAGTAGAATATTTACCATATCCGGGAATAAGCTAAGAATTGTACCGCACTTACATAAGACTATAACAACGTTGTAACTTATAATTCTTTGCGGTTAATTCCACGCCAATTAATGATCTTTTTTCGGAGTTCTCGAAATAATCGTCAACCTTCGATTTAAACTTCTTAAAATACTTAAATCTTATAACAAAACATCTCCACACCTTACTGAACGTTACACATCACAAAATTACTGCATTTAACGTTTGCATAATCCCTAAACATTGCACTAGATGCCTATATTTAAATAAATTACTTTTAAGTAATTTGTGTTCACCTCACGAAATCGCACGGGCGTAACCTAAATGTTCGAGGAACAATTGCCGGAGTTTACATCGCGTTTACCTTGGAATTATCATACATAGATTGTGCATTAAAGTGTAAGGGATTAGTAACTGTTGTCGAGGAGGTAGCAATCTACCTAATTCAAGAGTCTAATTAATAACAATGAAAAAAATAATCGTGACTGTCGGTTGTTTACAGGTTTCGCTAACATCGACAACACGTTATTTTCGATATAATTACGCCTAAATGTCAACTACTTCTTGCGTAACGTTTACAACTGCAACTTAATCTTAAGATTAGCAATGCTCGACACTAACAAGTGGCGTGCAGCTCTTTAGCGTGTATATTTAACAGCGAAGACGTGATTATATTTTATTAGGCAAAAATTAGGATATGTAAAGGCAATTATTGGTTAATTTTCTTCTGGCAAATTGGTTACATTGAAAATTGCTCTTAATAAATGATTCTGTTTTGGATTTAATGATAATTCTAATACTGAAACGATGACTGTTTTATCATCTTCTTATGTTTAATATAAATTAAATAAAGCAATTTTGATTCTGATACCACATGTTTGCCCTCAATTTCCATCGTTTAAAATTGAAAGAGAAAGGCGGACACTACTAATTTTTAGGACCTCTCTCTTCCCTTGTTATCCTCTTTTTTCGCAGCTTACATTATTAGATTTCAAGGGGAAAAAATTAATTAATTAATTAGAATAGAGGTGGACGAACTGGAAGAACAGAATATGGAGAGAAGAGGAAATACCAAACGATTGGAAGAAGTCATTGATAGTACCAATATACAAAAATAAAGGAAATAAGAAAGAATGCAATAATTACAGAGGAATATCCCTTCTAAGTACTAAAATGAAGATTCTCGAGCAAATAATAGATAAAAGATTAAGAACAAAACTCGAAAATACTTTACATGAGTCACACAGCGGGTTTAGAAAAGGAAGGAGCACACAAGACCAAATATTCTCTGTAAAACGAATAATACAAAAAGCCTCTAGAGAACAGAAAAAAGTATTCTTAGCATTTGTAGACTTGGAAAAATGATTCGATAAGGTACCAAGAGAAAGATTATGGAATATATTAAGAGAAAGAGGTGTCAATAGCAAAATAAGACCATTAATACAGAAAATATACAACAACAATACCAATGCTGTAATAGCTAACAATTTAGAATCGGAGATATTTAAAACAAAGGAGGGACTGCGCCAAGGAGGCAGTCTGAGCCGAATGCTGTTCATTATACAGGATGGCCATTCGAAAACGAAACGGTATTGACTTTGGGCATTTAATGTCATATAAAAATAAAATGCTCAGACACATCAACTTTTTTTAAAGGAGACATTTATTAGGCGCACAAGCAAACCCTCATCTGCAATCCCTTGGGCAGGGTGGAACTGACCCCAAAAATCTTAATTGAAAGGAGGGTTGAGTTGTGCCTAGTTTATGGCATTACATTACATTATGATGCCCAAAAATTAACTTATTTCTGTTATTAGGAGAAGCGATTTACAGTATAGAGATAACAAACTTACATGTATTAGTCAACTTGATGTTGAAAGTGAATTACAACTCAACCCTCCTTTCCATTTAAGATTTTTGGGGTCAATTCCACCCTGCCCAAAGGATTGCAGATAACGGTTTGCCTGTACGCCTAATAAATGTTCCCCTCAAAAACAAAGTTGACGTGTTTGAGCATTTTATTTTTATATGACATTAAATGGCCATCCTGTATATATGGACGACATTATCAAACAATGTACAAGAAAAGGTAAAAAGATCAGAGTTGGACACCTTAATTTGAAGGCAGTCGAAGTTTCGAAAGGGGCAAAAGCGAAGGGGGCAATAAAGGCGGCTAGGCTGGTGGAGACACTTATATAGAATGGAAAATACAAGACAAACAAGAAGGATATGGGAAGCAAGAATAATGAAAAATAAAAGAAGAGGAAGGCCAAGAATTACATGGAATGACGTCATAGAAATACTGGGAAGGAAAGGAAAGTAGGAAAGGAAACATGGCCAGAAGTGAAAAACATGACAAGGAATAGAAATAAATGGAAAAACTTTTTAAAAAGCTAGAAGAAGATAAACGCTCTACACCACTGTTATGGTAGAAGGGATTATTGGATTATATATATAATTAGAGTAGAGGTAACAGATTCATTGGGTGAAAATATGAAAAAAGTTTCGATAAGTATGTATTTGTCTAAAAACGCTTCATAAATATATAAAAAAACAATTTGCACAGGCGACCAAATGTTTGGTTTTTAATTTCATTCTTGAAACTGAAATGACACATGAAAACAAAAAAATCCACCGAAGATATGCCTTCGAGGTGTTAAAGATGTAACACCTCATATCATGAATACGTTTCGAGGAAGAAGGAAATTTCAAGTATTTGCTTTTAAAAATATTTTTAAAAGAACAATTCAAATGAGAAAGAATTTGACATATGAATTATATTCTTGACGTTTGCACCTATAGCCTCACGAGTAGCTTCTATTTCTGGTACAACACGATGGGTCATTCCATTTAGTGTGAGAAAATGGGGGAGGGTGGGGTGGAAAATATTACTCATAGAGGTGGAATGTAAATAGCAAAAATATAATTTATATATCAAATTGTTTCTTCCTATCAGGAGTTAATGGATGTGATTTTAAAATTTTTTAATTTAATTTTGGTTCCTGAGTTGTTTGAGGTGAGTCGTTTTCAGAACACTACACTGTATAAGAAGCTACTACACCACTAATTGTAAACATCACAGCAAAGGTGACAAGACTCCATCCTGTGCACAGCTAGCTGCCACGATTGCCTTTATAGTGCATAGATTCTGTGACAGATAAACCGTTCTGTTTCTTATCTTCTTAAGGCGTCGATCCACCTCGTCACCATTGACTCAACACTACAAACGCCTCTCCTATCGACCGAAAGGACAGTTTGGTAGGTATATTATTTCTCCGGTAAAGACAACTTTGCCAGAGCCGAGTCCCTCAAATACCGATCAATTAGCTTCTCTAAAGTTTTGAGAAGAAAAGCTGTGAGACTGCTGGCCCATCAGCAACAACTTCACTTCCATGTAGGATGTTGTGCCCTGTTTGAGAATGAAGACCACGTGAGCCTCTCTCTAGCTATTTGGTATGTAGCCTGTAGCTAAGGTAGCCTTTAGTAGGGTATATAAGACAGGAAAGAGTGGATCCAGGCCCTATTCTAAAAATGGCGTATTTGAGCAAAACTAAGTTCCACAGATTCCGCTCCAGTCTGGGTTTGAATGGTCTCGGAGCCCGGAAAGTGCACCTCTAGAAGGTGCTTTTTGAGACAAAAGCTTTTGGTCTGAGTAGAAATATTTTTGATCGAAAATATTTGATTTCTTTGACAGAAAAATATTAAGATGTGTTTGGCTCAAATTTTCGTAACAAATTTCTACGTGAATATGAAATTTTTGAATCCCGATTTTTGAGTTAAAAACATTTTTTAACATGGAAAATTTGATTCCAATTCCAACGTAAAAAATCTTTGAATTCGACTCAGATTTTTTAAACTTTTTTGCAATTTCTGTATAGAAAATCTTTAAGGCGTCTTAACTGTTTCTTGGACACAAAAATTTTCTACTAAAAATCTGTCGACTCAAAACTTTTCTACTAAAAAGTTTTCAATTCAAAATATTTTGACGTCCTCTTTTCTTATTCTTCTCGTCGAAAGTTTTTGGACCTTCTTAAATCGAATTTACATATTTCCGAAGCATATCCTACTCGTTAAGGGGCATTTGTATTGCCAGTTGATGGGAAGGTGCTTAATAATCGAAATTTAGTTTAAACTGACACTACATATACAGGGTTGCCCACTAGGCCTTCTTTCTTAAATAGTACGTTTAATATTGATTTGATCAGAAAATGTTAAGTTCATATTTTATTCGGAGATTTCTTGGTTACAATTTAAAAATATTTTGAGTTCCCCAAGGACCTCGGTTTCATCTGTACAGGACTGTACTTAGTTTTTTTAACGGAACATCCTATATGTTTTTATGTTTTTGATATGTTCATCGAATTTTGAGTCAACATTGTTAAGACTTTTATCCGCATAAGTCTACCAATTTAGGAGAAAAAACGTGTTTTTTTTTTAATTTCCACCGAAATTATCGGTCATTTAAAAAATCATATCTATTCAATCCTTGACTGGAGAGTGATCAAATTCGAGATTTTTTGTAGGTTTAACGAAATTTATTGTAGAGGGACTTTATTGATATTTCTTTGTCAACCGCAGAAAAATTGGAAAAAATTATTTGTTCTGATTAAATCAATATTAAACGTACTATTTAAGAACGACGGCGAAGTGGGCAACCCTGCATAATTAATAATCTGTTTATACAATCAGGCAAAGATACTGTTGAAGCTACTTCACCACTTAAAAAAATACATATGGACAACTGGCCTCACATTTCTCACCAGAATTCTTGCATGTATATTTTTGTAAGGTGGATATGTATGAGTTTGCATTGCAATCGTATAAGATCCAAATCAACAGACATTTATTGTGCTTTGTCATTTAAAAGCACTACTTCTAGATGCAAGTTTTCAATAGCATCACGTTTAAAGAGTCATTCACTTGCTTACCTAAAATGGATACAGATGTTTAAGTGAGCATTACACATCCCACATTGAAGAGGTGAAGGTGCTACATGCATATTTGTCAAGTATGAATATTATCTGTAGAAATATCAACGTGTAAATGAAAGTTGATATTTTACCATTGCTATTCCTTAATGGGTTCGTTAATTATACAAGTATGTATGTATGTATGTACTTATAATATCTGGTTTTTCATCTTAAAAGAGAGCATCTTAAATATTCACATTTAATCTTGTTCAGGTCAGTTTCGTAATATCTCTCGTATATTTTATATAAAGAACTACTTTCTCCATCATTTAATCCAATCATGTCCACTTTCTTTATAATATGTAAAATAAATATAAAACGTGAGATTCAAAATATTGTAACCATTTTGGAATAAAACTGTTTGGAATTTTTGGTTTTATGATGATTTACTACATGATTATGTTAATTTAAATAAAATTTTCCTATTTAAACAAGCATAAATTATCAAAGCAATGAAGTTAAACAATAAACAATAATTATCGACGCCATTTCACTTCTAATGACGAAATTAAAAACGACAACTCGAAGAAAGTGCGTGACATTGACTCTATAATAGGCGCAAATTAGAAGAAACATCGGTCAAAGAAACTTCTTCGCTCAGATATAGATAGAATAATAAATTAGGATATAACTAAAAGCTCACGTCTCATCGTTTATTCAAGATATCCTCGAATACTTTAATTAATTTGAAGGTGAGATTGTGTGAATATCGAAATTAATTCAGAATATTTGTTTTCAAGGTAAATTGATAGACGTAAACATTTTTGGAAAAAAGAGAGAGTTATTATATCAATTTCGACATCACTCAAGCTAAAAGGTAATATTTATCGGACGTAAATGTGAAATATATAGAGTAAAACACGCTTTCTTCTTCCTCAATAGATAATGACACAGGTTTTCTGCGTATTCTGTAATTTATATGCTCTCGTATATCAAGTATATACTGCTTTCACGTATTTTAGAAATTATAAACGACGATGGAGATTTTACTTACCGATGTCCTCGCCCTTTGAGCACCAATACCAGCGACGAATGCAAGAATAAGTAGGTTGAATAGTAACTTCATATTGCACTTGTGGTATCACATGCAATAAGTACGCGTAGTGGAAATTGAAGAACGAGATGTATTAGATATCCTTAATGTTCGTGTAAAACGCGATTGTCTGTTATGTTATACATAAGAAGAACGTTCTGGATATGCGGAGACCTGCAACAAAGAAATGCAAAACATGAAATCTGTAATACTACGGCTTACTACCTGCTGAATGGAACCGTAGTTTGTCGCTCTTGCAATAACATTGCATTATATAAACGCATATACGTGGACATAGCATAAATATGAGAATTAAAGAATTCTAATCTAATGTTCTGTATCACAAACTGAAACTTAGATTTATTAGGTAAAAGTGAGTCTCTAGCATTTGCAACTAACTTTTTACAACTTGTTGTTGCTATTTTTAATGTCATTTCACGTTTGTAAAAATAACAAAACACTGTCAACATACCCAGCTGCTAATCATTACCTTACGATCTCTCAGATAGTAAACATTTTAATTATTTATTGTATAAAATAGGGCAATCGATCATAAAATTATCTATATAAATAATTACCAGTATAAGTAATAACCAGCATGAATAATGACCAGTACAAAAACGACAAGTATGAATAATGACCAGTATAAAAAATGACCAGTAAAGAGGTAGGCCAAAGAATCACCTACCCAATTGACACAAAAAGAATTAAAATGAAAAATAGATTTTCTATTTTTCATTTTAATCATCAATACTCACTAACGTTTAATCATGAATCACAAAAAGAATTGCCGCTGGTGCGGAAGTAATAACTTCTTAAGAGGTATTGACGAGACTAAAAAAAAAAAAGAGAATAGCGGGGCGAGGGAGGTGAAGGGGAGGGCGGCAAGCAAAATCTACACTTACATAAAAATATAAATGGTGTGCCCTTTATTTAGATATGATTGCATAAGCTTATCAACAACATTAATTTCGTTAGTCTATACAAATGTAACAAGTGCGGAAGAAAGGAAATGTGAGGGGTGGGAGAAGGGGGAGGGAGAAGGGGATGACAGCTACTAAATTGGAACTAAAATTAGGCCACTTGCTGTCATTAAATATTTAGTTGTACTCTTCTACTATGAACTTAAAAATTCAGTTACAGATGATAATGATGGTGATAATGAGAGTGATACAAACTAAATCGCCAAAGAAACTTCTACACCTTAGGGCGTTATAGGATTCATAAACAGTAATAACAATCATCTAGGTGTTATGGAATTCTCCGAATAGCTCTATGGTTTTAATTAAAATGTGTCTTGATTTGACATTTTTTTGTGGCAGGCTTAAAAAGAAAAATCTGAATTCTCCACTGATGTATCTGGACTCGCGATATTAATTGTCACCAATGAGCTGTTATTTTAATTTTTAGCAACATATAGGTACAACCAGAAATATTTCACCTCCTAAATTCTCGTCATGAAGAGAACAAACTATCAACTGCATTGATGCCTGTAGCAATGGAGCAGTTTCATATGAAGGTATGGAATATCTTGACATCAAGTGATGTGAAAGAAAAACAATAAAAAGACATTTGCAAGTTTTAGAGATTCAAACAAGAGAACAGAAGCGATATTTAATGAAATTCTATGTGCAAGCAGTTCAATGTATCATTTAAAAAACATCCTGCCAGTGCGCAAAAGCAGAAGGTTTGTTACTCAAACCTTACGGAAACTTTATTGCCCTAGTAAGCACACGAAGAATATCTGTGCCACATACACTCTATGTAGGTACGAAGGCGTATTTTTATGTTATCTACCTCGCTATGAAACAAAAGAATGACGATGTCAAACAAATTCATGAAAAATTGCTGTCACTGTTACAAGTACATGTGCTAAGTTGTGTTTAGTTTGAGTTGTTTGCAGAGATTTGAAACGGTCTACTTCTCGATAAAATGAGTGAAACTAAGGTTGAACAGCGTAATAAAGTTCCTGACAAAAGAATGCAATGGTCCACAAGCAATTCATAAAAGAATGGTTGCTGTGTATGGGGAAGATGCCCCATCTGATTTCTAAATCAAATATTAGTCTAAATTGTTTCGATGGGGCCGAAAAGTCAATCAATGCTGATCCAAAGTCCGGACGACCTGTTGAAGCTCGAACGAAGATCTTTGTCATTGCCAATGAAGTCTGCATATTCGTAGCAAGTCTCTTCAAAATTTTGCATGACGACTTGGGTATGAAGAACGTGTCTGCACGGTGGATACCCAGATTGCTTACACCTAAACAAAAACTGTACAGAGAAGAAGTTTCTTGAGAAAATTTGCCCGAGTTGGAGAGGGACAAAACGTTTTTATCTCGAATTAGAAGAACTCGAACTATCTCGAAAACAAAAATCCATGCAGTGGGTTCATAAAGGCTCTCCACCATCAAAAAAGGCCAAAACACAATTTTCTGGAAAGAAACTGATGGCAACTGTTTTCTAGGATGTTGAAGGAGTCTTGCTTATTGAATATATGCCCAGAGGATCTGCTATAAATGGAGAGGTCTACGGAAATACAATTAAAAATTTAAAAACTGCTTTAGAGGAAAAACGCTCTCATTCTTACCCACAAAAATAATTGTTGCTGCACGACAATTGCCGGCTTCATAAGGCAAACAAAGTTCAGCAGATAATCAATGATGATACTTAGCGTCAGACTTCCTCTTATTAAAAAATTTAAAAAAGCATCTCAAGGGAAAGCGTTTTGGATCTGATGAAAAACTCAAAGAAGTTGTTGAAGAATATTTTGCGGGGTTACCGAAGCAATTTTTTTTGTTCTATTATGTCCTTTTTTCATGGTTCTGGTTGGTAAAGTCAGAATATCCCTGTGGATTAATCTCGAACCCTCTGATTTACTAATTGAATGAAATTTTGAGAACACTTAAAGAATGAGGTCCGCCAAATAGAAAATATACTTATTGAACATTATGAATTCATCGGCAGACGTTACTTTAGAAATAGAGACTGTACATTGCAATGAAAACTAAATTCTCTGAGGAAACTAAATCTTCACCTACATATATGTGATCAAAGATCAAAGATACATACAAAAAAAAATCACCCACGATGAATAAATATTAATGAATATTACTTTTATGGCATTGCAAGAAATAGAGATCCATGTTTATTAAAGACAAAAGCAAACAACATCTATAAATGGATGAAAACAGAATCGAGGCGAGCTAAAATCATGTCCACTCAATATTACATATTGTGACATATATTATTGGCGCACCCGTATGCATAATATTCATTCTCTAAATCTTGAATTATAATTGCGTTAAATATGCATTAGTAATATGTGACAATATGCGCCTAAAGGTTAAGCGATTAACGTTAGTAATTTACGTAGAAATGTTTCGCATTTTTTCAGCGAAAACTTCCTTATCGTTCGAAATATTAATTTATATTTATATCGTTGAAAAAACATTATCCCAGCTGGCTATTCCGACTAAACTTTCGATTCGTATTTATTACTTTCGAACTCCTGCATGCATCATTGCAACTATACTATACAGTTATTACAACAATTCGTTTACGATAGTTATGCGTTAAATCGCTACAACGACTTAATTTTAGACGTGTCGACGTGAATTGCACGTGACGAATACAAAAGTATGGTAGCATCTGACATAATCGGAATAGAAGAATGTATTATGTGTATGCTCAGTTGAGAAATCCCGATGCGACATTAGAATATGAAAATAGTATTGTATGTAATGAGGTAGTTCACATTAGGATTAGGAATTGTCTAATTTAATTGCAATGAGTAATAAGGTAGTAATTTGTGGAACAGGGAAAGTGAAATTGTAATATCTTATTTCCCTAGAACAATCTCATCTTAATAATAAAGCTGGTGTTAAAGCTTTGGCACTGATACAGTTATTAAATGATTTATTAATTTAAAATAAAATACAATAACACAACTCAACGGAGTCGGTTCTTCCAGCACGATTTTTTCATCACTGTTTATTGTCTCATCTTCCTCCTCTAGTTTGTCATGATTCGGATGCAACTCTATGATGGATATGTCAAAGCGTTGTGGCAATATCTAACACGCACACATCATCTCGATGATTTTATCTTGCCAATCGGTTGGCATCCTCTGCCAGTATTTCCACTGTTATTAAAATATAGCAATTTCCATAGCACCTTCTGGGAAATGGTCCAAGAAGGTCAATGCCTGAACCCCACGGTAGTTTACATTTTTTTTCACGTCTTCTCAAGCTTTTCCTGACATCTGATCGTGACATAAACATTGAATTATCCACTGTTTGGCAGTTTTAACGATGATAGCGGCAATGCTCAAAGATTTTGTGTTGACCTCCTTATCAATCTCCATGTATTTTCAGATATCGGTTTAATTGGGAAACAGTCCCATGATTCTGGACGGTTACTGTCTATTTCTGAGGAAGAAAATGCAATTTTGATATGCGCAGAGCAAAATTCAGAAATAAATTTGCAAAGATATCAGTCAAGATGGGAACTAATGCTGCTCTTGTTTCAAGATTCTTCCACGAATTGCAGTTGGTTATTAAGTATGTTTGTTATGCTTTGCTGCTTCTGATGACTAATTTTGTGACTAATGAGGCCGAGTTGACTCGGCATGATTATGGAACGTTCTTCATTGAAGATTAGATGAATATTTTGGGGGACATATTACTTGATCTGGTTGTTCTACCAAACTGATTCACAAGAGCTGCTCTGCAAAACTCAATCGCATTTTTTGTTTATTTGCACATCAAAAAAATTTCAATGCAAAATTAGTTGTATCTCCTAAACTGTCCATTTGCGTACACATCACATCTGAAAGTTTATGAGAAATTTTTGAACACCCTCCACGTTAGTCAATCAGAAATAAAAGTTCCTGCGTTAAAGTAGATATCTACTGGCCTTGACAAACAGTTCTTTGATGATGTTTCCTTTAAGTACTAATTTCGGAAAGCAACTAGAAGAATCAAAAGTGTCAATTGCTTAAATACTATACTTTAACACTACCAAAGACTTGTAGACGCATTTTGGAGCATTTTAAATTTGGATGCATAACGAGATGAGAAATAGTAACTTAATGCAATTGTTTCAGCTTATACATTGCGATAAATATTTTAGTTTGGAATAAATCAAGAAGAATTATCAACAAACTACTGAGTGTGGCACAAAAACCATGTGATGTTGAAATGATTCAAGTCAGTTTTCTGATATACATCTATGAATAATTTATAGGGAATTATTTTGGCAGCAGAATAATCAACCGAATACCGAACTGAGCTTTCGCTATTCGACTAATGGGCTTTCGAAACACGAGTCCCGAATAATTATTTAAATTTTGTGGGGTTGGTGTTACCGATCTTTGATCTATGTCTTACAAGCCCTCAGTCCTTGAAATTATATTGATGAAACCTTTTGTGGTAATACCTTCATTTAGTACCACGTCTTTCACGTATGTTGTATCAATATCTTGTATTAATTTTTTTACTACCATCATTCGCTCCTTTTTAGTGACTTTTTTTTCTTTCATTGTTACCACTTTGTCTAGTTGCCATTTGTTTGCTGTCTGTATTTTGACAATATTACGAAACATGTCAATTTTTCTTGCAAGCAAAACACGATGTTTTAGGGCAAATTTGAAGCACTTTATTTAAAGGCCTATCTTATTCATCATAACCTCCTAAGAATGGTGCATTATTTCCTTAGAGGGGAAGTAATGGCTCTTACAAACCTAGATTTAGATGATCCTAAACTGCTAACTCCACTACATTTGTGTACTTTCTTCGTCAAAATCTTTGATATTTCTGGATAAATCTGGCATTACATGATATGTAACCGATGAATGGATATTTTCTGGTATTGCTGGTTTTTCAAACCTTAGCACTATATTGTCAACTAGTTCGTCTTTTTTGACTCTCTTTTGTTTGGTTTGTTTAGCCGTCTATCTTTTTTTCACTTCACTTATCTTCTCTTTGAAAACACAAATCTTTGACCCTTGATCTCTTCTATCACTGTTTTACTAATCCATAATTTTTGTCATGCAGAGTCTGTTCCGAAACTTAACAGTAGATTTTGTTAGTTTATCCTATTGTACTGGAACACCTACAAGATTCCCATCTTTCTGAGGTTATCATATTATAGTCAGTTAAGCCAGAAAAGGAGTTGTTCTTGGTTATTCTGAGTTGGATGTTGATGTCATGTGACCGAATTATGAACGAGTCGGTTTTTTGCATTAAGGGTACGGCCAGAAGAACTTGGGAGTCTTTTCTTGGCCCCTATAGACTAATTTGTCTTAGACAAATCTTACGCGATTATAGATGTCTGGGGTTTTTGGCAGAAACCCTTCAATTCTATGCGGATCCAAGCTTTACCACAACCTTCAAATTGTTAGATTGATCACATTGAAAACGAGGAAAATGATCCATTTCTAGAAAAATCCACCAATTTGAAGATTGCATTAAATTCTTTAATAATTATCTTGTATATCAAGAACTGTTGGCTATTTAAGGAACCATTGCCTCTTCTAAAACTACAAGTGTAATATCCAAGATCATTCAAAATAAAATAAAATGCAAATTAAAGAGGCCTTACATTTTTATTTATAAATTATCAATAATTTTCAGGTCTATATCTCATGGTTAACTGGGTGATATAAAATTCGTCCTCGTATCTTACAGGTAAATCAAATATGGTGACCTCTACGTGAACTACAGTTTTCTAAAATTATCCAGATTAAAGGTATGTTAATCATATGAAACCGTTTATGGACAAAGAACAAATTTTCTCATCGCAAACTACATATTTGTTCTCGCCATAAAAAAGTAAAATCTAAATCAACCTGCTAACTTTACAAATAATACATTTTATAAATCGTTCGTTTTAATAAAGTTCGTTACGTTTTCGACATGCTGTTTTTAATATCTGTTGACCGCTGTAACTTTCACTTTTAGAAGGCAAAATAACGGCCGGTGTTAAATCAGTCTACCCAGTGTTTCAATTTTCCATTAAAACTGTACTTTGACGTCGGTACATTCGTTAGTAATAATTAACCCAAGTGCACGTAAGTACTTTATAGCTGCCAGCGTTTTACACTCTCAATTGATTTTAGAGACAATGTTTTTAATAGACTGAGCATAGATTTTGTATATGGGTTAAACGTATCTGAAAACAGAATTGTGCGGATAAAATTAAATTGTGTAAAAAAGCTTGTAATTACACGGCAATATTTAAATTTATTTAAATATAGGTACTACAGGAATGTTGGTCTGCTTAACATAATTCTGTAATGTTGTACATAATAATCTGCTTCAATATTTCCGTGTATTATGCTCCTTGATTACGAATGCAAGATTTTTTTCAATTACTTTTTGGAACAATGATAATAATCATTAGTATTAGAAACGATAATAATAGAATTGCTACTTGTTAGATGGCGCTAAAAATGTTGTTTACATCTAACTGATTTAAAGATAAACAACATGAAAGCTTTCCTGTCAACTGAAAAATTAGATAAAATATGTTTATCTGGGTTTTGGTTTGCTTCTATGGTCAATGGTATGAGATTTTATGGGTTAATTATTGATCGTTGATTTAAAGAAACAGAAAGAACAAAATGCATCTGTGGCTATTTAAAAAGTTTAAATTGGGCTTTCGAAATCATGAAATTTATAAACAAAAGTTAAGATAATGACTCAGTTTAGACTTCATCAAGAAGAAAATGCTTATATGAAGATTGGAATGAATTTGATATTCAGTAAAATCAACGTCTTTCAAAACTGTGCGTTAGTGATGTGACAAATTTAGATTTTGGTGAAGCTTTGAATCCTAGATGGGTAGATGGCTTACTATAGAAATTAATTCATAATGTAATAAAGAATACATAGAAAGTACTTCTATCTTTTTGGTAAGATTATAACTGGCGTGGTGGGGGGTCACAGACGAAATATCTTTGGCTGGAAAAACTAAAGGAATGACCAACAGGAGGAGTGTGGCTATTACAAAAAGTTTAAATTGGGCTTTGGAAATCCAAGTAAGATTATGGTCCAATTTAGACTTCACAAACTAGAGACAAAAAAAATTATACAGTTTTAAGACATAAAGAAGTAGATGTTGTAAGGATTTGTTTTAATATTCAGTTCACTCAACATCTTTCAAAACTGAGCTCAGCGTTGGTGATGTATCAAATTCAGATTTGCATTAAACTTTAAAGCCTGAATCAACCAATTCCGGGTTTCATGTACAACATAATTCGAAGCATATTATACAGTCTTAAAGATCATAAAACTTATATTGTGAACAAAATAAAGACTACCATAAATTTTGGACCTTTTCATTTACCACCATTTATTTTGAATTTAAGTATCGTGCGAACTTTGACTTTTGGCGAAAGCTGTAACACAAACTTTAATATTTTTGTACCTTTCTTATTTAATAAATCTTTAGAGTCTAAAACAGTACCCTAGTATAAAAAGAAACTATAATTTGTATCCCAACCTCTGTCTAGCTAAGCAGGTTAAGTGTTCCCTTAAAGTAAAGATGCACTAGACGTCTAACTCATTACCTCAACATCAGAAAACAATGAGTACACATTGCAAAACTTTGAGGATATCAGTATATAGAGTTTAAATGCTGTCCTTTTGTTTGGGACCAACTCTAAAAATGCATTCCTCAGTTATATTCAAGAAGCGCCCTAAATTCATTGCAATTTATATTTATGAAAGAATTATTGAAGATTGACGGAAGCTTAAAGCACACCGATATGAAATTGTCATCTGACATCAAGTAGTCGTCTTTTGACGAAGCGGTCATCATATCATGAAGTTATAATTCTAAGGGTGAATGGAGATGAACGTAATAAGTGGTGCAATTTTAGTTTAATTTCAATAGAAATCGATACGAAACTATAGCAACAACATTTCTGATTTCTCACTTGAATTCATTAATTGAGTTACCTCTCGTACAACTCTGATCCATATTTTATATTAGCAAAAGCAGTTGGTTCAAAAATGTCTTCACTCCAACATACAATCAAAATTTGAGATTATTGATAATGCTCGAATGTTTAAACAGTCCTCCAAAAAAGTGATTTGTCTGACAGAGAAATTACAGCCCAGAGAAAGTATTAAAAACTACTAGAATAGAAAATGTATTAATTGGACTTCATTCCCAGCGTTATGATTTTGCAAAAAATATTGGTGAATTGATCTTTTTGAACTACCTATGTTTGTGAAAAAGTAAAAGTGCCATATACATATAGAAAGAAGAAAATGACAGTTTTCTATGGTACTTAGAGAAAAAAATGAGGTGTGGACAGCCTGGTGATACTAATATGACTATTTCCTGGTACATCTAGAGGTTTTGCACAGATAAAAATATGGTGTTCCGATCCGACTATTCACTTGAGCATTCTTCCACTTTGATCAAAGATCAATGATTAATATCAACAATAAGTTGAATCTAGTATATGTAAAATGAAAATAAAAGAGGAAAATATCGGATACCAAATGGGAAGCTCCTTAAATGGAGGGTCGCCAGCGAACGCCGCATTATAATTTGTGTATGGTAACTACCTTGTCAAATTTGAACAGTTAGAACAAAACATAGTGCTAAGCATTTCTAGTAACTTCCTAGAAATCTTTTCGAAATAAATAGAAAAGATTTAGAAGTTTCTCGAGATACTAGATGTGGAAATTTAGAAGACATTATCGTGTATACCTTTTTTTGTTTACTATAACAACTAATAGGTAATTAATCTGATAATTCCGTTTTGAACGATTTACTATAAATAACTTGGCGTATATAGAAAGGAATCCTATGCTTTATAGCATGATAATGTGCAAGAATAATCTGAAAAAAAAACCTAAAATAAATTAAAAAATTCCGATAAAAAATTATTTAAAGCTTTGTAGTATTGGATATAAATTTTAAATATGTAGGAATTTAAAAATAAATTTTCAAACTTTTTCAGTCAAAAACAACCTTGACACACATCCTTATTAGATAGGACCGTACACTCGGTTGCAACAAAAATAAGACAAATTTAGTTTAGTAACTATTTAATTGCAAGAAAGAATGAGATGAGTGAGACATGGTTCGAAAATCAAAGAGCTTGGGGACCCAAGTGGAAGAAGAAGAAGGGGAAGGTCAAGGTTGAAATGGTTAAATGACGTTTTGGAAGATCTAAAGAAAAAAATCAATACTTGGCAACGGCAGACCAGCATTCTGAAGAAAATCAATTTAGAGACCTTTAAGTGGCGCAGGCCTCAGAGGAGAGGGAGGGGAGTGATATTTTTTCCATAATGCTAGGGCTTCATGTCTAACATTATGGTTTTGTTTTAATATTAATGAAGTGCCTTTCTGATCAACAGATACCAGATTTTGAAGAAATATTCATTTAGATGCCATCAACTTTTTCCAGTGCTCCTATTTAATACCTAATGGGAAAGCTTACACAGATTTAAATGCAGGATTCCCTGGCGATCTTCTACTTAGAAAGTCACAGATTAGTGTTGATCGTTGCTAGCAACTTCTAGAAATCTCTCCAAAATGAGTAGAACTGGAAAAGTTTAGGAGTCTATCGAGCTACTTGTAGGAAACGTTTAGAAGATATATTTCAGTTCTCTCTTGCATGTGTTCATAACGTTATGAAGTCAACGAGGAAAACTAATTATTTAATTCACGCAACGGTGTTTGACATCTCTTTTAAAATCAGTAATTTTTTACAAAAGGTGGGTTCAAACAATAGTGCGGTAGTTCAGTTCTCTTTTGACGTTAAACAGATGGTGAAAAAACATCTTGCATAATAATTTAGATAAACTTGATAGGATGCAACATATAAAAAAAATAACTTTGAGATGTACAACATTTTGTGTCACCCTGTATATTTATCGTACATCCACTCCTTAAAAATCGCCGAATATATGTCTAATATCTCAAATAACAGATTTGCATAAAAATGCACTGCCATTTTACTGATATTAGCGTATAACCTAGAAAATTGCAATTTAATTAATACTCCTTTTACTTTTCTTCGTCAGCAGATATTTGTCTTTGACGCAGCTATTTATACAGTGCATTTGAAAAGGATGGAAAAACCAATATCCATTGCAAAAGAGCAATATTATATTACGCAAAATTAATTTTTTATGACAGCCTGATAATAGTTTCAACATACATTTATGGATAATTTAATATTTTTGATCTACACTGTATATTAAAACTAAACATAATTTTAAAATAAGACGATAATTGTGCCACTTACACTTATGGGAAGCTTTATCATTATCCAAAAATCATAACATCCAGAATTTACGAAATTATTTTCGCCGGAAAAAATAAATCGAAAATTTCGAAAGGAAAGTTATAAAAAGAAAAAAATTAAAAGATATTCAATCACTAATCACCATAATCACGGACCGTATACAGAGTGACTATTAAAAAGAGCGCGTGCGACACTACACTGATTACAAGAGCATAATAGTAGGCGTAGGAGAAACAAACGACACAACTCCGCAAGACTGACTAAAGTCCAAGCGTAGAGCTTTGTAAAAATTCTGCAAAGAAATCCAAAACGGAAAAAAAAACTGTATCAGAAGTTTCCCTCTCACCTGCGTTGTATATGTGTTCTTGCAAGCGGTGTGGCCTTTCTCTTGTAGCCCCACTTTTAGTTTGACTTTTGCGACAGCAGACCATTACCTCGATTGATTCGTTACTACTTAGTAATTTGCTATGTGATAGATAACATTTACTTATGCGTTTGTGTTTGTTTCATGAAAAAGTGGCCGAGTAATTGTTATACAATATTCTGTAACTGAATCAAATCAGAAACGATAGTTTTAAGTAGTATTGAAGTAAAGATTCTATACTATGAAGATAATCTATGTTATAATTTTATCATTGTTAGTGCTGAAGCTAAGTTAAGCTAGTAATTAAAAATATATATATTAATTGGGAAATAAAATACATACATTACCAAGTTGTGACTATATGCTTCATATAGCAGTCTTCAAAGCTTAGATTTGAGAAAGTAAAGTTAAAAGTAGAAGTGTATTATGAACATATTTGAAAGACGATTTACTTTAAATGTGCATTTAAATTAAATGCATAAATTTGACGACTTCTCTGTAAAAGAGATTTTCAAGTCTTGACATATACACATATTTTATCATAATATTGAAATTATTGGGAATGTTGACCTGTCAGTTATTAAATAAAACCAATTTTATTTTTTCTCAATATTTTGTAAATTGTTAATTACTTCATCAGGAGAATACTACAACAACAATTATTATGTACAGAAAATTTAAGCTATATGTTAATTTACAATGTATGATTTTTCAAAATATTACGATGACATGATATATTAGGGAGCGTTTTTATATTCGCGGAATGGGGGATAAGGGGTGGAAATAAAAAACCAAATTATTTTTCTTTTTCAATATATTCACCTGCAAGACGGATACATTTTTCACATCTTTCAATTAATTTATTTATACCCTCATAAAAAAATGATTTCTCTTTATCTGCAAAATACGCCGAAACTGCCTCCTTGACTTCATCATCGGCAGTAAATCTTTTACCCCGCAGCTTTTTTTCATTTTCGGAAACAGGTAATAATCACTCGGCGCCAGGTCTGGGCTGTAGGGTGGGTGACTCACAGTTTCGAAGCCCACCTTATACAGGGCAGCTAACGCAACGCGGCTCTTGTGGACGGGCGCGTTGTCGTGCAAAAGCAGCACAACTTTCGTCAATTTTCTCCGTCTTTTCTCTTTAATGGCTTCTTTTAGTCGCTCTAATATTGAAGCGTAATATTCTCCGTTTATAGAAACACCTTTATCTTTATAATCAATCAACAATATTCCTTCCGAGTCCCAAAATACCGTTGCCATGACTTTCCCAGCTGATTGTGACGCTTTAAATTTCTTGGGAGGTGCTGTGCCCTTTTATGCCACTGCATGGAGTCTTGTTTGGACTCAGGTTCATAATGATGAACCCAAGTTTCGTCTCCAGTAACAATTCGACTCAATACACCATCCTTGTCTTCATTACAGAGGTCCAAAAATGCACGCGAACACTCTACTCGCTGTTGTTTTTGGGGCGGCGTGAGCATTCTCGGCACCCATCTTGCGCTGACCTTAGACATGCCGAGATGATCGTGTAGGTTTTTAAAAATTGTTGTATCGGATACTCCAACCATTTCTGCGAGTTGTTTCTTCTTTAGTCGAGCATCTTCGAGTACAATTTTTTCAACTTTTTGGATAAGTGCTGGCGTGGTCACCTCAATGCTCCTGCCCGGCCTCGGGTCGTCTTCAAGAGATTCCCTTCCTTGTTTAAATAAACTATGCGACTTGTACACCATGGTTTTTACTGGACAACAGTCGCCGTAAACCAATGACATCTCATTCATTATGGTTGCGACTGATTTTCGATTTTTTCCATATTTCACTTTTCACTCCTGATTATGTTACTTGGTTGACGATAGCTCAAAGACTAACTGTCTAATAACAATGAAACTTCGTATTTATACTAATTATGAGTCGCTGTACAGGGCACACCCCCAATGCGCCTAATCACCCCCTACAACCCGCTCATTCCGCGAATATAAAAACGCTCCCTCGTATGTAAATATAAATTAAAACTATTTAAAAATGGTATGGGGATCCTTAGTTTTAGTAAATAAGTTTCTTAAAGTAATGGTTTTATATTTAGCAATTTTTATATTGGTGTTAAATTTAAAATTTGAAATAATTTTATAATTTTGTTGGTTAAATTAGGTATGTTAGGGATCTTTCTATAAATTATATTACTATTGTTCATCGGAATTTCTGTGGGACCATCGAAAGTATGAGAATTATAAATTAGTTGATTAAGGATATGTTTTGGATAACCATTATTAATGAATTACTCTATTTTTCATAGCAATAACTGTGTTAAATTTTTGGTTAAGTGGCTGGTTGGATTGGTAATTGATAAATCTACCAGAAGCTGTAGGTTTTTGATACCAATCTAAGATGAAAGTGTTTTCGTTAGTTCTAATCACTTTAGTATCTAAGAAAGGGACACTTTGAGAATTTAAAAGTATCTAAAGTATGCTTTATCATATTAGATGGAGAAATAGTCGCGGAGTATTGTGCCGTTTATCTACAAAAACCGGACTCAAAGTGCTCCAATGCAAAATTAGTGCGTTCGGATTTGACTCGAATTTTGCTCCGTTTTGGTTTTCTCAAATTTTCAGTCAGATGGAGAAACATTTCTAGATACAACCTATATATATTCTGAAAGCTGAGAAAATTTACTATCAGATAAAGGAATAGTCACGGGGCATCATGCCGTTTACTTACAAAAACCGGGGTCAAAGTACCTACTCCTATGCGGAATTGGAGCGTTCGTTATTGGTGCTATTTTTATATATTTTTTGGCCAAACAAAGCCGTTTAGACCAAATCTGACACTGTTATCATATTTAAATCATATACCATCATATTTAAATCACGTACCACACACCCTGACAAACGACAAAAAAAAGATTGGATACTTCAGCAGTTTTACAAAGACATCCCATCAAAGGAATCCGACAAGAATGTCAGCCATTGTAACTGGTAATGGTGAAACGTGATGTTTTCAATATGAGTCGAAACCAAAACGTCAAAATGTGGCATGGAAGTCACCAGAAGCGCTGCCAAAAGAGAAAAATTATGCAAGAAAATGTTGACCATTTTTTCCCGATTCAAAAAGTATTGTTCAGAGCGAATTCGTCCGGTGAAATTGGCGATGAAAGGAAATCGTTTCGGCCATCCAAAAGACTTTGATCACCAGATTAACCCGCTTCGGACACTATTTATTTTGGTTCAGAGAAAAAATCTGAAACTGTGGTACTAGAAAGTCATCAATTGACGACATCGTGACTAAAGGTTAATAAAATAACAAATGGGAAGCAAATGGATGCCCAAACGTTTTCATTTCTTGGAGGCAGATGGAACCAGATCTTTAATGCTGTTGTATGGCATACAAATTTGTGAACTCAACCATTACTTCAAATAGTTCGTCGTCGCTAAAGTATCGAGGGAAAAAAACAATTGGACTTCCTAGCTCAACTACATCTTCAACTGTTTTCTCAAACCATTTGATGTTTGGAGTTAGAAATTGGACCAATTTTTTCTTTAGGCCAGTTGGTAGTGGGTGGCCAAATTTGAGATTTTCATATTACTTAAGAATCAACCGTTCTTTATGCACATATAAATTTATTTCTTGGGGCATATATTCTAATACGTTTATTTTGGCTTACAGTCGCAACATTGATTCGTGGCCCCTTTTATAATATACAGCGTTAGTAAAAAGTCCCGGAACGGTCGAATAACTTTGTTATTTGAAAATTATGATTTCTGAAATTTGGTATGGGGGTATAGTTAATATAAATGCATTTTATGCAATACAGTTTATATTTTTTTCACTTCCGGTTTAATCGGCAATACGTCCAACTTTTTTTTTTAAACGGAACGCCCAGATTTTTTAACACTTTTGAATGCAAAATAAAAAACTACATTCAGGAAGTATTAAGATGTTTATTATTATTCACAAGAAAACAGTTAAAAAATTAAAAAAGTGTCCTAATACAGAAAAATCAAGATACCTGTCTATTCAGGTTGCGATTACAATAATTGTTCAAAATGCTCTCCATTTACAATTTGACAAAAATGTAAACAGTCAGTAAAATTTGTTATTGAATTTTGTATTTGTTCTGGAGTGATGCGATTGACTTCTTGAACTGTTCTCTCTTCCAATTGTTCAAGATTATGGGGACGATTTTTGTACACTTGACATTTCAACTGACCCCAAAAGAAAAAATCTAATGGCGAGAGATCTGGCGAACGTGCTGGCCATTCGATTGCTCCTCTACGTCCGATCCAACGTTCGGGAAAAATTTCATTCAAATAATCGCGGACATTGTGGGCAAAATGGGGGGAGCTCCATCTTGTTGAAACCAAAAATGTGCATTAGGGTGATCACCTATGTTTGCATTTGGAAAGAGGGCCGCAAGTGCTGGAACAACCTCATTTCGCAATAAATTTGAGTAGACGTTGCCACTTAAATTTCCTCTTATAAAAAATGGTCCTATGATGTTGTTTCCAACAAGACCAGCCCAGACATTCACCTTTTGAGGACGCTGTGTATGGACTTCTTCAATCCAATGCGGATTTTCAATTGAACAGTAGCGACAATTATGTCTGTTGACAGTGCCGTTGAGACAAAACGTTGCCTCATCTGAAAAAATGATGTGATCTAAAACATTAGGCTGCTGCTCGATCAATTCCGTCATTGTTTCGCAAAAATGTAGTCTACGATCTGTATCATCTTCAGTTCGCTCATGGACGGGATACATTTTATAGGCTTTCATTCTTGCTGATTTAAGAATCTTATGAGCAGATTTTTGAGAGATCTCATGAATTTGACCTAATTCTGTTGTGGACACGTGATGATTTTCTTCCACTGTAAGTAACACATTCAAACTAGTTTCTTCATTTGTTGCTGTTAATGGACGTCCCCTTCTAGGTAAATCCTTCACCTGACGAAAGACTTCAAACTATTGAATTGTTCGGCATACCGTACTTTTACTAATGTGACGATCCGGATACAGTATTAAACAAAATACGAACCTCTTCAAAAGAACGTTGACGATCACCGTACGCACGCATCATTAATATCTCAATTCGTTCTGATTCAGTAAGTTTTACTGCCATTTTCAAATGTGTCATTGTCTAAAATAAGTAAATTTATAGCAATGCAAAAGTTAAAACGCTTTTAAAGTTGTCAAATGTGGCGGCAAAAAGAATGCAAACACTAAGCAACAACTTTTTTCAAAGGTATCTGGTTTTTTCTGTATTAGGACACTTTTTGATTTTGATAAGATCTTTGGTCGTAGTGATATATATTTTTTTCACAATTTCGCAGCGCTGATATGAAATCCAGTTTCGCAAAAAAACGGTCTTTAAAGTGAAAGTAATTTTAGAACATGTGCTATATCAATTCAAGTAACCTTCGTATAATTGTTTTTCAGAGAAAATATTTACAAGAGGAGATATAGTACTTGGACGCATTAGAGAGACACCCTGTACAAGGGGCGGCCTAATCGGTATTGTAAGCGGGCGTTCGTTGTAAAATATAGATACGTAAAACAAAGCTTACAATATATTTTAAATATACCTATTATTTTTGATATTGTGCTCAGCGTCCTCTTTCGCCGATATGCACTAACAGCACACGATTGTACATCTACTTATGGGATATTTTAGAGATAGCTAAAATATTGTAGAAAGCGCTCGGTTTAGAAATGTACAGCGTTGATAGTAAATTAAGTGGAGGCAAACATATAGGAGATTTGTTGTATTCACAATTATATCTTCTCCGATATTTTTTCAAGGAATTAATTGTGAAAATGTATACAAGACGTATAAATTTAAATATATAATATAAAGGAATATGTAAACATGATATGTTTAAACCGCAACTAAGTTAATTTCTTAAATATTGATTATGTGTTATCGATAATTGACTATTTATGGAAAAATTAAAACAAATCGCAATTAAAAAAAACATCAAGGACAATTCATGAAACTAGGAGACCTCTATTGGTGTTATGGTAAATAACTTGTATACCTTACCTTTTACGTTCCTTTGTAAGATGGCGCAGTTAGACATAACTTACTTGAATTTATTTGATTGTCTATTATATAGAATGTAAATAGAATGAACGTATACAATGTGATTGTACCTTTTCATAATTTATTCTAATTTCAAAATAAGTCTCAAATTTGAGAAGAGAGTAGTTATCAAATATCTTTGCAAGAAAAGTTTGTCACCGCAAAAAACTCATGTGGATATTGGTACAAGTATTGAGTGAATGCGCACCTTCATATCAGGTGCTGAAGAATTGGGCAAGGGATTTTAAACTTGTCAGAGAGACCTGTGAATAAGATGTTGGCGTTGAACGGCCGAAAACTGTTGTTTGCAACGAAAACATTGATCTGATCATCACTGTGAAATTCGTCAGATTCTAGTCTCTTGAAATAGGTGGCGTAGAAACCACTTTATATAAAGAATTACTCACTTTCATCAGAGAGAATTTGGCTATTATTAAGCAAGATCTTGAACACTTTTTAGCAAGATTCGTTACTGTGGATTTTCATCCACTGTGTGCACCATTACGATCCTCGATCAAAAAGGCAGATGCATGGAATGGAGGCGCAATGATTTACCACCCCTCGAAAGTTTCGTGCAACAGCATTTATGGGGAAGAACATGGCCACAGGTTTTTGGGATACTAGAGGAATTATCCTTACAGCCTTTCTACCACGCCGTCAGACTATAAGTAGGCAATATTATGCTGCTTTCATTTCAAAACTAAGTGATTCCGTCAAAGAAAAAAGAAGGAGAAAACTCAGACGTAGTGTACTGTTTCATCGAGACAACGCTCTTGCCCATAGGAGCTCCGAAATTTTCCAACAGCCACCCTATTCTCCAGATTTGGCCGCTTGTGACTTCCATGTATTCCCCAAACCAAAGGACACCTCCGTGTGATTCACTTTCGGGACGGTTTCGCAGACCAAGAGAAAACATTTATCTGAGGGCTTTAAAACTCTCTACTATTGTTATATCAAGTGTGTCAGCGTCTTGGGAGACTATGTTGAAAAATAAGAAAATCCACCTTCTCAAGTTTTACTTGTATTTTAATTTAATTTAATTTATTTTAATTTATTTAATTTGTAAAGACAAGTTTAGCAAAAAATTTAAATATTATATTTTCAGTAAAGAGAGTGTCTTTATAATTTTGTCCTCGCTTGTATATACATAAGTTTAAACGAAAACGTGAATAATAGAAAAATCTTTCCACAGTGTCAGAAACAACGAAAAGTTATATTCGTCACATTTACACTTGCCACATGCTTTTGTGCTAGCGTTACAAGAAGCGCATACGTCAAAACTTTCGCAACCACCACGCACGGATTTTTCGAGCGTTGCCGCCAATTTATCTCCGTTGAGGCACACGCACCGAGCGAAAATAAATTCAAGCCCATTCACCGGCAGTACATGACTTCTTCACAACAGTACGGAGTGTTGCAGTGTATGCGAAAAAAAACAAATTTCCGAGTGCAAGTATGATGGTTTGCGCGTAAATATTTAAGTGAATGACACGCGGTAGAAAATTTTCTCTCCCAACTGATGGTAGTATTGATTATATTTCCCGCTTTAGAGAGAAATGTAACGCGGACACAACTTTCCCGGCAGCATTTCCACGTTGGCCGTCAGCGCGTCATATCGGTGGCTTTGTCTGATAACACACACATTCTTTGAGAGACTTGCGCGTGAATATATATATTAAAAAAAACTGTATAGAAAATAAAAGAGGAAGGAAATTTAAATTTAAGAAAAAAAAAATAAATATAGAGGAAACCGGACGAGGAAAGATTAATTTTTGCGTTTGCCACAAACCATCGAAGCGTGAGAATTTGAAAAGGAATCATATTAATAAAAATATTTTGGTATATGCTTGTTGATTCTATATTTTTTTCTTTAATAAAAACATTTAAATATCGCGCTATAATGAATTTTGTGCTTATGGATATTAAAGTTTTGTGAATTGTGGTTTGATTCATTTTTCAACTTGCCGGCCCCAATCTAAGAGAAACCATGGTAATTAAAGTTATATATTAAATATACAGCGTAGCTTTTTTCGCTAATAGTTTTTCTTGCCAAAGCTTTTTAAATATAGCTGTCACTAGTGTGGTTTATAGATTTTTGTGACCTAAAGCTTCATTTCTTTTTCCTTTTTATTACTTTTAATATTGCGCAAATAGATGCAAACGGCTTCTTTTTAGTTTACGTAGTTCTGCTTTTGTTTGTTTCGTTTCAACACGAGTTTGCATTACTTGAAAAGCTATCGTTTTAATTTCCACGCTTTTTCAAATTCGATTTAAATAGATAATGATTATTATCTTATCTTTGATGAAATAAATGGAGGATAAAACGATGAATGTGTCAATATAATATCGTTATCCTCGCGTGTGGTTGTTTGAAAAATTAACGCCATCATCGATATCGTTCGTATCTATTTTTAGCCAGTTTAGTCTCATTGTATGCTAATCATAATGTAGTTGTTGTAACTAGTGTTTGTTTATAGAATCGTGGAACGTGAACAGAAGCAAAACAATTAAGTTTAGAAAATATGGAGACTAGATGCGTAACCACCACGTTTATAAAATATTTTATACGAAACTTTATGTAAAGGAGCACAGAATATTGTGATTTTCTATACTAATTTCGTTTTAACAATTTTTATTTATTGTTAGCATTATATTGAAGTATGTATTGTGACTTAAAAGGTTTATCTTTGAGTAGCGTTATCTCAAAGACCTAAATTTCACGACACAGCGTTTTACCCGCGATTAAAGTTGTTCAAACTTATTACGAAAACAATTGGTCAAAATCGGATTCCCAGCGATACTGTAATTAGGAAACTAATTGAAAAATTTGAACGGACTGGTGGTATTCCGGGCATTCGTTTATTTGAAGTTGACATATCACAGAAACTGGTTCATGTTTACCAATTAGATCTCCGAATACACAGCGAGTCATTTCTGAAAAAATAAAAAAAATGGTGACGATATAACATTGGATTCAATACCAACTCTTGCGATTAAAAAAAAATAATTCTCAGACGGTTTATAACTATACACAGTGTTCATTTTAAAACTTACCACCCCTGTAACTTAAAAACCCCAATACACACCCCGGCAATATTCGCAGGGACACGTCGATTTTTGTTTTAGGAGGGAATTTTTTTGACAGTCAAGTGGTCGTCATATGTTCATCCCTGTAACCCCTATTTTAAAATCTAAAATGCAACTACCCCACTTGCTATACATCATTTAAAAGCCATTTTCATTATCAACACAATAATGTATTCGTTTTGAAAATTGGGTGAGATTTGATCAAATTATGGGTAAAAATCCACTCCGTTGACAAAAACTTAGGTAATTTTTTTCTTTAATAGATCATGTATGGTTTAAATCAAAAAATCAAAAACGCATTCAAAGGAAAACAATAAAAATTAATAGGTGTAGCTAAAGTTGAAAGTGTATTAGGTCTTCCTGGAGTAAACGATTTCCGTGCTGATCTATTTGATTTTCTAAGGAAGCAGTGATCAGTACGTCAACTGTGTCCCGAAGCATATCTAAATACACCTCTCCGGTCAGAGAACCATTTATAAATAAGGGACCTATGTATTACGGCGTTGCCTAAAATTCCTGTCGAAACATTTATTTTCTGGGGGTACTGCGTATGATCTTCACGGAATAGATGGGGTGATCTATGAATCCGTTCTGAGATTATTTCACAAAATTATATTCTTCGATCCGGGTCATTTTCGTACAGTTCTTGAAGTATTTGCAGTTTGTTGTGAAACTTTCGAATTGATGTAGTTGGATCTGCTCCAAAATGATCCAACACTTCAATCTGAGCGGCTTCATTTAAGATTCTAGGCGTATTTCGTTTGACATTGCGCACTGATCCGGATTGTTTAAACTTATTCACAAGTTGCAGCACATAAACACGCGAAACATTTTTATCTGCATGTCTCTCATTAAATATTTGCGCTGTCTGTCGCGCACATTCATCACTAGCACCATAAATGAAAATCACTTCAACTCTTTTCTTCTAAAGAATAAACCATTTTGACTTAAATAAGGACACAAGAGGATTTTACAACGTTCAAAATACAACAACCAATAATTTATGCCAGTTTTGACGTTTATAAGATACGTAAATAAATCATAGCACACTCTGTGGTTCTGTCAACTGAGTGGTTTTTCACTCACAAGGAAACACAGCCAAGTGGTGGTGACCGATTTAAATGAAATTTGGTGGGTTTGCAGACTGATGCAGTGTAAGAACAACGGTAACTTTCATAGTTGCTAAATCGCCCGTTTTTCAGGAGTGGGGGCGAACAAGAGCCAACGCTACCCTTCGCTATTTGCTTTAATATCTCCAAAACTATATACGAGTATATCAAAAAAAGTTAAGACAAATATGTAACTCTTTTATGAGTACTAAAAGCTAACTGCAATAGTTTTAAAAAAATATAGGGGGTGGGGGTTGTTTCTGGAAAACAAGAACTATTATTGTCGCTATCTTTTAGTACTCATAAAACAGCTATATATTTGTCTTAAATATTTTTTGATATGTCTTATAGTTTTGGAGATATTAAAGCAAACAGCAAAGGGTACCGTTGGCTTTAGGGCGCCCCACTCCCGGAAAACGGGCGATTTAGCATCTATGGAAGTTACCGCTGTTTTTACACTGCATCAGTCTACAAACCTACCAAATTTCATTTAAATCGGTCTCCACCACTTGCCTGTGTTTCCTTGTCAGTTGGTATTCACAAAAAGTTAAACAAATAATTTTTTGCAATGTTGACGTTTATTAAATACCTACCTAATAAAATACCTTAATTTTTGTCAACTTAGTGGTTTTTTACCGATAATTTGATTAAATCTTACGCAATTTTCAAAACGAATACATTGGTGTGTTGATAATGAAAAGGGCTTTTAAATGATGTATAACAAGTGGGGTAGTTGCATTTGAGATTTTAAAATAGAGGTTGCAGGGGTTACAGGGATGAACATATGACGACCACTCAAAAAAGTTCTTCCCTAAAACAAAAAACGACGTGTCCCGGCGAATATTGCAATGTATTGGGGTTTTTAAGTTACAGGGGTGGTAAGTTTTAAAATGAACACTGTATGTAGAAGAAACCAGGGCAGATTTTTATTCAGCATTAAAGCATTGATACAAATGTGCACCACATTAGTTCACTAATTATTAAAAAAGTCATTCATAGGAGGACCAGGGGAGAGGGGGGAGGACAGCTAGTTTACATTCATCTTGCGCCATTAGATCGGTGCATACTGCAAGATGGTGCACGCTTTTTCCATAGACATTAGCCAAAAGTGTAAGTAAGACTGTAAGGAGGTCAACTTGACGGAGCTACAAATCATCGATTACAGGTAAAAAGTTACGCGTTAACGGTCAGATTTCGGACGTAAAAACCTTGCTGACAAGTAGGTATAAAAGTAACGTTGTACCCGAACAACGTCCAATTTGATAGGGTAGAGAGAGGTGGGGAGAGAAGATCCCAGCAAAGAAGTCCCTAAATTTCTTTAAAGTTTTGTCGTTGTAATTCCATCTTTCTAACCGTTTTCTGTTCTTTTTTCTCTGTGTGTATGTATCACTTTGTACCATTATATGTTATAAACTATTGATAAAATCATATATGTTTTGAAGTCTTCTGGGGGTTGTCGCGTAGATAAGTTTACACTTGATGTTTCGTTGATCATGCTGATCATTCTGGCAGTTTCTTCAGCTTCACCTCATTATATACCTTATTTCTTCTTGATTCGTGAATAAATCTCTGATGGTACTCCGTAATTTTGGCTAAGACTTTAACATTATCATACGTCAATACGTCAGTCGTTAGAAACTTTCTGAAGAAGCTGACTGCATGATCAGTGAAACATCAGTGTAAGCTTATCTACACCACAACATCCCGAAGACTTCAACACAATAAACGACAGTCGAGGAAACCTACAGTCAAAATCATGTATGTTTTAATGGGGTAAACTAATCATGTTACAATTAGCATGATTGTTCTCCACAAACATGCTAAGTTTCGGCCCAAAAGTCAATAAAGTGGTTGACAAATTTGGTGATTCTGATATCATTCAGCTGGTTGGGTTGAAGATTAAAGGCAAATGAGTTACCAATTTCTCATGGATCCACCAAGATTGCGCCAACTAGAAACGGCAACCATTTATTTGGGTGTTGGGAAAATTTTCTCTTAAACTGGAGTGTATAGAGAGAGCAAAATTGGCAACTAAAAATGTAAAAGGTTTAACATCTTGACATTTTTCTTTTAAGAAGTGAAAAAAGTGTCGTCTTCTTTCGGTCTTTTAACAAACATCATGCAAGTGGCACGTATGTTTGGTTGCGAAATCTAAGTATTATAAAAGCTGGAGAAAAATTTCCAGCAATAATCAAATTTGCCACAATATTATGTTATGAAGTTCAACATTATCAGCATAAAGTCTTCTTAAAGTTTTTGTTTCATCAAGTAATCGTGTACTTCCGATATGCTTTGCGGAAGTTTTGGAAGAATTATCCACATCAACTGTATACAAAAAAAAATGTAATTACCCATAGGAAGTAACTTTGCACATCTCTTCCACTTTCATTTTGATAAACAGCATTACCAAAACCAGACTCCAACAGTGTCTTCATAAGTGCTTGATTAACATCAAAAAAATTTCATTAATATCAAAATTCAAATGTTTCTATAATACGGTTTAATATTACATATTCTAAACGGAAATGGAGACGAACAAGCATATTGAAAACGTGATTTTCTGAAAAATGATTGATGAGCTTCTTTCATACAATAAAAAAAACTATTACCAAAGAAAAACACAAGCAGTAACAACCAAATCGTTTAAACGAGTAGAGAAGCAAATTTAAGTCATCTTGGGGTAGTGATACAATTTATTCATGGGCAAAGGAAGAAAATATGACAACGATAGAGTTTTAAAAATAGAATATTTGCTCTTGCGTTTTAGAAAAATGTTTCCAAACCCTAAAAATATCGACAGGTGAACCAAAAAGAATGAAGACAAATTGAATTCCCGGCTTTTAACTAACTTTTAATTCTTTCGATCACTCATTTTAGTATTGTTGGAAATAGTTCATAGTTTCTTGTGCAGTATGCGTGGGCGGTCCATCTTGTTGGAAGTATTCCAAGTTTAAATCATCATCGCGAACGTTCTTAATGAAAGGTTGCAATAATTGTTTTTTGTATCGTATTGCGTTAATCGTATCATTGAAAAGAATTGGTTCAATAATCCGTCTTTTCGACATTACAACCCAAATGCCAACTTGGACATCATGGACAGTAGTTTCAACAAAAACTTGCGATCCAAATCTTCCTCATGAAATATTGTAATTTTAGTTTTCAATGCCTTATGAGCACTTCCGTAGGAAATACCTGCACTTTAAATACCAATACAATACAATATTTTACCTGTTTAAAGAAATAGCTTTCGTACAAACTTAATGGGACTAGCATCCAATCGCTGCCTAATGGCTACGGCGCCGGCGTCTTCAATTTCTAGGTTGACGTTTCAAAACATCGTTTCCATAAACCTTTCAATTATCCTATTACGATGATGGGTAAATGTTTCCAGTTTTACAGATTCCATTACAAATTGTTGAAAAGAATATTTCCATGATGCATTCTTTTAATGTTGATACTATAGTTTTGATATTAGACAAGCAAATTCAATATGGTGAATTCACGGTAGTGAATCCTAATTTTAATAATCTTGGGATATTTTTGTTGCCAACTCAGAGCAGTTCAAAATGATCGTAGGTGTATACTATGAGATTCGAAATGATTGTCAAATCCGTTCATATAGATAGTGGGAGGGTGTAGGTATATCCTGCGTGGTTGTTATGAAGATTTAAACTAAGTCAGTGGCAGAGAACAAGGAATGGTATGGTATGCATACGGTTCCTATAGATCATATTTTTAGAGAGCCAAATATAAAATAATCTAATGGGGTTAGATCGGGTGATCTTGGAGGCCATGTGCTTGCTCTAACAACCCTGTCAGCATAAAACTATTAAAGATATTGACAGGTTTAACTTTTGGTCATGGTCATGCCAATACCTCCAAGCACCAGCCAATTATGAAATAACTTTTTGACAAGTGTCTAGTTAATTTGACAAACCTAACATAAAAAAATACAAAGTGGAAAACTTAACTTCCTTTCAATCTTTTTTTATAAAGATCTTTAAGACTACCATGAAACAAGGCATTTTAAATGTCATTCTATTTGACACATTAACAATGAATTATTTAGGAAGTTAGATAAGAAAGAATCTAAACTATTTTGATAGATCCTAGTGTTTGAATTGAGACTAAAAGCTTGAAACTCCAATTGCATTGTCATTTTCCAATTTTGAATTGAAATATAAGTAACAATTCTAATCAATGTAATTATATTACTACTAATGGTAACTTCATTATCTCAAGTGTAAGTAATTCATTATATTAAAATTTTTCTTATAAACATATAATATAATTGCTTCTCCTCTTACCGGAATATGGATTTACTTTATTAATTCCTAGTAATTGAGGTGCACGATTTTCATGAATCACTCGTATTTATAGACTGATATTTATCGGGATATTAGATCAATAATTTTTGTTTCCATTCACTTCTACACGTTACTCTCTAATATAAGATTCTCCTTTATGTTATAGAATAATTACAGTAATTAACTTTACTAAATTGTGGCTAGAATGAAATTAAAGATACAATATAATACATTAAAGCGATAAACAGTTATGTATACAGGCACTTACAGGGATAAACTAACATAGAATGCTTGATTATCCACACTAAAACCAATTAGATCAAGTCAATTTAACTCGTTTAGAATATTGCAGCTCCAAAAAAAGAAAGCTCCAGCACGCACAACATAAATTTCCATCGGAAGTTCCCAGAAACATCACCACAAACATTTACGTGATTAATTATGCAGTAGCTAGGCTAATGTTTACTTGCTAGGCAGTTTTGGGTCATTTTCATTAAGAGCAAAAACATTTTCTTTCGTGTTAGATACCGAATCGATGGTGAACCTTTTCTAGGTTATATAATACTCGATTATGGTAGATTATAATGACGACAACGCAGTGTTCATTTTTCATATCAAAAAATAATAGATGTGTCAGATGCGTGCATTTACTTTATGTCGGCCGCATACATCAACCTCATGTCCAAAGCGAATTTCCCAGTATTACAAGCGAAGCTCGCAATATGCTGGTGGCACTCATTTTTTTTTTCAAAATAGTAATGCATAGAAATGCTTGATAACATTGTGAATAACGTGAAATACGTCGATAGTACGTTTAACAACAATTTTAGGAACTAATTACAAGTAATGTCAAAATCAGGTAGCTACTGTTGACGCAATTTTAACATCAAAGTCCTATGGTGTCACTTCATGTTTCAATAGCAATAACATTTCTTAGGCGCAGATAAAGTTTTTTAGAATTCATTTGAAATTCAAACACATCAAGTTGCCGCAGAGTAAGATATTGATTTCGTTTGATGGCAGTCCTCTTTTTTCCAATGTTTCGAATCTAGTTACTTCGATCTCTCAGCTTGACCCGAAATAGTACCTCATTCAAGTAGAATATTTTTCCAATTAAGATAAATGAAGTAAGTGGTTTCAAATTAGAACGATCACTTACACTGTCAACTATAATTTTTAAGTAATTAAAAAAAAAAATAGATATTGCTACGCTAAAGCTATCCATTATGGTAAATTTTGAAATTTTCTCTTGTGTCGCTAACAATGTGATTGATAAGTATTTCACTTCTTCGGAACTTAATGGGTTAAGAAACAACTGTGATCCGTCGCTGATGTCTTTATTGGAAAATATGTAAAAGAATGTTTTAAATAAAATATAAAAAAGCTGATAATAATGATAACCCAGCAAATTATTTAGACATACCATATGTTGAAGGATTATCAGGATCCTACAAAAATATCTAAATCCCTATAAAGTAAAACTTGCTATCAATGATAAAGGTTATATTAGTGGCCTTAGCGTAATTTATAATAATTATTATTAGTATTGAAAGCAGTTTCGATTATTGTTTGCACCCCACCACCTTAGATTTGTTCAAAATAATAATAAATTTAGAAACTGTAAAATGTAGACTTTTATCTGGCTTGTTAATTCACTGGTTGAATTTATATTTGTAACTTTATGGATGTTCTAGTACGGCGAAAGTATAATAAAAAAAAAAGCAAACTTGGACAATGACTTCGAATACCACGCATATAAATCTCCTTTATAAATTTGGAATCAGTTTATTAAAGAACATATATTGCAGGTCTGAAGACGCGAATTAACATTTCCGAATCATTACCTCAAACATATTGGTTTGGTTGCAGGATTTGGTTTGTTGTTTTTGAAGTTTTTTGGAGTTTGGGTTGGTTCGTTTTGGTCAGTGATTGTCGAATTTCTTTCTATTTGATTTAATAGGAGAGCATTTAACATTTTTGCGATTTTTGGATTTCAGTTTAATTATATTCGGCCAAAGATATTTA
>CM043018.1:13358790-13448628 GCA_023690525.1 Holotrichia oblita
TTTTTTAATAAAACACGTGCGCTCTCTCATCAGTTTCTTAACAAAACACGTGCGCTCTCTCATCATTCTTAAGCAAAAATTATCTTAAGCAAAAATTATCTTATTTCAAATGTTCCATTAATTCAGAGTAGAACTTGAAAGGAGTACTTTTTCCAAGCAAAATTAATGACCGTATTACGTTTAAATTAACGTTTGTATAGTTCTTCACTGGATCTCTTAGGGCAGAAGTAGAACACTAAACACTTCAACCCACAAAATACCACAAAATTTTTTACTAAAAAACCGAGGCGTTTCGACAGCAAAGCTGTCATTATCAAGGCGTTACTGTCGAAACCCGATTTTTAGTAAAAAGATATTTGGTGTTTTGCGGGTTGAACTGTTTAGTGTTCTAACGTTTGTATACATATACAGGATCGCTCACGGAACTGGTTCGTCAAAACTAGAGTTTTTGTATCGGGCATACAATTCTGCATCAAAACTTACTAAGACACCTTATGTCAAAAATCAGCCGTTTTTGAGTTATTCAATTCTTTTCGAATATACGGCCAATTGCAACGTTATGTTCAAAATTCTGTATTTCTGAAGCCATTGCAGCTAAAGATCTTGCATGTTATTAGCCGAAATAGGCTAAAATTTATCATAATTTATACAGGGTCGTCCAAAATTAACGTTCATTTCAACCAAGTTCACGTTGATGAAAGTCATTTTTTTAAATAAAACATCCTATATATTATTGCATTTTTGAATACACTTAATAATTCTCTATCATTGATTATTAGACATATTGGCTTCTATCTTTTATGGTTTTCGAGTTATTAGAGATTTCTTGATAAAAGTCCAAAAGAATATGCCTTTTTAATGCACTTAAAATCTCAGTAATCCTTGAATGTCAAAATAATTGATATTGATTAAAAAATTCAATAATATATAGGGTGTTCTATTCAAACATTAATTTTGGACGACCCGGTATAAATTATGATAAATTTTAGGACGTAAATTTGATGTATGCTATTTCGGCTAATAACATGCCAAATATGATGTCTTTAGCTGCAATACCTTCAGAAATATAGAATTTTGAACATAACATTGCAATTGGCCCTATATTTGAAAAAAATTGAATAACTCAAAAACGGCTGATTTTTGACATAGGGTGTCTTAGTAAGTTTTGATGTAGAATTGTATGCCCGACACAAAAAAATAAAAAATATACCATGTTATTAAAATTAAGAAAGTTGACGTCAACTTCTGGTAAACCGGAAGTGGTACAATGGCGCATATAATTTTGCTGATGAATCCAGATGATATCAGTTATAACTACAAGTTTTCAGAAATGTTGAATTTCAAGAACAAAAGGTTCTAACGAACCAGGAATGACCCTGTATATGTAATTCCTTCTTATTGATTTGAAATTTGTACATCATTGTTTAGTCTTCATTATTTCATTAGCTTACCTGACGTGTGCTTTAATGGTTAAGTGTGAGTATTTACAAATATACAAATAATATACAAAACAATATACAAAATCCATCGCTCAGTTGTAAAGAAATAAAATGTAATCTCTATACATACACAGAGTGTTACATTGATAAGATATTTCTCGATATATTGGACATTCACTGTTATGCACACGCAATATTGCAAACAATTACATGTGACAAAGAAAATAACGAGAAAGATCATATTAGTGTAGTACTCTGTATATTGTGAGAGTTAGTACAATAACTAAAACTACTAAAAATTGTTAGATAACTTGTTAAAAATCTCAAGAAAACTGCATTTTATTTCTTTCTAAATTGGTGATGGATCCAATACTGGAACATGATTACCAATTCATTACCAATCATTACAGTCTGATTCTTTCTATATAAACTTGATTTTGGATAAATGAAATCAGGATTGGTGTTGTATTGTAGAAGTTTAGAAACGTGGTTTAGATATCTCCAGTAAAGCAAAAATTTATTTAAACTTAGTTCTCTTCAGTTCTTAAGCTAAATGAAATATATGGAAGAAATATGCTAGAAGTCCACAAATTTTAAGACACACATTTTATCTGCAAAATAAAATCAAATTAATCTTTGAAAATAATTCTATTTACCAATCTGGTCAAGAAGGCAAGTTGTTGTAAAATTTGCTGTTGTTCCCGCTCTAATTTCGCCAACTCTTCCAAATCCTTCTTTTGCTGGTCCGTTAATTGTTTCACTTTCGAGGTAATCGTCTTCAACGTCGTTTGTAAAGTACTAGCTGCAGTTGTAGACGTGATTGTAGGCACTACCGTCGTTGGGGTGAAATAATCACTCGTCGTACTTAATTCCCCGAAATTCTCACTAACCCTCAATTCAGCTAATCGTTGCAAATTCGACGTGGTCACCGTGGTTAAAGGAGTTGTCGTTCGCTGTCTTTGTCTTTGAGTTGAAGCGAAAGTTGGCGGTGTAGTAGTTGTGGTCTCGGGAGGAGATGATGGTGGTGGTGTAGGTTGACTCATAACAACTGGAGTTTCAGTCATTTCCTCGAAAATCGTCGTAAAAACTGGGAAAACGGTTGAGCTTTCGATAGGCGCATTTTGAGAATTAAAACTCGTTGTACTCATGAAGTTCTGTTCGGTTGCAGTTGGTATGCTCGAGAAAACTGTAGTTGGTGTAAACAGAGTTATCTTCGATGGTACATTAATCGTAGTTGGGGTTTGAGTGTATCTTCTAGGAGTAAAAGTAGTTCTAATCGGAAAATCTGTTGTAATAGGTTCTGGTGTTGAAATTGTTGAAGGTGTTACGGTTACCGTCCTAACTAAAGCCTCAAAAGGAGTAGGCATACTAAAACGGCTTCTTCCACGATTTATAAAGGTTGTCGTAGGTGGCTCTGTCGTAGTTAATAATTCGGTTGTCGGAATTGGAATCGGAGTCGTTAACGCTTGAGGAATCGTAGTGGTAGGCCCTCCAGATCGACTTCTTACAGTAGGCGGGATTGTAGGAGCTTCAGTTGGGATCTCCGTTGATGTAATCGTAGATATTGGTATGTTTGTGGTAGGTTCACCGCCTAATCTAACAGGTGTGCCGGTGATATTTCCGATTATTCTCTGTATAAGATAAGGTGTGGTAGGTCGTATCGTCAATTGAAGATTCTCAAACGAAGGAACAACAGTCGTTATAGTGTTAGTATATCTTGGTGTTGTAAAAGTTGGAGCAACCGTTCTTCGTGTTGTTAATTCCGGAGGTGAAGTAGTCGTCATGCTAGGTGCTTCTGTAGGTCTAAATCTATTACGAAGTTTTGGTGCAGTAGTTGTTGTCTCCATTATTGGTGGGATAGTTGTTTCCGCCTCAACTAGATCCTCAATTCGAATAGCTGCTAGTATAGTAGTTGGTTCGGGCGTTGTCGTCGGGATTTGTGTGACTTGTTCTGTTATTGCCGCTTTCGTGGTTTCAATTCTTGCTTGAGTTGTTGTTACCGCTAGAGGTGTTGTAGTTCTTTGCCTACTGCGTGGTGTTCGAGTTGTAGTTGTCTGTTCTACAATCTTCTCCGGTTTATTATTGCTAATCGTATTTTCTTCGATATTAACTTCTTCTACATCTCGATTTCTGTCTCCAACCTGGAAATGGAATTATTTAGAAATAAACTTGTTCGAAGCGATATTTCTGGTGGTACGAAAGAAGAAACGTTATCAATGTGATTAATCGATTAATAATAGTTGTTGCTGCTATTTATATGTGACATGAATATAATATAGATATTGTTCATTCGGTTATTAAATTGCATGTCTGTATTAACGAAAGATTTCGTAACAGAAGAAGGAAGAAGATTCAATTGTGGCTTCATGTCGATAAAAAATCAGTTAGTTTCTAGTTAGTTGTTGTTGGTTTTCTTTTTATTCGTAAAGGGTTGTAAATTGAATTAACTATAGATTATAGACTGATTATAACTTTGTTGTAGAAGAGTAAGATTTGGATTCTGATGAAATACCACTTTTGAAACATAGAATGTGTTCTAGGTCTCGAATACTATAATTTGGATCTTTAGTCTTGTTAAAAAATGCAAGGGTCTCAGTATTGATCTGTGTGGCACACCCCTTTCTCTTGACTGTCAATTTGAATACACCCTATTTCTTGTCGGTGAAATTGAGAAGACTGAACTTATCTGGTATTTGGTCCAAAAGCTCCTAACCCAAATCTTACTCTTCTACTGCTATATTTTAAATCACAATCTTCATACCAAAATATGTTTCTCCCTTTACGAATTACATAGTCGTATAAATATGTATATAATATATGTATGTACAGGAATATGTATATAACAAACTTCATTTTAGTCACGTGCATATCATATTTCACAGGTGAAACATTAATCTGAATGTATGAGAAAGAATAACCATTAGTACTTCATATTCCCAATTGTAATAATTTTGTCTTGCCTTTGTCGATACTCGATTACTCACAAGTCTTCGGCGATGAACAACAATCTTTCTTTTACGAGTTTTACTAACAACACGAACTCTTTTCCTCTGCGAAAAATATATTAGAAAGCATCAAATAAAAAACAAAAAAAAAATAGCGTTAAGACAAATTTTGCAGTTCGGTGAACGTTACCTTAGGCGTAACAGCTTCTTGAGCCGCAGCTTTACCACTCGTAGTAGCTGTTAACGTGGACATTGTAACAGTTGGTGGTGCGCTGAACGTAACAATTGACGGTGCAATAGTTGTTAATGGTTGACTAACATCATTCGACGGCACAGAATTCCTTGAAACATCTCCCTAAAAAAGATTTTGGAAGTTGATGTATGAAGCATGATGTAAATGTTGTAAAACCCGCGCTTATATGAAGAGTGTTAGTCGCAATGATGTTGTATTGTTATGATAACAATAATATAGTGCGGTATATGTTTGACAAAATTGATTCATTTGTCGAGATCTTCTATAACTTTAATATATAATGTGGAAACTGTATGTATATATTTATATAGGGGTATACGTTGAAAATCAAACAATTTTGTCCATTTAGCTAATCTAAATCTACTCGTATAGTCACCTGATTATTTACTTGCAAGTTAGGTCAAATATTGTTATTTTTTCAGCCAAAACGGGGGCTACAAAAAATATAGATTTCCTAAATAAAATTTTTTAAGAATTAAAATCTTGCTCCAATTGGTTGCAAGTTACATAGGATGCTTACGTTTTCACCTTTTCATACTCACCCTTGATTAAATACTTACTGATATGGTGCTTTTGGTTAAAGGTATTAAATCGCATCTTACTTACAGAGAAATATAATTCAGAGCTTTCCGAAACACAATGTCAGTCTTCTTTGCCATTACCTCAGGAAGAATAATAATGTGAGATAAAAACAAGGACATGCGAATTCAAACATTTGAATGATGTCAAATATAATCAAAGATGTATCTATCACTTTGATTAATTTATTTTTAATTAAACCTCAATAATAGAGAATTTTAAGGGGCAATCATTTTCGACACCGTTTGGCACAAGGGCCTGGTGTTCAAGATTGTATAAATTCCAGTTTAGCCATAGAGTCGTACAATCACATCTTTCAGACAGAACCTTCTCCGCACGATGCGATGGTAGCCTGTCCTCAAGGAACCTACTAATTGGGGTCTCTTTTTGCTCGTAGCCTTTGCCTAATTAATATGTTAGACCTTTCTAAGTCCGATAGTGTGGAGCTTGCAATTTATGCAGACGATGCTGCTTTGTATACTTACATTTGCAGGCTTCAACACTCTGTAAACGAACCTTTGGCTTGAGCTAACAACAGACTGTGCTCTCATGTCAATAAATGTATCGAAAAATTCAACTCCACAAGCAACTGCCTATACCCCCTCTTGTATTACGACTCCTTAATGGGGTCAAGCTTTTGGCGAAATCTCATTTCAAAAACTAGGAACCTTGCAAAATAGGATGTTAAGGCTAATTATGGGAGCCCTCTCTCTGATTTGGGAGAGCTATCACTCAAACAATACGTGACCAGTCTTGCGACGAAAATCCGGTAGGGGATTGAACGATCTGGGAACCTCCTAATCAGTAGATTCGCCAATTTCGATCTCGACAGAATTGGCGATAGATGATGAAGACAACAACCCACCAACCCCGTTCCAGCAGGGGCTATCCAAGAGATAAAAAGCTTAGGAATCCAAGTTCGGCCCTGGAGAATAGATAAAAGCCATAATTCATTTTTTTAAATCAGTTACTAACTGAATACAATTTTCTAGGTATATAGCAATAGCAACAAATCGAAGAAGGCAAGATTCAAACAAAGGCTTAAGCAATATTTCATGAAGAATTCGCAGAAAAAGTATGTCATGTTGTGGTTATGGCAGATAAAGAAGTTTAGGAAGAAAGTGAAAATCTGAAGACGTAAAACCCCATTATAAGTGAACATAGCAAAATCAACTACAATGTGTTTGAATTTCAGATGCCAAAGATGTTACTGAATTATAGCACTTAAGTATTCATTTTGACGGAAATAAAGAAGGAAAAAGATGCAGAATTGATAGAATGAAGTTAGAAAACTTTTGGGAACTCAGTTTGGAGTTTCTGCCAAACAAGATGTTCGATTTCCATTGAAAGCAAACTCTAAACAGATTTTATAGAACCTTCAACCCCTTCCCTGTTACTTTACCACAACTGGTATATACAAACAGTTTGATTGCACCCTAAACTGTATACAAATCTTGTATCTAAAAAGCAATAAATGTCTCCAATTCAAATGATTCATCGAAGAGGAATGGTTGGGCACGCTAGCAAGTATCTCTCTAAGCCATTTCACATCAAATATGAACCTGACCGAAACAGGTCGTCAAACAGATCAACATGGACTTCAATTCATCAATTGTTCGTACTCCCAAAGAGCTTCTGTTGATTATTACGCAAATTCAGGCCAGAAAGAACCTTAGACATGATGATATTCCTATTGAGCTTCTTCCGCTCAAGTTGCTTCTCAATATTATGATAATTTTTAATGCACTGGCACAGGCTGAAGATATTGCACTCTCTTGATCAGAAATCACACTACAGGGACAACGGTTAAGTTGGATTTAAACCTAAAGTGTCGATATCCTAGATAATATCATAATATATCATTATTTTTGTCAATAGAAGGCGAATGAAGATGATTATTTCTATGGATTTATCGAAGGCTTGTCGTGGAAGATGAAGGATGCCTGAAGAAGACGGAAGATTCCATGACATCATAAATGTAATAGAATTGTCAGAGAGGCTGACAAGAGTTCAACACGATACTGTACTGGAGCCAGTACTGTTCAGTATTTACACCTCAGACATTTCTAAATCTGACGACCATTAAGTGTTCAGTCCCATCTACAAGGCCTATTTAAATTTGGCCTGAATTTCATGTTTTTTTTTCTGAACATAACTCGGGACAGTACTCGGAGCAATAACAAAAAAATTTGAAGAAAATTGTTATGAAGTTTAGTAAAGTTAGTGCCAGATGTGGCCCAAAACAACTGTTTGCAGAACAACAACAAAAAAACTTCGGGTTTACAGAGAACTTCACCATTGCTACGAGTACGAAGGCGATGGTATTTTGTTTGCCAATAGTTACAATGGAATACTGTAACCCAAGATTACCTCAGTCCAAGAAAATCAAACCAGAATCATCGGCTAGCAAAGTGATGGCGTCTGTATTCTGCGACGTTATTGGACCAATTTGGACTGGGTAGTCAATTTTTTTGGGTTACCCAAAAAGTTCTTTAGAGGCGAGCAATTTTTACCTCTAATGAGGAAGTACGGTCCAAAATTGATATCTACAATCTTTGCTATTTGGAAAGGGTTGGTGCAATACTTGAGGCCAATAGTAATATTACAAAAATTACTTACCTTTATCTAATCAAATGCTGAAATCTGCATTCTTTTAAAAGCATCCTATGTGAAAATTTGTACTTACCTTCTTCCAAAAATTAATAAAACAAAAAATTAAACAGGACCTTAGAAATTTTGCAGCCCTCTTTACAAATTAAAGCTACACAAAACAATGTTATATACACCTTCATCTAAAATATAAGTATCTGGTGCAAGTGATTACATAACATTTCATGCAAAAAAAACTATTCGCATATCATATGAGTGCTAAATTACATGAAACATGAGAAATAATGATTTCGTTTTCAGGTGACCTACGGAAAATGAGGGGAAAAAACTTAAAAAAATAACAAAAGCTGCGAAAGCCCCATCCACCACAAGTTATTATTGACAATGAATACCGTTTGAAGAATTTTGTTATCATCCAGGGGACTGCTATCCTGTGTTACTTGGTTACTGGTTATTTCCGTTAAGGTCGGGGGCATATCACGGGTATCAAATCCACTTACTTGGATAACGGGCTCCTCTGGGATCAAGGTGCCGTTCGGAAACTTTTGGATAACAGTATTGTTAGGGTAAACGCCTACGATTACGAAGGGAGTTTTTTTGTTAGGATATTTACTCGGTCTTTTACGTAGGATGGTGTTATTCGGTAGGATGCCGAAGATGAAGTAATCTTTTTCGGGCGGTTCCGAACTCACTTGCAAATCGTTCTGAACTGGTTCCGGTTCGATTGTGAGCAATCGTCCGGTTCTATCGGAAATCGTTGTGTTAGATGATCCTTGCATCGTGCTATTAGTCACGTTAGCTACATTCGTATTATTACTAGATGATTCAATGATGTTACTAAGAGTGGTTACGTCTGCAGTCATAGTAGTGACTGGTAGCATTGATTCAGTACTGGTTTCCATCATTGGTATTTGAGTAGTTGAATCAATAATACCGGTTAAATTTTCCATGGTTGTCGTGGTCATTATTGCGTCAGCAGAATTCTGTAGATGGTGCAATCGTACTCACTACAAGATCAGCTGATTCATCAGTAGGAAGGGTGGTAGTTATTATATCACTGGTATCGTTACCTGGGGAGACGCTACAGTTGTAGTGATATTAAAGCAGCTGATTTATCAGCAGGTCCCATAGTGGTGGTACAGTAGTAGTCATTACAGGCGTAGAATTATCTGAAGGTAATGATGATGATGTGGATGATGTTATTGCATTAGTAACTGTAGATTCCAGATACTCGATTCTGTAGTAGTTGATGGTGATTTTGTCAAGAACGATCTACTTAATATGGTTACTGTAGTGCCATCATCAGTGGGATTAAACATGCTATTCACATCATTAGCGGAAAATATGGTTACACTACCAGACTTACTGCAAAATTGGCTGTCGTTGATATGGGCGCCAAAGTACTGGTCCCATCGATTAATGTTGAAGAATCTGTAGAAGTAACTGTAGTTTGTTCCAAAGTTAACGTGTTTAAAGCTTGGGTTCTACCGCTAATTCCAATAACCTTGAAAGCATCGTTAAATATCGTCGAAGCATTTACCCTGTTGGAATCGTAGTTCGAAGAATCTGAAGGAGGCGTTGTAGCCTCTTGTTGAGCAGAAGTAGCTGTGGTACTAGGCATTTCAGTTGTCATAACTGGCGGTTGAGTTTCAGTCGATTCTGAGTACTGATATCTGGGTTAATCGTAGTTTCCACAGCTTCAGTTTCTAATTCAATACGTGCTGCTAGCAGAGGTGGTGTCGTATTATCAACAGAATTATCACCTCCTTGAGTTGCACCATCTAGAGTTTCAAGATTTTCAAATTGAGCAGTTCCTAACGTAGTACTCATTGATTCTATTGTGGGATTACTATCTGAACTAGATACTGAACTAGGAGTCGTTGCAGCTTGAGTGACAGTAACCAAATTTGCCGATTCGACAGTTGTCGGTGTCACCGTAGTAACTGCGGCGATCAATTCCGCAGAATCTGTAGCAGCGGTTGTTGCGGAATTTGCAGAAATAGTCGTGGATTCGTTTGTTAAGGGAGTAGGAGTAGTGGATTCGATAAGGCGTTCGTTTTGATTACCCGTTGTGGTGAAAGCATTAGATTCTGTCGTAGTAACACTAGAAGAGGTCGTCGATTCAATACCGTTTAATGTGTCTAAGGTAGCGAGGAAATCTGATATCGAAATCGTGTCGGGTACTTTGGTAGTTTCCCGAAGACGGCATGTTAGTAGTCGATTCAATTCCAGCCGTGTTTTGAGCGATTGTGTTTTGAAGTAGATCAGGTGTCGTGGGAGCGGAAGTGTCAGGAAGAATTTCAACCGTTGGTGAAACAGTCGTAACAGCAAATCTACTTTCGATATCGTTATCTGAATCTATTGCGTTGGAAGTTGATATTTCGAGTGCAGGATTCTCAATGATTACATTGGAGGTAGCGTTGAAGACCTCAACTTCACGATTGAGATCTCCTGTAGATGCCGCTGATGTAAAACTAGTCAATTTAGGGGTGACTACAACTACGTTTTCTGTAACTGGAGTGTTCTGGGGTGATGGATTTCAAAAGTTCGAGCAATCTAGAAATAGTGCGCTGTTGCAAAGATCGTTCTGATGAAATCTGTTCTATGACATCTAAAGCGTCTTGTGGTGTAGATGATGGAGATAGTGTGGTGGTGCTAACAGTGGTACTAACAGTTGTGGAAACACGTTTATTACTTGATAATGGTTTAAAGGTCGTGCTAATTGTATTAAGGCTGTTACCTACTTGCGTATCAGTCCTTTCTGTTGTTGTGGAGGAGGCTTGGATAGCCGAAATGGAGCTTAGGATTCTTTCAATGATAGTGGTTGGTGTTTCTGTAGTCAGGGGTTTGATTTCGTTAAGGGTAACAGTCTCTAGTCTTTGTTGTCTGGCCAACGAGTCAATCGTCACGTCCTCTTTCTGCGTCTTGCTAGGGATTTTAAATATGGCGGTAGGTTTCGTCGGTCCATCGTTCGTTATATCAATGGTCTTGTCAGGCGAAGCCGTAGAAATGGCCGTAATGGAATAAATGATTCTTTCGATTATAGAGACCGGTTTCTCAGTGGATATAATTGGTTTCGGTGCGACTGTAGAGCGTCCATCCTTGGTCACCTTTAGAAAATGTTTAACACGATTTTAGTTTAATACAGTCAGAAAGTCATGTACCTGATCGTAGTTACCAGAGATGCGGGTACAAGTTTTGACGATGATGGATTATTAAAAGGATTTGGGTTTGATAATAACTCTCCATTTATTAAACTGTCCGACGGTATCGAATTGATCGGATCATCTATAGATATAACTTCCATTCCAGATATTACGTCTTCGACTCCATTTTTCACCTGCAACACCACGGTCAAAAAACGAGATTGTCATACAAAAACATTACGCTGCTGGTTCACTTTCATCATCTTCATCAAAGATGATGCCATGTTTTTATTCGAGGTTATGTTCAACTTTTAGTTAATGGTTAGACATTATTAATATTGCATACAGCGTGTGTATGTACAAATAAATAAATTATTTTTACAGGAGATAATAATAATAAACAAGTTATATTATATTGCTATATTTATTTGTGCTTTGAAAAATAAATCATATATTTTTTAAAAATTAAAAAAATAAAATAGTACACCTTCTATTGATATATAATATACAACCTATTTTACATTTTAGTTAAGGTTATTTCGTGCACTTTTTTCGTAATATTTATACCCATAAACTGGATCCGATATTATTGTTCAGAGAATGATAGGGATTTGGTACAAACTAACAAGATAGAAGAATTATGGTAAATTTAAATTTAGTCTTACATAATTATGTATTTATTATATAAAAATATATTTAAAAAAAAATTGTATAAAAAAATATATATATCTTTTCCTTTATAAAAATAAATAATCATATAAATAATTTAGGCTAATAATACCCGTTGGTTTACGATTTACGATGTTACATTATACACTTAATATGGTGATATGTAGAAGTTATAGCAACGTTTATATCACAGATAAAATTTGAAAAATGCAAATTTTCTAATTATATTGGCAAGATATTTAAAAGCCTTCATAATTAGTATTTAATAAGATATATTTGGATTATATACCATATGTCTAATTAACGATGTATCATTATCACGTCACAATTTGCTCATCACTAAATGATGGTAGGATCACGAGATTATATACAGACGCACAAAATGACGTTATATTGACGTAGATTACAAGTAGGTACATTTAACGGCAGTTTAATATGATAAATTTGCGCTAGCAGCGCTCTATTATTATTGCAAGTATATATTGAAATAAAAATCGAAGAATGATGAAAAATGACGTCTTTATATCGTGATATTTTGGCGAAGTGTCGTCTGTTTGGAAAAATTACCAATAAATAACGTTAGTGCGACGTGGGCGTGCTATCTGGGGTAGAAATCGGCAACAGAAACAAAATTCTTGAAAGCAATAGAAGATATTCTAAACCAAGCTTGGAAATAATCCTTTTTCTGCACAAAAATCAAAAATAAAGCTGGATTTATGGATATTTCAACAAAGAAAAGCAAGGTAAAAACTAGATGCGTAAAACACTTCCAACGTGAAGTAATCGACTAGAATCTGACGTCATTAAAACCACGTTATATTGTACTTGACTCTCTTTAATGATGTGAGAGAATATAAAAAGCAAGCATCTTGATATTGTATTCTGTAGTTCGTCAAACGTTCAGTCAGTAGAAACAGCTCTGAGGTATAGATAAAGTCGCACATAATCAACAAAATCCTGAATCTAGTCGATCTTAGTTTGGTTTGGGCGCAAAAATATTCTCAACACTTCCACAATTTTTGGATAAACTCTTGACAATATGAGTGGTTTTTCGCCAGCATCTGTTTCTAACAAGTCATCTGGTTAATTTCGTTTAGTACCTGATTGCCTTGATATCTATCTCAAAGTAAGGCTGCGATGGTCCGTCAGTTGTTCAAGTTTCCTATGGCACTACAATACCACATCGGCAGTTTCGAAGCGTTTCTAAAAAGTTTTCTTTTTGTTTCATTGCCGTAGATAACTAAATTGTATCTTCTTGAGAAAATGAAGCTCTTGTACATAGTGGTAGTATTTGTTGACTGTAATTAAAGACGCTGACATGGTCACTAGCTCTGTCAGACACTATATTTCACTCTGTACACTACTAAGGTTGCTTTTGACTAAAACATTAACTCCAGCAGAAGAAGCTCAAAGATGATCTCTATCGTTGTTCTCCATGTCTAAGAGATGTAGGCAATCTTCTTGATCTTACGTTGTTTTTTGTGGCTTTATGTCATAAAATTAGCTGAGCATAAGTTTTAGAGGCTCAGAAAGCCCCATTTGCTTTATTCAATACATGTTACGGGTGTGAGTTGTATGCCAGTTTAGCAACTTCTTCATTTGCATCCACTCGAAGACTGTGATTGCGTTGTCATCGGTGTAACAAGACACCATAGCCAATCGGTGTTAGTATTTTTCTGGTAAACAAGACGTAACAAAATATCGTCAACGTCATCTATATCACCTTGCTGAGTTGAGTGACATATTCACGTTGATTTTTAGTGATAATTGCGTAATATTTTTAGTAAAAAGATGAGGTCTTAATGAAGTCAGAAATAGTTAAAATTAATGTTGGCAAATCAACCACAATAAAACGGAAGTAGGAAGAAGAACAAGAGATGACTTGTTCATCTGTCATAAAAAGATGCCCAGAAAGATTCAGAAAAGATGCCTTAACAGGAAAATGAATAGTACCGTCAAATGGGGAAACATTGACCCTTTGTGGACAACTTTGGCTCACATACTGGTAAAATATGGGTTCTAAAATAGTTACCGCCGAAACAAATATAATGTAAATGAGTCTCCGGCCGATATGTGGCAACAATAGTATCAGAATCTAATCGAGTTTGCAACTGTTAGTGTACTCGCCATTTGGGCAGTAACCTTCAAACCGATATCTGTGCAGTTTAGCGTTCGTTTACACGTTTTATTGGAATTTGAAAGTTGGAAAGGTTTAGTAGATTAGTAAAAACGTTATTTACTGTTGGATTTTTGTGTGGTGAATAATTATTGTTTCAAGGCAACTTTGGCCCAAAACACGGGGCAACATTGGCCCGGGCTGAAGTTACCTCGATCAATTTTTGGAGCTAGCTGGATACCTATGGTGAGAAATTGAAGATAATTTGCATACTTTTCCTTTGTTCCAGTATTCGGACAATGCCTGGCAATCAACAAAAACGCCCAACAAAGGCCCAATATCTAATCTCTGGATTTCGTAAGTGTGGATTACGTCCTTTAAATCGGCAAATTTTACATGACCGCCTACCAGAGAATGTAACACATTAATTCACAAACCTAAACAAAGAAGAAAAAATTATAGGTTCCGACTGGAAAAAGTATATCTGCCAGCGATCTTCAAGCAACTTTTGACATATCTGGACCTTCAAAAACACCTCCTGTTAAGAACGTAAGGAAACAACGACAAGTTTTCTTTTCAAGCTCTTCTGATAACTCGTCTGATATAGTTCAATTAAAATCGGATGAACAGAGCGAAACATTTTCTGAGTTTGAGGAAGTGGACCAACCTGTTGTCCAAAATTTCCATCTAGAATCAAAGGTCAATTCTAAGGATATGAAGATTGGCGACTTTGTGTTATTGTTATTCAATGGCATCAAATATCCTGGACAAATTATTAGTATTTCTGAAGAAGGACCGACAGTAGATTGTGTGGAAAAGGGAGTATAGGACTATCACAACCCTGTGTTTTCGTGCAAATAATTTTTCATTATTAGTTTTTAGTTTAACATTGAGCAAAGCCTTAAAACATAATTGTGCTACTTTTAATGCATTGGCCAAAGTTGCACCATTTGAGGATATCTTTGGCCCACTTACAAAAAAAAAAAATTAATTACTTCTAATATCAAACAGCCAGATTGCAGCACAAAAATTAAAGTAATATCCAGGCTGTATTATATAAAAAAATAATACAGGTTTTTTGAATTGAAAATTCCTTGATAAAATGTTGATGAAAACTGGGCCAATGTTTCCCCATTTGATGTTACCTAAGATTCCTTAATAATAAAGACTTAAATCTTCGTGATTTGAATGTACTCCCACCGCCCATTTCGAAATTTAAAAGACACGAGGTTCGCCTTCCCTAGTTTTCAGTACAGCAATGTCATAATTCCAAGCAGTCTCTTTTTAGCGATCATGGACCAAGAAGGGACACGGTAGGAAAGATTTGATCTTGGGTATGTAATCTTTGAGGTCAAAACATTAACACATAGAAGCATACAGCAGCAAGAAGAAGAAATTTTGCTTCTTTTAGTACAATATTTAAACATATGGCATAAAATCCAAATCCACCTTTTAGAACACCTTTTAGACAGATAATTCTAGGAATATGTGTATGTATCTGTTTCAAATAGTCATTTCCTCTGTCAGTAATCGAAGATTCAAATCACACCTGCAGGAAACAAAAATAGATTTTAAAGCTACTACATAATTGCATACAGAACTAATTTATTTAAATAAGTCTTCCCAAAGCTCTAAGATGTTATGGAACTTGAAAGAATTGTGATCATGTTGGCAGCCAAGCTTTCTAATGAATGGACCGATGAAATGAGATTATATTTCGAAAGCAATAAGTTTGTAGCGCATAAGAATAAATTCTACAGGTGTAGATTTATAAAAATAAATTTGATTAGTTTTTGATTTCAGTCTCCTTAAACGAAAAAAAAAAATGATTTTGAATTAGTACTCGTTAAATTTGAAACCGTTAAATTCCATAGATAAAAGAAGAATTAGAATGATAATCACAGTAATTCGTATAAATATTTATAATTTGAAAAATTACCATAATTCTGAATATCTTGCGTCCAAATTTCAGGTTTTAGTTTTTAACCAGTTTTCAGTATAAATATACCATAATTACAATGTGTGAACTTAAGAACTAATTTTTAAATAAATTATAAGTTATATATATACTATATATATATAGATATATGTATAAACAACATCCTACACCGTTCTTGCTTCGATAAAATTAAAATCATTAATAAATGTTTTTGTTGTTTATTTGATTTGCGGCAATAAAAAGTAAGTAAATTGGAAGCAGTGTGGCACAAGCAGAAGATGTACAGTAGAAGCGATTGTAGAGGTAGGATTTTCTTCAATTAATGCGATTGAAAGACCATTGGTATCCTTCTGACCAGTAGTCATAGTCCTTTGAGAAAGACACAACAGATTAAATTTTGCCAAATATAAAAAATATATTTAAAAATTTTTTTAAATTCAATGTTTAGATTTAGTCCGAAAAAATTAGTCCTTTTTCTCCTGTCATGTCAAAAAGTTGCGCGTCAGTATAAAGTATAGTCAGTGACAGTCAGGTGTACTATTTTATTTTGTAAGAAGAATTAAAATAAATCATCTAAAATATTTTCAAATGATAAATGTTTTTAATAACAATTTATTTAAAGCAAGAATAAAAAATCGTCAACTATGTACTATGAGTATTAAACAACATTTACCATAAGAAGAATAGGATTTCATTTTTAGTTCAATAAACTTACAGAAGGTGTCGTGACCGTCGGTACAGTTGGTGTGTATGCAGGTGCCGGTGTAGGTCTAGTTGAGCCAGATCTGCTAAAGATGTCCTTACGATACTTAGAACTATACCTGCCAGCTTTTTGTGTTCCACTGACAACCTGTGAACGTTATTTATTATTTTAATGCGCTAATAAAATTGTGTAATATCATTTAATCGCGATTTTTTTGAGGTTAAAATTTGTAGAAATTCTAAGCAATTTAAATTATTGCTGATTTATCATTCTTTTATGTTGGCAGATTACACAAAAATTTGCGAAATATGTTGTTATTACGTTTTAGTTTTTATAATTATTTTTCGATGTTGATAAATTTCGGCAAATAATAATTTATTGTTTAAATTTTGATAAAAATCACCTAATTCTTCGTCTATATCTACCTGTTGAGTAGATGCAGGCGATTCTAGTTTACCAGTTCTAATCTTGGTACCATTCCTATTCAAGCTATAGAGTCCTCTTGGCGGTTTCGGCGAAAAACTTCTAGTCTTGGGGGTTGGACTTATTTCAGCGTCCTTCCCATTCAACGTTTCCAAACTTTTCCCACTAGATTTAACGAATGTCTTTTCATCATTCTTCGCAGCTGAAAATCTAGCGTGATATCTAGATTGTTTCTTAGCGGTGGAAGACACTTCGGTCACTACCGACACCTGAGATGGTGATACCGTAGATCTGGTTGATTTTCTCACGAAAAAGGATGGACGTTTCGTGTAACGAGAACTAGCATCTTCGGGTTCTGGTATTTTCGTTGTCAATGAGAATCGTCTGCGTGTAGGTCGTACGATTCCTGCTGTGGTAACCGTGTTCGGTACTAATTCGTTATCGTCGTCATTTACCTGCAAGCAAGAGAAATTATTATGAATGTGTTTTTACACATATTTTAGCGATTTTAAAAATGCTAAGTGTCACGCTACGACGGCTAGAAATATTCACAGATCGCTTTGCATTAATGAATTACGTAAAGAAGTTACGTTATTTTTATCTATTCCAGTAAATGAGAAATGGTGTAAAATTTGTTCCGGTTTGATAAGCAATGTCTTGGACAAAAAAATGTTACGTCATTTTATGTATATGAGAAAACGAAAGTATTCTAACTACTTTAGTGAACTAGATAATCTACAAGTTGTTATTTCGTGGGTGTTAGGATAAATAAGATTAATTATAATTAAAAAAATCAAGAGGTGTTGTGTTTTTGATTGTGAAATATAAACAAACAAGAACAATAATTTAAATGTTTAAAATTGATGTCGTAGTCAAGAGAAAGAGTCGCAGAACGAGATGGGAGTCCAACTGCATTCCTAAATAGCATTTTCGATAAGTTCATAAGTTCAAGTAGTGTGGTCAATACTCTACTTGTTGAATACCAATGACCTGCCAAAGGTGAAACATGTTATTGCCGCAACGTTTGTGAATGAGCTACCTTTATAATCATCTAAATCAAGATTGTTGAATCGAAATAATTTTTAATCAAATCTCATTTTGATAACGATCGTTCACTACTAACTACTGACATAGACAGAGTCATCAGCAGATGTTTCTTTAAAGGCTTTTTAAAGTTCCTCAAATTATAATTTCTTAACATATCAGAAATCCTGTTATGAAAATCCTCGTTCATCCATAGTAATGTACATAGTTCGATAAAATGGAGCTGTGTTCTTCCACCATGACGCAAGTTCCTATTATGAATTAACACGCCTGTGCAGGTACTCATGCTGACGATTAACTATGATTTTGTGATGCACAGATGATTAGAGCAATCTACGTATGTAGGCCAGTTTTAACCACGGCACTAAGCGGCGTTGAAGGCTGTGACTGCCTAGTGATATGCAATTTAAGGCAATTGGGACGCAATAACCACGTAACTCTTCAGTGGGCCCTAAGCCATCAAGTGATCGAAGGGAATGAAAAGGCAGATAAGCTTGCCAAAGAAGCAGCGAAAATGTCTTTAATTGGACCTTATCGCTGTTGTGGACTGCAAAAGAGCCACCTAAAACAAGCAGTTAACAAATGAGAGGTCAACAGAAATGCCTCCCACTGGAAGGAAACGTCAGGACAAAGACACTGCTATCAGGATCACCTAAGACAGCACAGTCGTTGCTATCTTTCAGCAAAGGGGACCTTGGACTGCTGGCAGGGTTTCTGGCAGGTCATGTGGCCCTGAAGTACCACCTACATAAACTCGGAAAAGCTGAAGATCAAATCTGCCGTCTATGCCAAGAAGATCTAGAGACGGCAGAACACATCTTGTGTAATGTGTTGCTGTCAGTCATACCCGACACCAAGACTTTAGTAGGCCGTTTCTAACGCCTACTGACATCCATGACGAAAATCCCAGATTAATTTTAAGATTTATTAAAAGCCTTCAACCAGTGTAACAACCAGAGAATGTTACAATAGATCCATGCAGGTCGCGGTGACTAAAGGCAGCAATGTTATCTAATCTAATCTAAATAGATCCATGCAATCGGTCAGCGAAATGTGATTTCTGAATCTAAAGATTCATTTCGTCTACCTCCAACTCAATATTGTGTAGTAATTTTGAGCTGTCCTGATCTATCCGGATTTAAATGTAATGAATGTTTAGTTGATAGGAGCAAAGGAAACCGAAGATCTACGGTAGAGAGTCTACGAAATAATTATTAACATTATCTGGCAGCAACAACGCTTCACGAAATCACAGAACACTAAATCATGATCGGTGACAGCAAAATTTTCCATTTGAATCACATTAGTAATTAAATGCTTTGAGAGAGAGAATAATACACCAACCGAAGGAGCTGGAGTTCTCGGTGACTCTTGTTGGCTAATCGATAACCTGCTTTTGGCCAAAAGAACTCAACATATTGAAATTGAGTGTAGCGGATCCAGAGAAATTAAGAAGATTAGCAGCTGTGATATTTTCATCTGGGACAACGTTAATCTTTTTTTTGCGTTCTTGTAGACGTGATGACCTGCCTTTTTAAATTTAAATTTTCAATAAAGACCTCGCTAAGCAGTGCCTTGACCTCAGGTAGTGACTGACTAAATATTATACATGTGTAGTGATTGTAATACTTCATAACGACTCAGGTGACCCAGGCAGCATTTACTAAAATCATGCGGAACATCGGAGGTCCAGGGACCAGAGGGAGAGAGAGATGCTTTATGGAGTTTTGCAATCACAGATCTTATATTCCGTTCTCTCATGGGGAAAGGCCCTCGAATACAAAAGAGACTAAGAGGCAATCGACCGGATACACAGGAGGACACTAATAAGAGTAACCAGTGCTTACAGGACCGTAGCAGCCAGGACAGTGCAGGTGTTGGCGAGGGTTCTTCCCATGCACTTGCTGGCATAGTACACGCTGAAAAAGTGGCAAAAGATCTGGACCAGCTGTGAGACGTTGTCAGCCTGGACCAAGATTTTGAGTCCCGAGCTAGCACCATGGGTGAAGAGCAGTTTCAGGAACTACCACCTAACGCAATTCCTGTCAGAGCATGGGCAATTCCGATTATACCACAAGAGGTTTGGACACTTGCCGTTACTGCGGCATTTTTGATTCCTTCGAACACGCGGTCCTGACATGTGATAAATGGTCAGAAGAAAGACGAGAGCTGGCTGGAGAAACGGGCCAAAACATAGATAAATATACTGTGATAAACATCATGTTGGAACGTCCAAAAATTGGGATGCTGTCAGCAACTATGTAGCCTGTGTCCTTACAGCGAGAGAACTGGAAGAGAGGAAAGACAATGCTTGTGCCCCTGAAGTTTTAGCAGTTTGAGGGGATTAGAGACAGAATAGAGTGCCTCTGACGATTACCGCTGGCATTCCGACGTCATGTCGTGTGGACGGTTCCGGAATGCCAGAGAAGGTCGAGGAGGGGTTTTAGTCGGATCAGTGCCCGATACTCCAGTTCGATTCAGAAAACAAGGAAAAAAACAATAGAAGGGAAAATTAAATAAATTTCAACGCAACATTAAACTTTTTGATTGGATTTAAACAATTGTTACTTAATTACAACTCATAAATATTTGACATTAATATTGAAAACGGTTCATTTCCTCCAGAGACATAATTATTAAATTGCTACCCTGATCACTTTCACAAAAACGTAATTATAATTGCAAATTAATTCATAATTCCTATTGAAATATTCATTAAATTATCGGTTGCTGCATTAACCGTTAGTCTACTTCCTGAAATTGTAGTTACAACAATAACCATTATTTTTCTTTGAATATCTTTCCATTACAAACTAGATGATTTCCTTGAATTATTTATCAATTTTTCGACATCTGCTCTCCAGCTAATTGTCCTGTGGTATTGCAGGAAACTGTAACGGTACTATATTCCAAGTTGTATTTAAATATAATAAACTTAAAGGATGTGCTATTCATTACACTTCTAAGAAAGGAAAGACTATAAGCGATTATCAATTATTTATAGCTGTAAGTGTCAGAAAAATTTAAACAGCACCAAACCATGTCCAATTTAATGAAATCTAAGATCCAGATCTAATATTTTATTCATTTGACCTACGGCCAATTTATTTCCTTTTTAATTCGGTTCTGGTCAAAAAGGTTTTATATTAAATATAGGAAATGGTTTCTACGACCTACTCCACTTAATTTATCATAATTTATTTTAATTAATAATAATATTATTTACCTTCAAAGACGTAGTTACCGGAGCTGATGTAGTAGTCGTTGTAACTCTTGCAGTAGTTGCTGACGTAACTGGAACAATTCTCGAAGAAGTCACGATTCTCTCGGTACTCCTCGTGCTGCTATCATCGTTGGGTGCCTTCTGTGACCTTGAACCCTGTCGAATAGTTCATTGTTAATGCCGAACAGGCGATCCTCGATTAGTTACGATGTCGATTGTTTCGACACCGAATGTTTTCTTTTTCTATATTGACAAGAGACATCCGCCGTTTTCGTTTTATGTACCCATCATGTAAATTTTTGATATGGCAAAATTGATAGCGCATTCTTGTGTGGATATACGAAATGAAAGTGAGATATACTAATAGAGCACCATAAAATTGATGGTTGATTAAAGCCGGACCCGCCGCGGAAGTGAAAGTTGATATTTTTCTTATTTTAGATTTTGTAATGACATGTAAAATTTCATCTGTGAATAAATGCATATAATTAAGTGTTAGAGATTGCTTTCTATAGAAGATATACACGCAATGTCTGTGTACCTAGTAAGGTCAAATCCCTATTTAAAAGTAATCAATTTCGTTAACATTTAAAATTTTTAAAGATCGTAGCATAGGTGGTGGAGTAAAATCTGCGTCAAAGTGACAGAACTTGAAATTTTGGCAAACTAAATTACTAGAATCCTTCTAAGATAAAGTTCAAAAGTAATTAGTGCAGAAAATAGAAAAACGATTTTACAACAGGATACCTTGTCAACAATTTGTTTAATAACAAGCTTAGAGGGCGAAATCCTTGAAGAAGGTGCAAATGCTGTAATTATCCACAAATAAGGACACTTAATCCTTTACGCAAACTAAATAATTGTAATAGACGTTCATGGTATATTGTTGGAAATCACCCTGCGAACGAGTACAATAAAAAGCATTAGAATCGGACCACGTAATTTAGATCTATCCGATCCGAAAAAATATGCAATGCATCTATCTAAGTAAGAGTTTTAAAATTAAAATGCATGAGTTTTGGTGAGACAAAGTGTCCCTTAAAATGTGAATCTTTTGTTTTTAATGCAAATTCGGCTTTATAGAAAATAGATCAAAATTGTTCAAGATAAGCTTAAGGTGTAACAGCAATTGTAGACTACGTTGGTGGTAAAAATATTACATCAAATCAGAAAAGTTGCCAGCGATACTTAAATAAAATTAAAAATGCCACACCAGACCGAATAACATTCATTATGAATATACAAAGCCAAACAAGTACAGTGACCTTCAAAGGTATCCGGACACGACTAAATAGAGAAATACCGTGCGCTCAATACTTTATTCCAAAGAGCAGCAGGGTCAACTTACTACCTGCTAAGTGTTACCGTAGTTTGTCGCTCTTACAATGACATTGCAATATACTATTGCATAACTTGAACTATGAAAACCTCTAAGAGTTTTTGTTGTATATGTTTATGAAAGGAGTTTTAAGGTATATGTTTTTGAATATGAAGGTGCAGAATATGTTAAAGAAAGTTTATATTATGGGAAATTGCATTGTATACTAATTGCAATTAAAGAACTGATTTCCTGTCATTTGCATTTTAAAGGCTGTATAAACGAAACACCCTGTATAAACGAAAGCAATTTAAGCTATCGCCCCCTTTAAGAATGAAAGCACTTTCATTTTAAAAGTTTTTCTTATCTTCAACAGGTATCGAGATACCGACCGACACAGCACTATTGAAACACCCTGTATATCGCTCCCTTTCTCTAGAATAGAACATTATTTATTCCGTCTATTTACTTTTAATTATCCGATACATTATAAAATGACAGACTTAATGACATTTTTATAACTTCCGGTTGACGTCACATTGACGTCACAATGACGTCACAATAACATTTTAACGACCTAAGGTCGACAAACTCGCGCATGACGTTGAACAGCGCTTCAGTTGACCGTCGACAACGGTAGAGGTAACATCTAAACAGACGGTTGTGTTATTTTACATCGGACGAATTGAATTCTTGTAGTTTTATTGAAATTTTGGGAATCGTTTCTCGTGAAATTCCGAATGGAAGTTATCGAAAGATAAGTTGTGTTGTCCTTTCTCCGTCGATACAAGGAAGAAGGTGGTCAATTTTCAAATCACATTATTACTGGAGATGATTGCTGCCGTGTAACAGTAGGAACTACCTAATACGAACGCTAGTTCGAACTCAAATTTTGCTTTGATGCAACGGGGTGTACGTTAGTGCGAGTTGTCCCTCTACAGCTCTTGTGTTCGTCAGATTCTCTCTCTTTGTTTTGACACTCGGATTCTGTCCGGGTGGGTGCTCTAATGGCATAGTTCCGCTGACGCCACTCACGAGGGTCTATCAATCGATTAGAGAGGTTTGATGTCCACGAGAGTCTCAAAAGGGACAGTCTCAATCTAATTTATATCCCGTTTGGATTAATTAATGGCCCCAGAATGCCAAAAAAGCGTTCATATTAGAACTGTTCTTACTGTTGATGGTTTGGTAGGTCGGTTCCTATCGAAGGTTTGGGTATTGCGTTGAATTTTGGTCCACGTCTTGAGATAAGGGTTAAGCTACTTAAGCAAATCTTTGTCTTACTATTGATGGTGATAGTTTGATTGATAAAGGTTTGGGTTCGTCAAATGAATGAAACTACTAATATGAACGCTGGAAATAAATTTTGTTTGATGCTAATGTACGTTAGAGTTGTCCCTCTACAGCTCTTGTTTCGTCAGATTCTTTTGTTTTGAACTCGTTTGTTCGGGTGGGTGCTCTAATATAGTTCCGCTGACGCCACATACCCTCGTGAGGGTCTATCAATCGATTAGAGACGTTTGACGTCCGCGATGACAGTCTACTAATTTATATCCCGTTTGGGCTAATTAATGGCCCCAGAATGCTGCGTTCATATTAGAACTGTTCTTATGCTGATGGTTTGGTAGATCGGTTCTATAGAAGATTTGGGTATTGCGTTGAATGTTGGTCCACGTAGATAAAAGCTACAATTTGTCTCATTGTTGATAGTTTGCAACGTTTCGTGATCGAATGGACCAATCTAAATGGTTTGGAATTTTGGTATCAATCGTTTTTTGAAGTAAAACCAGTATCGCTATACATGACAGCATTTGTCTTACTGCTTTTGCTGTTTTCATTGGATTCCAGGGTGACAATTTAACAATAGGATCGAGGACCAATCGAAATAACCTGATATGAACGCTAGTTCAAACTCAAATTGTATTTCGATGCAACGAGGTATACTTTAGTGCGAGTTGTACCTCTACACCTCTTGTATTCGTCAGATTCTCTTTTTTGTTTTGACACTCGGACTCTGTCCGGGTGGGTGCTCTAATGGCAAAGTTCCGCTGACACCACATACCCTCGTGAGGGTCTATCAACCGATTAGAGAGGTTGACGTCTATGAGAGTCTGAGGAGGTCAGTCTCAATCTAATTTATATCTCGTTTGGATTAATTAATGGCCTCAGAAAGCCAAAAAATGCGTTCATATTGGAACTGTTCCGATTGTTGATGGTTTGGTAGGTGATATTTTGTAGATGTTACAAATTGTTAGGATTGTATGTATGATGTGCCTTTAAATACACATTTTTTCAAAATTTTCGTAGTATTTTTTCGTAAAGATAATACGAACTATACAAAAGCTTATTAAAGCTTATTAAAATATATTATTGTATTTATATATAATATAAAGAATAAATAATAAGAATAAAGTATTGAGCGCAATGTATTTCTCTATCTAGTCGTGTCCGGATACCTTTAAATGTCACTGCACATATTCAAAACTAAACAGTAGAAGATATTAGGTGTTACTTACTCCTCTAGACATTCGGCAAATTGCTTTCTAATGTGTAGCAGCAGTGTACAGCATTTGTTTCTGTTTTCTATTTTGTCAAAAAAGCATTTATTGTAGTAATTGATAAGTAGAGATGTACAAATCAGTTGAAGCTTTATAAATGATTTACTAGTGAATGATCCGTAACCATGTAATAATAATAATTGTTTTGTTGCTTGTGTGTGTGTGTGGATGTGGTTAAGAATTGGAATTTTGCTTATTCGATGCGGGCTTTAAATTACTTCCCCTCCTTGGCATTGTTGACTTCCTCATTAAAATCAAAATTTTGAATGGTAAAGATATCGCTGGTTTTCTCTTTAGATTGAAGAGCTATTAAAGCTTCAGTTGACGAAAACAGATCTATAATTCTTGGTCGTTTATAGAGATTGATGTTTGACTGCAAACGTGTTTTGATGAAGATGATTTTCCTAGTTCCAATCAATGAGATTTCTAGGAAAGCGATTTTAAAATAAATAATTGATAACAACACCTCACTCTAGTGTTCTAATAAATGAATTGGACGAAATAATTGTTTTTAAATTTGGCTTCCTACGACCACGAGATCAAAGCTTTATTAAAACCATATTATCTTGTTAATGATGTATTCTTTGAAATTGATCCCGATCTAATTCTTGAAAGATGGTACTATTTAGGAACCCCTGTATTATAAGTCATTACTGAGTTTATATTTTATAATTACCTAACTGTATGTTTCAAAGAGGTTTCTTTGAACGTTCTAGACACAATAATACACGCAAATGATAAATGTTCATTAAGCAATTAACATCCGTTTGTTTTGTTACAACTATATAATATGCATCAGCAATCTCCATTCACATCACTATATGAAAGCTAAACGCCGGACATTATTTTAATTTATTGCAATTTATATTACGATATTCTTTTATGCCATAAATATGCCACGTGTAAGACAATCATACACAGAATTGTTGTTTGTGTTTCCTTCTAACAAATTATAATTCAATTATAAATAAAAAAAATTAAAATAAAAAGGATATATTAATTATCTAACTCACCTTAGACTTAGTGTGTTTAGCTATTTTCGCCTGTATCAACGCCTTAAACGGTTCCGGATAGTTATCAGAATCGCCAACATCCTCTTCAGAACTAGTTCCTAACAATTTGCTCTTATCATTTTTAACTTCAGCCCGTACTTGACCTCTAGATGATGCTACAACTTTTACAGTTTTTCCATTCGATTCAGCCGATTTATCATTGATGTTGTTTACATTGCTGTCAGGTTTATTAACTTTAACTTTACGCACGACTTGCCGCCCTAATTTCCTCTTAGTTACAACTTCAGATATTTTAGTTTCCACAGATTCTTTAATTATAGGTTTACTAGTTCTAATTTCAATCGCTTCAGATTTTTCTGTCTTCGTTTCTACGCGAGTTCTCGGCGAATCCGCTTGTATCTCATTGCTTGTGCTGACTTTAATTTTATTTTCAGATTCTCTACTAGAAGAATGTGGTCTTTTCCTAATCGGCACTACAGTTCTAGCTTCGCTTTCGAACAGTGGAAGGACTTCTAAAATCTGCTCGTCTATAATTGGTGGAATATATCTCACTCTTGGTCTTGGATTTCTAACTGCATCTCTAGCTTCAGTGCTAGTTTCTTTAATAGGAACTTCAACAGTGTTAGATTTCCGCGAATAATTCCTCCTCCTATTATCACTTCTTGAAGTTACAATTTCAGGGGTTGGTACCACATCCTCACTCGGTTTAATCCTCCTCCCATCAACTCTATTTCTAATATTTCTTCTACTTTCAGTCGTTACAATATTTTGAGTGGTACTCAAAATACTTTCTTCCAATTTCGATTCTGATTGGACTTGGTTTGCTTCTAGATTGGTATTCAACTCTCCGAGATCTAGTTGTGGGTGAAGATGTCGTTGTGGTAACCGAAGCAACTTCCTCATCTGTTATTTTAGGCTTGTTACGTGATCTTAATAATTCCGCTGTTTCAGGTCGATTCTCTATTCTTTCAGTGCCGTGAGTTCTTCCCCTGAAAGGTTTTGGTTTTATAACCTCGTTCTTGTTTGCGTTATCTAGTTTCTCGACTTTAACAGTATCTGCTGCTTCAATTGTCTTTTCGATTTTTCTTCCACGTCCAATTGATGATCTCCGACTTGGTGCTGAAGTTGATACTTCTTCCAATTGCGATAATTCAGTAGTTCGTCCTCTGTTAGGCCTATTAACATTTCTAGAAGGACCTCTTCGTGAAGATCTGCTATATTCTCTAAGATGATTGCTTTCATCTCTAGTGGTAGTTTCAATGCTATTTGATGATCGATCTTTAACATGAGCTGGTCTACGTCTAAACGAAGATCTTCTATCATTGATTGGGACGTTCTCGTTTTCATTACCTGTGGGATAATTAACTTTACGCCCTGTTCTAGATTTAATAGGTCCTTCCTGCCCACTTTCCGTTGAATAGAGCGAAGGGACACGTCCTCTAACGCTAACTTCAGAAACTTCAGCGCTATCAAGACGTCTCCTTATAGGTCTTGGTCGAGATGGTTTGCTTGCTGTTGACACATCTTCTGATAATTTTGTTTCTGGCCTTACACGAGTTCGAGTTCTAGTGTTAACAGTTGTTGAAGGTAACACCTCAACACCGTCAGTATTTTGTCGTCTAGCAGGTCTAGATCTCGTTCTAAATTTTGAGGTGCTAGTCTCTTCAGTAGATGTAATTGTAGCTCTAGGTCTTGCTAGCACTCTAGTTGTTTTCCTCACATCGCTAGTAACAGGGGTGACTATCTGTAAAGTTTCGGATTGTTTCTTTTTTATTTCAGGTGTGGTAGCATCTAATTTTTTAATTTCATTCTCAGTTGATGAAACTTGCTCGTTAATCGTTGTCAATTCAGATGATTGCCCTAAATTTGTGGTAATGGGTAATATTTGCTCTGTGGAATCGTCACTTTTAGCCGAAGTGCTTTGCGAAGCACTCGCAGTTGTGGCTGTCGTTTCTTTCGGCGAAGCATCTATTAATTTCTCAGTGCTCGATTTAATATTTTGCGATCCAAAATTAGCTAATAAATCTTCAGGAAGAATCTCATCTTCGGGTAGTGGTAAAGGAACGTATAAGGGCTTTTTTGGAGCGTTAGCTGCTTCGAATCTGGTCTCAGTTATAACTCTGGGTTTATGAATTTTTCTCGCGTTAAGATTCGGGATGTCATCGAGGACTTCTTTGACTTCGTAAGGTTTATTGCTAGATGGTCGTGGAATTTTTCTACTTTCTATTTTTCTAACGGTTTCTTTTGGTCGTTCTATGGGTGCGGCAGCATCTGCGAGATCCGTTTCGGAAACATCGGATGGCACGACGAATTTGACGCGGCCTCTACTTCTACCACTTCTAGTGGAGGTTTCTAAGGGGTCAGCAGCCTGAAAATATAAGGAAATAAATTATGAGTTTAAAATTTAAATGGTTTGTTTTTATTTTTTAGTTGCTACTAAATGTGGAATGCTTGTTTAGAGAACGTCTTTATGATTACTTCCCGAAACTTACGTAAATTATCGTCCTTTCTAACTGCAATTTTAATTAAAATTGCGAATATAGGAAAAGCGTTACATATTTAGTTGGTTTATATTTTAAAAAATCAATAAATATTATTTGTTTAAATCAAAAAAAACGTACCTATATAGGTACGATGAAATCGCATGAGTATAAAAAATATTTGAATAGGTGATAAACAATATCTCCTTTCACCGAAGTATAGGTCACGTCAGAAAAGAAATTATACAAATTTAGTGAAACTAACAATAAACCCAAGCTTACCTTTTGACAGGTAATATACTAAACGTTTGTTCTAACTGCAACAAATGCTTAAGTATAATTAACCGTAAGACATCGTACTTTCACGATATTTGTTAGATAATATTTAGCGGTTTCTTTTTGATTAAAAAAAGATTCTAGAAGTGTTAAATCAGCTTTCAACCAATTTATTCGATTTGATTTATATCGAGTTCGACAACAATATGGGGACAGAAAAAAAATCAATATCACGGAAAAGTTTTTGATATTTCCCAATGATTTATATTTAATATCTATAACATATAACAGTTTTATATTTCAAGGTTGTATCTAAAATTATCGATACGACCTTCATATAAAAAAAAAACCGCTTTTATCTAATAATTATGTCTCTAGTATACTCCATACTTAAAAGCAATAACTGTATAAACTGGGTCTAATTAATCATCTTTATAGATGTTAGATGTGTGCAAGATTAAGAGCTTGCGAAATGCAGAATCTAGAAATAATATAACATATATTGAACAATAATAGGTTATAATTTCGATAACTCGTAACCTTTACGTTTAACAAATTTATGTAGATCATTGACATTTTCTCAATCGCTTTAATTACATATGAAACCAGTATAACGAGGTATTGATATTTAAAATTATATGTAACTAGCTTATGCATGTCGGGTGTGGTCAGTTAAGCTTATTTGGAGCCGGTAATATTTGGGTGGATACGAGAATTAAAATTTGGAACAATCCTGGAACGTTATTGTTTTCTATTCAAACTTGATGCAATTGTCTTTAATTATACCTGCTTCCTAGTTTGCGGATACTGGCTTTGAACCTTGATAGGTACCTTCTTTCACAGTTTCTTTTTTATCCAGGAGGAAATCCTTTATGGACAGTGTGTGGGATTCCAGTACAGCGTGTGCAATGTACTGTGACTTTTGCAAGACCATCGGCTGTCTCGTTCCCTTCGTACCCCCCCAGTCTCCTGGTACCCACATCAGTGGACCAACTGTGTTCCTGTGTGTGACCACAGCAGAGGTGAGAGTACCTCTCCCTGGGGACATCCCTACATGGTTAAGACTTTTGACTTTTCAGATATGATTCTGCTTTTAAGCATTTACTCTATCCATCTTACGTCGGCAGGTTCAATGCCTACGTTCTTTGCTGCATTTTTTATTGAAACAAATGAAGTATTATCAAATGCTCCCTCTACGTCAATAAATGCATACAGAGCAATTTCTTCAATCAATCTTATTGACCAGATGGTGTAAGGAAAATTCTGTGGATTATCTGCTTTGTTAGGCAAACTGTTTGCAATGAAGTGGTTTCTCTACTAATGTGCAAATCAATTACTTTTTCCATCGATTTGAGGAGCAATGAACTCAAGCTAATGGGGTGATAAGATTTTGCTCGCTGCAAGAACGTTTGCCAGCCTTTGGTATAAACGCCACCCTAACTTGTCCCCTGGATTGGGGATTGGTATAGAGATAGAATTGAGTGTAAGAACTTCTCATTGTCTCTCACTACTGCATTCACTCCTCCTGTAATCTCTGTGTTTACAATGGCTAGCACCTTTTGCTATTCTTTGCCTTCATTCGATTAATTGAATTGTATTGCAACAATTTTTTGGCTTAATCAGTGTCAGATTCAGCGTACGATAGTGCAAATGCGTTGCGCTCTAGTAATTGTGAGGAAGAAATTCCGTTTGATGGGAATTTCACTACTGCAGATCTGCAAGGTAAACATTCACTTCCAGCGCACGTGATTCATGTGGATTAGCCAAAAATTAATGTAGAAATAGATCGAAACGCAATTTTAGACCTAAGAATAATCCTGGGAGGTGGACGAATGCCGCAAATTCTGCGAAGAACAAAATTGAGCTATCGACTCTTGCAGATAGGATCCGAAATTTGGAAAGCGATCTAGCAACAATACAAACGGGCAGCAAAGAGAAAGACAAACTGTTGTCTTCAGCAACTTGAGCAACAGTTGAAAGAGAGACATGTGGAAATTGGTATCGATCTTTCTTGCTCCTTACGAAAATAATAAATCTGAAAAATTATGCTACATATAGATCGAGAATAGGCTGGATCTCCATTTCTTTCACCCACACAGGTGTCCTATACAGTATTGTATACATATTGTGCAGAACAGAGATTTCTTTAACCTTGTCGATCCTAATATATTGGGCATTAGTCTAGTTAACTTAGCCAGTTTTGCTTCACCCTTCTTGGTTGCGGTTTCAACTTACTGCTGTCCAAAATGCATTTTGTCGTCTACAGTCACTCCCAAGTGGACTATGGATTTGGCGGCTCGCAGGTCGTTAGCATAAGCAATGGTTTCGCCATCAGTTGTAAGATCTAATCCGGATATGTCATCGTACAATATATTCCAGTATTGTCGGTCCAAGAACTGACTCTTGAGGTACTTCCATTATATTCTTCAGTATGTTCATCCTTTTCCAAGATTGAAATTTTTTTTTTCAGCTTCTCTATAATTAGGCTATGGCTTGCTAGATTGAAAGCATTTCTAATATCTATAGTATAAAGTCGAGGCTGACCTGGGAGTGTCTGCTGACCCTTAAACTCTGATGAAAGGGCACACAGTTACACTGATGTGGGTACCAGGACACTGGGGGTGTTGGCAACGAGACTGTCGACGGTCTTGCAAAGACTAGGGGGACTAATTAAAAAATCCTCCCATTGGGCTAACACTCCAAAAAGACAATCAAAAAAGTTAATTACTTTTTCAACCACTAAGGCTAAATCTCTGTCGTTAAGAACAAAACTCTGGATCCTAATAAAAGAGACCTTAGCACCATCGCGGCTTTATTCACTGGCCACGGCCCTCTCAGGTATCACCTCAAGAAGATGGGCAAGGTAGACAGCGACAAATGCCGATTCTGCTCCGAATATAGTGAAACGGCAGAACACATCATGCGTGACTGCGTGGCGATAGCCCGACAAAGGCATCGTCACCTCGAACAGGCGGACTTAGAACTGGTTGACATCAAAGTGACAGCCCCCAAGAAGATCCTGAATTTCTTTAGAAGTTTGGAGATCAATTGGGACTAAAAGATGACGGTTATTCACAAGAGATCTCATTGGTCGCAGTGAAGAGAGGAAAAACTGCCTTAACGACCCATCATTAATCTAATCTAATCTAATGTCTATGATGATGAGAACACATCACCTGTGGTCATACTCCTCTACTGTATTTGCTTTGTTGGTGCTTCTACGGTATCTATAGATAATAATTTGGTTTTCTTCAATTTTCCAAATTGTGCCAAATACGGAAAGCCTGACCATGATCTCCCTTCCCCTCAAGCTTTAAAGCAACTGTTTGGCAACTTATTTTGCTTAACTTCGCTTACATTTTATTAATAAACTTGTGAAAATCAAACTTTTATTTCAACATTGGTCTAAGAAAGTTGTGTTCCTACATCTATTTTGGCAAAAATTATAAAGATGAAGATAAATTCTGCTTATCTGTGAAGCAGCTCTACTTGCTTCCTGTTGCACAAATATAATCTTATGCAGCCTATACTCTCTAACTTGCATCCGTTTAAGCCTGTCCAATACTACACCATAATGAACTCTGTCAAAAGTCTTGGACAGATCCTTAAAGACACAAGTCGTCATCTCCTTTGCATTCTGTCCAAATACTGTGGCTGCCAAACAGGGTTGTAGGTCTATAATTGTTAAACTGCATTCTGTCTCCCTTTTTAAGAACATGTTTCACCATGGGGTGCCTTAATACTTGCGATAAGCTGTACGTTAAAAAATGAGTTATTGAATGCACTACTAGAAAGGAGTTAATAACCTAGATTACCTTGAAAGCATATAGGGCACTTAATCTCTACAATAATGAGTGTTGAAAACCAGAAGATGTATTATATTTAATTTAAATTATTTTATGAATATATTATCATGTTTTCCAACAATAACACTTCAAGATAATGTTTTTTACAAGACATTAACAGCAATAATTTAGTTATTTTGTTTATAATGCTGCGACAGAAGCGATAAAAAGGAAAATCAAGCGCATACATATGCATTTTGCGGTGTGCTATAAAACGCAAAGTAAACGGTCGTCCTTGCAAGGTATTTTTCCATCCGCTAGTTGTAATCTAACATACACACGTATTTTACTATAATTTGTTCTCGTTTTGTTACATTATTCTGGAAAAACTTCATTATAAATTGCATAATATCAACAACAGTTTAGTCAACTCTATTTGTTTAAATCATTTGACTTGGAATGTACTCGAACAAATAATGAACGCTTCATTTACTTTAACATAACCAGTTCATGTTTGCAAATAAACATGTTGAAAATATTGATTTAAACAATAGAAGGTACTCGATAAACGTGTAGAATTTGCAATAGCAACTTGTAAAAAAAAACTTTTAATTAGGTGAAAATCGTTGTTGAAATTGCAACATTACATGAACTGCTTGCGTGATAGCAACTTCCTTAGAAAAAGTCTATGCGACAATTAGCAGTATATAACGTCGAGAATTTTGATTAAAGTCGAAAGCTGGTGTTTAAGATTTAGTTGCTGTAGCATATGTAAGCTTTATCAGCTGCAATAAATTTAGTTTCTAAAATTTATTTCATAATATTTACATTTATGTCTGACATTATTATAACTATATGAGATTTTTTTTTAATTCTAGTTAAAATGCATTCGTACGAGTTTAATTTTCATGTTATCAAGGTTAGGAACCTGTTTAAAGCAGAGCAAAATCCGTTTACCTCCAAAAAGCTAATAACCACGATGAAAATGCTTTTAAAAATATTGCAAATAAATGTTCAAGAATTATATTGAAACTTGTTGTTGTAGTTGTGGTACCTCGCAAATAAAAATTAAAAGTGGTTTTACTTGTATTTTAGTTTAAGGTGAAATTGTAAAAGGAAACTCATATTCACGTATCCGGGTCTACAGTCTTCTTGTTTGTTCCTGATGCGTGGAAAAAATTATTTCATATTAAAGTTTAAACTTTCTATATATATGTATGTATATAATCTTAGATATGTACTTTACCGGGTACATGCTCATTTGCGTATATTGGGAGTTGTCTGTTAGAATGGTAATAGACACTAACTAAAACTAAAGACTTCTTCAATAGTAGCGCGAGATTTGAATTGCCCGCCATTATTGTGATTATGATGTGGCAGATCGAAAGTTGACAGATGGGAGTTAGTAAACATGGAGCTGGAGCATTACACGATAGAACAACCCGTCCTGATTGTTAAACATTCTTATCAAAACGGTGAAAGTTTGATTGCCACCAGTCGTAAAGTGTGTGCAATATTCGTTCCTAATTCAGCTACTCTGAAATGAATAATCGAAAAATTCGTAAATACCGGTTGGGTTAGTGATGTGAAACTCACGACATGAGTTCCTAGAGGTTGTTCAGAACAAACCATCACGGCAGTTCGCGAGTGTGTGGCCGACAGTCCAGAGATATCGATTCGGACAAAATCATTTTCAGAGATGAGGCCCATTTTCATCCGGATGGCTTTGTTAATCGACAAAACCGCCGCATTTGGGATTCTTCGGAATATCCATAAATGATTCATCAGAAAGAAATGCATTCAAAACGTGCCATTGTTTGGTATGCATTGTAGTCTGGAGGAGTAATTGGACCGTATTTCTTTGAAAATGAAGAAGGTAATGATGTCAGAAGAAAGAAAGCCATGGCGATCATTTACCAGATATTTTGTTTCATATATGATTCCCAAATATATAGATTATAAATAAATAAATATTTCAATACTTTGCTACATAGAACCATGTTTTATTAAACTTTAAAGTGTTTAGTTTGGGCAATTACAATTGCACGTGATTAAATATACAGGGTTCGGCATAACAATGTCACCATTTTTAATACTAAATATAGTTTTAAACAAAATATAATGCACTTTAATTCTTATCCTAAATTAATGTAAGTATATACATTTGGATTTATTATTTAAAGATAAAATCTTTCAAATGACCACAGTTTTCTGCAATGCATGCTTGCAAACACTGAGAGAAGTTTACCATGCCTCGACCTGTTCCTTTTTTGTTGCGAACGGACCCTTCCTTTTGCCATTTTCTGATCCATTTGCGAATGGTCAGTCGAGATGGTGCATTCCCTCTTCCGCTGTCTCCAAATTCCAGCCGAAATGCACAAATATTTTCGCTTGTAAAGGCCAGCGATCTATTTTCTAAATGTCACTAACTGACATGTCAAATCCAAAGGTATGTTACTCAATTTATGATCATTATGCCGAACCGTGTATTATTTGTTTGATTAAAGATATCATTTTACATTCTAAGACAGTAAATTATTTGTTAAAGGTCATTTAGAAAAAAAGGAAACAAATTCTTAAATTTAGAAATAACAATTCTTTCCGAAATGTCATCAAAGTTGTTTAAAAAATCGCATGTATAAAAATATTAATATTTCAATTAGTAAAAAAGTTATCCAGTTTTTCGAAAATCTAGAACCACTCTTCAGAGATATTCCAACCGACCAATACTATCAACTATGACGAAATTTGTTTTGTTGATATATCTGGAAAACAGCCAATACGCATAAAGAATATTACCAAAATTGCCAATCGGCAATTTTTGGCCTGGCTGTAGATACAACAGAAGTACATCAAGATAGTTTAATCAAACTATTTTTAATGAGTAGTTTTTCAAACAGGTGCCTCGATATTTTTAAATTCTTCAAGAAGAAAAGGTTTTATCTGGAATAATTTAACCATTCATCTTTCTGTAATAGGTATTAAAGTTTGCAAAAAAAGTTTAATTTTACTGCCAAACAGTAATGCAAGCGCCTGTTTCTCCTGTTTTTATTCTATAAAGCGGAAATGGCGAGAAGGTTTAAAGAGGCTGGGGAAAAAGAACATCATAAAGGACCTTTGAGAAAAGACATGTTTCCAAGATTGCTTAAGGTAGCATTAGAAAGCATCTATGTAGTTAACTTGAAGAATATAGAACTTGATTTTATAGTCTTCTGAAATTTAATCAATAGATTTTAACAAAGTTTTAAACAAGCCAGATATGCAAGTAGAAGACGAATCAAACAATCAAATTCTGGGAACGATTTCTGAAGTGTTTAGCGAATCTTATTTTGGAAAAAAAAGTTCTGACATCTACGAATCAAAGTTAAGAAAATGCAAAAAAAATATCTGGAACTTGTATGTACAAAACGTAACATCAGAACTATTAGCAGAGAAGAAGATGTTGGCTCACGTTGGCTTCAGGTCTACATGACAGTCACTGAATTAAATATTCTAAATATTTTATTTATATTATTTATTTATATTTTATTTGTAATACCGTTGTTTCTAGAGCTTTCGTAGAACTGGCTAGATCCTCGTCATTAATTGCAAATTAAAATATCAAACAAAAACATCAATACTTAATTACATTTTATATATCGATTTTGCGCAATATAATCAAATTAACTTAGTAGGTCATCAAAAAAAATTAATGAATTTATTTTTTGCGCATAAAACTAATGAAGTTTCATTAACGTCTATGAGGTAAATCCACACCCTCTCACAAAAAGAGCAAAACCGTCGTGAATACTACAAACATACATTCGCAGACACTCAATGCAATCTCAGCAATAAACAGCATGTATATTATACTTTCTCTTATATGTTATATCGTTTGACTAACATTAGAGACAACGCCCCAAACAAATAATACCGTGGAATTAACGTGAGTTCCCGCATATTATATAATTGGTCGGATGTAGGTGTAATAGTTCGACACTGTGGTGTGCTGGATATTTTTCCTCAGGTCGAAATAAGGGAATGGATATCCTTGCATAAGAAGTACTCTCACGTCTCGACCGGCGATTGTAATAATTATATGACCATCGGTTTTGTGATATGTTATTATCGCACGATGGATGTAGCGAAATGATCTTTAGCATTTTGGGATTCGTTCTGAAGAAGTAAAAGGAAGATTTCAATCGTGTGTAATTATGCTAATGAGTGGAGTTTTAATTAAATTACGAATCGTTGTAATGATATATCCTAAGCTATAAAAAAGATTGAATACACACGAAACTAGATAAACAATTTTTGGTCGTTGGTCTGCTTTTTTTCCTATCCAAAAGTTTATCACGCCTTCTATAGTCCAAAATTGTTATATCCTCGCTTGTTATATCTTCTTTTTAACTAATTACTTAACGAGAATTCTCCCGCTTTAATATCTCTATCGCTATCTCTGGGTGACTGACTAGAATCTATTGAGTAACATTAAAGTTACTAAAATGAAAGAAATAAATTTGTGTAATCCTTTTAAGGAAGGAAGATTAGATAAACCAGTGAGTTAGCCTTCTTTTCTTGTGTTCGTAAACGGAATAAAACGCGAAGATAGTTTTATTCGGAATATTGACACGTGAGAAGTACAGGTTGAATGACAGGTCAGTGTGCAGAGCCCCTTACGGAAAAAAATTAAACTAAGTGACAGTTCTCCTGAACAGCTGTCATTTGTGTGCAGCGTGTTTATTCAATAAAAATATATATTCTTAAAATTTAAAATAATATATATTTAAAAGTTTACAGTAAAAAAAAAGTAAAAATAAAATATTCTCCAATTTTTTCAATTTCTGGTTCTATGTCAGTTAATTCTAATTTTAAATTTGGTCTAATTTCTAATTTTGTTCTGTATTTATTCGTTAGATATCACATTTGTGAAAAACTTTTTTTACATAAATACGTCGTACAGAAGGGCATTAAAAACTGAATAGCTATGTTTGCTATGTCTTTAAAATCTGTTCTTTGTTGAAGCCAAAATTCAATCAGTGCTTTTTTGTTTAAGTTTTCCATTACAGTGGAATCACTTGACATATCTATTATTTGTTCTTTTTTTCACGTGAAAAATATTTTGAAATATCTGAAGGAAGAGGGTTTCTGATCCAAGTTTGATTTTTCAAATCTTCTTGGAAATAATAATTTATTTATCAATAAGAAGCAATGATGTTTTATATCTGATGCCAGTTCGTCATTATTGTCGATATTATTTTCTGTAAGAAAATTTTCTAGGGTTGGTAAAAGGCTGAAAGTATTATTATCTATTTCACTGATAATTAGTTCGAGTTTTTTTTACTGTTGCAGTTATTTTATAATTAACGGTAAAAAAATCGACGTTTGGTCCTTGTAACACTAACGTTAAACCTTCCAAAAATATCAGCTACGAGGGAGCGTTTTTATATTCGCGGAATGGGGGATAAGGGGTGGAAATAGAAAAACCAAATTATTTTTCTTTTTCAATATATTCACCTGCAAGACGGATACATTTTTCACATCTTTCAATTAATTTATTTATACTTTCATAAAAAAATGATTTCTCTTTATCTGCAAAATACGCCGAAACTGCCTGCTTGACTTCATCATCGGCAGTAAATTTTTTACCCCGCAGCTCTTTTTTCATTTTCGGAAACAGGTAATAATCACTCGGGGCCAGGTCTGAGCTGTAGGGTGGGTGATTCACAATATCGAAGCCCACCTTATGCAGGGCAGCTAACGCAACACGGCTCTTGTGGACGGGCGCGTTGTCGTGCAAAAGCAGCACACCTTTCGTCAATTCTCCCCGTCTTTTCTCTTTAATGGCTTCTTTTAGTCGCTCTAATATTGAAGCGTAATATTCTCCGGTTATAGAAACACCTTTATCTTTATAATCAATCAAAAATATTCCTTCCGAGTCCCAAAATATCGTTGCCATGAGTTTTCCAGCTGATTGTGACACTTTAAATTTCTTGGGAGGTGCTGTGCCCTTTTTATGCCACTGCATGGAGTCTTGTTTGGACTAGGAGGTTTATAATGATGAACCCAAGTTTCGTCTCCAGTAACAATTCGACTCAATACACCATCCTTGTCTTCATTACAGAGGTCCAAAAATTTTTTCCATATTTCACTTTTCACTCCTGATTATGTTACTTGGTTGACGATAGCTCAAAGACTAACTGTCTAATAACAATGAAACTTCGTATTTATACTAATTATGAGTCGCTGCACAGGCCACGCCCACAATGCGCCTAATCACCCCCTACAACCCGCTCATTCCACGAATATAAGAACGCTCCCTCGTAAATATGATAAACGGGCCAATCACATTTTATCAAAAAAAAACAGTCCGATACAAATTTTGTCAATAGAAAAGTTTGCACTTCAAATTGAAGTTCAAAAAGACGATTTAAAACCTTGCCTCTGGACAACCATCTAACTTCAGAATGTAATAATAGGGTTTCATGATCACTTCCCATGTCTTGGCACAAAATTGCAAACATTCTGGAGTGCAAAGCTCGACCCTTAATAAAATTTACAACCTTAACAGATTGATCCAAAACAGTCTTCAATTTTTCGGGGATTTCTTTTGTACTAAAGCTTCACGATGAATACTGCAATGAGTAAATTTTGTTTCAGGGGCAACAGCTTTTATTTGAGATAAAACACCAGAATGTTTGCCAGTTAAATCTCGAGGTCCATCAGTACACACACCAATGCATTTTTTTTCTAAGGAATACTATTTTCTGACATGAAGTGATCAATTAGCCTGAATATTTTTGTCGCAGTAGTTCTCCCAGAAAGAGGTTCGGGAAATAAAATATACTCATTTATTTTTTCCTCCGGCTCGAATCGAATGTACACTAACAATTGCACAAAGTTCGTTATATCTGTACTTTCATCTAATTGTAGTGTAAAACAGGGACTTAGGTCAATGCGTCTTCTTACAGAATCATTTGATTAAGGAATACTATCAAGTTTATTAGCTGTCTTTTCATCAAATAATATTAAAACAATATCTTTAGCAGCTGGTAATATTAAATTTTCTCCAATAGTATGAGCACTACCAGTTTTGGCAATTCCTAAACTTACAAGATAACTTGCATGCAAGCACATTAACACTAACAAAACCTTTTATTATCTGTTTACGAGATGTGAGTTTAACTAATTTCACCTTAAAATAGTCAAATGTCTGTTAAGTAAAGATAGTTTCATATTTTAATTCGAGAACAATTTATTTCATTTTCATTCCAAGTGAAGCCAGATGTTAAATAACTTGAATCATACTTTCCGGTAACTTTTCGTTTCTTTTCAGAATTACTACTACTGGTAGTAGTAGTAGTTTGTTTCTGTGAATCTATTTCCTGTGCATTATCAGGTTTCCAAGCCATTTCCGATTCCAGTCCTAGCCACTTATCCATTTCCTAAATTTAAAATTTTTCTTATAAGATGTAAACTTATATTATACATTCGCTTTTTAAACTTAGACTACTCCGTTAAATTTAGGCGATCGTTTGTTTATAACTTATGGCTGCAGATGCAGTCAAAAGAGTTGATGATGTTCAATCGAATTTAGACGAGTATGGTGGCGAATGGGATGATTTATCGGACAATCTGCTAACTGTGGAGCGACTTGGATCTATTATAAACCACCACAGATTCAAAATTCAGCTTCTGAATGGCATCTTTCTGGTCAGCCACCGCCAGAAGTCGATCGCACTAAAATGATATTCAAAACCATCATGAATGAAAATGGGATCATGCATATTCACTATCTCAAATCTTTTCATTGAAATTATTCTAAAGTTACAGATATGTACATCTGTAATTACGAAAGAAATCTAAACGGCTTGCTTTATTACATTTTTAAATCAGGTATTTATGATTTAATAGTTGAAAACGCTTTTTTATTGAAGACGCAATTAATCATCATTAAAAATTCAGGTCTATCGCTTATTTTACAACCAAAAATTAATTTCTTAACTCTTAATTGTCTCCTTGCTTTGCAATTAACACATATGTATGTAGATGACCGAACATTATTAGTTTCTCACCCATTACTATATATCTCACATTCCTTTCCCTCATTTCTTTTTTTTAAATTTAATTTAATATCTAAAATAAATCCGACTACCGTTACTTAACTTACAGCGAACGACATTGAGTTCTTTTTTATGTACATATATGTTTGCAAGAAATGCGTTATTAATAGCTGGAATTTGAACCAAAAACGTATAAAAAATGATCCACTACTTTATAATGACGCGCATATTCTAAATGTCAGGTACAACACAGCAGCTTATATAATAGGATTTTAGGTAGTTTGAAGGTTCTTCTCCTATACAGATAAATATATAGTCGATTTAATTGCTCCGATTTTTTGTGTCAGATTGCACCCATACATCACAATCACCCACCTATTTATAAGATAAAATCATATATCAGATTCTTTCCGAATAGGTTGACATTTCAAACAAATAAAAATGAATTAATTGGTCTAGTATATTATGCACATTTTCTTTTATAACGATGCCGTTATAATTCACTCTTACACGTGCCTAATTTTAGATAAAAAAAAATGAATTAGGTGACAATTTTAAGGATGTTAATGTTGGACGTTTCAAATGCACGCGGGTTGTTAGCCGTGGACGGAAGTATTGCGTCATCTTCACACGTTTTTGTGTGAATAATATGCTGATGGATACGCTCACAAACGATCTGCTTTCGTTAAAAGATCATAATTTCCATAAAATAGATGGGAGAGTCTGAAATATGTAGGTTATCGTTCATTTTGACGCATAGCCCGTTACCTTTAAGGATCTTCGCCGAATTTGGGTATTCCAAATATGTTAATGGATTTTCATTAAATAAATGATCGGTTTGTCTGCGTAAGCTTCAACTTTTTGTGGTCAATATATTACAGCATACAATATTTATTCGTATTTCATAGAGTCCGTAGCATATACAATTTACAGAGCAACATCTACAATGGGAAGTTTTGGCAAGCAATACAGCTTAGAAAGCTGTTGCAGCTGTACTCACCACAAAAAAAAATTAAAAAAGGATGTTTAGTTAATTCTTGTTTCATTGACTTACAAATATAAAAAAGATTATTAAAGTAGACGTTCATAAATTAGAACCACGTTGTTTCCGGAGAAATTCTAATTTTTGAAATGTTAACTTCCTATTGTTGGACTATTTTATCAAGTTATTAATGCTTTCAATGGCTGTAGAAAAAGGAATTATTCGTACGTCGTCCATAACTACGTCGTCACTGCTACCTGAAGCAACATCATCGCCATTGAGTTCTTCTTTAAGTCTTTGACATCGTCTACACTAGTGGAATTGCTTGGTTGAATTTCTTCTGAAAGACTTAGGTTCCTTTCTATTATAGGACTTCATCCCATGCTTGAGTTTTTTAATGTAATTGTGCTAATGGCAAATCATCGTCGCTGTCGTATTGGTTGGAGTCCCAATTTAACAATTTGGACTAAGAATTCTTTAGTAGGCTTTGTGGTAACTCATCCCAAGCTTAGTTAAGAGAAATTATTGCATTGGGAATTGAATGGCTTTTCAAAACAATATTCATTTCACCACCTTCAGCTATTATGTGAGCAAAAAGTTCACTTCTGTAAATTAACTTTGTTATTTTTATGGGATTTTGATTCATTGGTTGCACGATTGCTGTCACATTTGATGGAAAGAATAACCGGCACTTTGAAGTTCCTCGATTGGAGAATGAGCAGAGCAATTATCAATAAGTCGGAGGCAAATTATTCCCTTCATAAGAGTGGTTGGTCTGTTGAAAAAAAAATATATTAAAGATTGTAAATTTAGAAAACAAGATTTCTTTTCCTCGCCTCTTTAATAAATATTTTGTGAACCCATTCATGAAAGATCCGCGAAGTCATTCAACTATTTTTTGAAAAATTGTAATGAAGTGGGTTATTAAATCCCCCCGGTCCTTTGATAATAAAATCTTTATTTTCGATAGTTCGTCACAATTCTGTGACTTCCTCAGGAAATTATATTAATTAAAAAGAATTTAGATTAACGTCTAGTTTGAAGTAATTCAACATTTTGTCAAACTAGACGTTAATCTAAATTCTTTTTAACTAATATAACTTCCTGAAGAAGTCACAGAATTGTGACGAACTATCGAAAATAAAGATCTTATTATCAAAGGACGGAAAAATCCGTACAAATTTTATTATTTAATTAAAAAAAAACGGTCAAAAACCAATATCAATATAAAAATTAATAATACTGTTTTGGCCAAAAGTATTAGGCATCGCTAAAAATTCTTGTAAACTAAATTTAAAACACCATCATAAAGTACCACATTGAATATAAAAAAAACTTGGGGAACAGGTGGATTATAAAAGACCTGGTGGGTGCGTTTTTAAAACTTTATTAGAAACTTACATTAGTTTTACATGAACAAGGGAAGTCTCAAGTGGAAATATCCAAACCGGGGCACACTTGAATAAACCGCAATCAGGCAAGAAACGAGTGACTTTTGATCGCCAGGACCGAAAAATTGCAGAAAAACTTCGTTTGGGATCGCTGCAGCTCTGTCAGAGGAGGCTGGAAAATCTTTTACCGCTCGTAATATTGCGAGAGGAAGACGTGTAGAAGCGGACAACAACAGAAGAAATCGCTCAGAGTGGATTCTACGATACCGACACTTTACAGAGTAAGATTGGGAAAATGTAATGTGGTCAGATGAATCGGACTTTGAGGTACGATTTTTACTATCATTTTTTGATTATTAAACAATTTTTAAACTCATCGATTTTAATATTTTCACTGGACTTTTGTGAGACGTCGAGTCGGCGAAGAATACCACCCCCACTGTGTAGGGTACTCACTGTTAAACACGGAGGGGGAAACATAATGGTCTGGGCATGCATGGCTGTCGCTGACGTCGGCAAAATGTTGATTTGTGAAGGTTTTATAAACAGCAAAAGTTGTAATAGAGTCTGTACAACGGTCTTCATTAACAAGCATTTTCGGTGACACCAATTTGGTTGGAGTCCAATTCCAACAAGACAATACCCCTTGTCACAAATCAGCGACCACAATGCGTTGGTTTCGTAACAATAGCGCTAGCTTTTTGTGTGCAGAACTTCTTCGCACCATGGCTCAAAGAATTGTTGCAGTCATAAAAACAAGGGTTAGAAGCAAGGGTGTCTAAAACTTTTATCCAAAGCTGTAGCTTCCCTTGTTTGAAATTACATTGGGCAATCGTTACTTGAAGACGTCAAAATCCCAAAAAAAACAAGATTGAACTTTTTGAAACAAAACAGCCACTAATTTTTGTTTCTACTTCGTCAGCGTTTATAAATTTTCGAGTGTAACATTTGCTTTACGATCTGGACAATTATCTTGTCGAAATTTGACTTTACGATGCTTCCTAGCCGGAATCTTAGCATTGACCACATCAAGAAGGTTCATGTATATAGTATGTTATACACGATCCCATCTTTATTCCAGAACTCAGTAGCTCTGACTTTTTTGAATGTCATTTTGCTACGCTTGACTTCTGGCGGTGGGAGTTAGCAGATTGTCAAATAAATCATTCCATTCGGCATCATACTCGTCTAAAAGTGATTGAGCAGCATCAACTCTTTGCTCCTTTTGCTCATTAGACATCAACTTGGGCACCCACTTTACCAAGACCTTTCTAGACTGAAGACGCGTTTTGCTAAAGTCTTGTAAGGATCCATTTGACTTGCCGCGTTCAGGAGCAAGTAGGGCCAGTGATGTTTTAGGATCCCTCACCAGATAATCGCTGATGACAAAGGAAATAAACACAGCTGCTCAGGAGAACTTGTTGGCATTATATAAGAGATACGATTCTATACAGATGATACACAGAAAGTGCAAGTAAATTAAAGTTACAACAACTATAACTCTAGACATTTCTAATCTATTATTTGCGAAGTTTTAAGAATTAAAATCAATTATTCATAAATGTCAAAACATCAGCATTTACTCTGTGATATATGCAACGTTATTTTGACTAGTCATTTGATACAATTACATTTCGTATTGTACACCTAGTGTTCTGTATTGATTCGAAGAACAACAAATTAATTCAATGTTGCATACAACATGTTTATGACCTGCATTTTGTTATATGCTATATTTTGGTTACGTAAATTTCATTTAAAAGATCGTGCCTGAATCCATTACAATAGATCACAGTTATTTAATGAACCGGCATTAGATATTGAAGACGATTTCCTAGAAGCAATGCATGTATAAGTTTGGCGTTTGACGATATGATGATGTTGTGTAATAGTTTTTTTAGTGAAAGGGACGATGTTTTTTTTTTATATTCATCACCTTTAAACATACTATATATATATTTCTATAATTATATTCTATTATAAATGCCATCTATTTACAGTGTAAACAACAAACATAAAAGGAAACACTATTTACCGATATAACAATAAATACTTGTAAATTAATGCTACATTTAGACAAGAATACGAAAATTTAACACGTAATACAGATGCATATTGACCGACTTTACATATCAGATAATTTTTTGGAGTATAGTAATTCTGGGACTGTATGATAAAATGACGCATCGTTTAATGTTACTAATTTATACAGTTAGAATTGGTTTTAACGTTTAACAGATCTATACCTTCAATTATAGAGAAGTGAAAATATGAAAGTTGAATGCATTTGCTATTTAGTATTGATGCTACTTTCATCTTAAGTTTTTTTTTTGTAAATTCTAAAGTGTATGTATGGATATTACATAACGCTAAATATGCCTATTAGAATTAATAGCAAACTGCTGCTATATGGATTTCATTCAACGCAATCAAGTAGAATCCTCAATTGGTATAGCGATATCATTTTGTTTATATAATTTTAGTTGTATCGTTCCTTGATATGAAAATTTTAATTATTTAATTTGTTCTAGAAAGTACAGTTTCTTCAGTCATTAAAAACGTATGAACTCCGTAAGGAAAATTGTGTGATAATTATTATAACTATCTTTGGCTGCATTCTATGGCAGTGATATCCAATTTTAAAATTTGCATTTAATAGAGAGCCTAACTTGCACAACAAAGCTTATATGATTCAGCTGGTGCTGTTGCTGTGTTTGGGTGGAAGAATTCACCGCTTTAGATTTAATAATTTTCATTGACGTCGATTCTCTTGCTACAGGTGTGTTTATTAACCAATTTAGTGGATTTTCTTCCTCATGTAGCACATAATGAGAACCAGAGCAGCCTTCAATAGGTTCAGGAAACGTTCACACAGGTCGGATATAGGGACCTTATAAGAATGATGATCAACAGGCAAATAGATTGGTGGTTGACTCTTTAGTACTAAACCCTTTATAGGCTGCTGATTAGACTTATGGTCTAACGTTTGAGGATTTTATTCCGCTATCAGGATTTAGGAAGAATTCTGTCAACGAGAGGAGCAACAGTCAGAAATTTCGACATCTAGAGCTAGAAATTGAAAAAGGAACAATTAAATTAAAATTAATAAACTTCCTATCATAGCTAGACTCTATTGCATGTACTAAAAGCCATAAATAGATATCTCAGCTTAATGAAATTTAAAAGAAAAGATGATGCAACCAAAATAGAATATGTTCCTTTAAACCAAAAGAAGTAGAAACTTCAAGTAGTAGCAAATTAAAGGAAAATGCAAAACAAGTATTTTTATGCGCGCCACCGATTCTATTTGAGTTGTTATTTCTGAATGGACAATCTCCATCGTCCTGATTTTAAAGAAAAACAATACAGTATTATTTTTACTATTTCTCTATGGTATTGCCCCCAGATGGTGTAGCCATAAACGTGCTTTTTTGTTCAACGTCTTCACAAAGAGTCCTGTTTTAGATAAGAAGAAGCCTCCTTACAACAGAAGGCGTCAATTTCTCAACATTGAGGGTTTGCTTTCTAATCCTGTTGAATGCCTCGCAATTGCATAATCTGTAAAGAAGTATTCCACTATCCTTCTGGCAACTTCGCAAATGAAATCATATAGAAGGTCCAAGTTGCATAATTGTTTTTTCAGGTGGCAGTGTCCTATTATTACCTCGGATAAATTAGACTAGATTCTCTGTAGGCAAATTTTAGCAGTTTCCTCACCGGTGATCTTCCGCTACTAATTATAATGTTTTTGTCTTAAAATTGTGATTAATAACCCTCCGGGTAAGGCCATGGGGTGGTTCTGGCTCTGTGAAAGGTATGTTTAGAGAAAATTTGGCTACATTCTGCTTTCTGGTTTCCTTATTCTATACTAGATCCCAAGAAGCTCAGCCCAGATTCATTGTCTTTTCCACGGCTAGTTTTTGTAGTTCCATAAGACACTCAAGAATTACACTAAACACTCCCCCCACCAAATTTTTTAACTTAATTAAAAGTTTATGTTGTTTAGTGGGTTGAAATGTTTAGTGTTATACTTCTGCACCAAGAGATCCAGTCAAGAATGACACCTAAAGTGATCATCGAAAACTGGTTTACTGTCTTTCGATATAAAGATTCCTCTCCAGTAATAAGTGGGTCTCCTTTGTTATAGGGCATAAAAAAGTGGCCCTCAATCCTTGCCTCATAGACTCTACTTCTCCACTCCTTCCTGTTTAGAGTAACAGTTTCAAAATGTTAGATGAACCAACATATTTTGTCCATCCTGTCCCTAACTATTTCTAGTACATATGCAATGACCAGAGGCAAGTTCTAGAATTGACGAGTGCCCTTGATCGGAGTCCTGTATTTAATGACTTAATATTTAATTAGAGGTTCAGAAGAGGCATATGCGACAGTATCTTCATAGCAGCATTTTATCTTTATGTTCAAGGCTAGCACACCAAGGATACGCAATTAATAATGGGTACAACTACTACTTTCTTATACACGTCCATAGAACTCTAATAGCACTTTCGAGGTCTATTCTGTAACTCATGGTGGCTATTTAACAACTAATTTGTGTCGTTAAAACTGTAGGTCAGTTGGTCAGGAAATGAGTCGCAAATGTTGCAAATCTGTTAAAAAATCAAGCTGTTAAAATTAAACCATTTGTGGTTGGTGTACTGCTTATTTTGTTACTTTATAGTTAACTCAATTTTTTCGTTTAATGAGAAGACTAGAAAATAAAATCTAGTTGTTAAAACTGTTGCTAAAAGTAAGTGGCTGGTAAACTACTCTTATTAGCAACGATGTTACAAAATAGATCTGATTGATTATATTTGTCAGATAAAGTCGAAATGTGTTAGTTTCTCTCCAAACCGTTAGGATCATTATTCCTTTATGAGGCTTGTCTTCGAGTAAATGGTACCAAGAAGGTTTTAGAAGGGTTTATCCTCTGCTCATCTCTTTCACACCACATCTCGAGAAGCCTTAAGATATCTTGCACCCTTTCGGAAAAGGATATAGTTACCCAAAAAGCATGCAATTTATCTGATGAAGGTAGTAGGTTGTAGACCGTCCACCAGGAAGGATTTTTTACTTGGTAGGTGCATTGTGGTTCTTGTAAATCAGTCTGCTTAATAGTGCCTCGTCCTTAATGTACTTTTCTAGATATCTTGCAATAATTAGGTATTTGAGAGAATGAGTCTGTTTTAAGACGTTACTATGAACCAATATTTGAGTAAGGTTTGAGAAATATAAGAAATAGAAAGCATAACAATTCCAATATTTCAATGGATCGCTAATTAAAACATTTAACCAATCATCATTTACATTTAATTATATGAGTTGCGTCAAATATTCCATTTATGTGATCTCAAGCTTTCATTAATTTAGAATGACAGCAGGTATCAACCTTGATGTGTCTAAAATTGAAGACAAATTAAATTAAGATACATTGCTTCTTATTTAATCTATTTGAATTACCTATAATAGCGTAAAAATCTATAATAATCTATAATAATTTCTCAACAAATATTTACTCATCTGAACATCGTTAAAATCTATTAATGAAAATAGTATCAAATTATGCAACGGTACTATTTTAGGTAATTTAGTTTTTTTATTATTTATTAAAGACGTACATACATACATTTCTTCATGGCAATACGTTCGTAATAATTGCTATAAAGTAGAATTGTAAGACATAAATTACATTCTTCAGTAACAACAGTAGTACTACAACGACCTCGGAGGATGAGAAGAAAATTAGATTCGTTTAAGTGTTACGCAAGGTGAGTCAATTCAATTCGACGAGTAGGTATATTTTATCTTTACGACGTGAATACGTAATTTTCTGTCAGAACCGAAAGTAAAACTAAAACGAAAACAAATGGTATAACTTAAATAGATAATTTGTTTCGCTTTTGTTACATGAAACCCGGTAAGTTCTGTTATTTATTCATTTCAGTTTCTTATGCTCGTATGCATGACTTAACAAGTTAAGAAACGTAAAACTACAGACCGTTTGCTTTTCTACCGTAATGTTCGCGGGTATCGTTTTCTATAAAATTCCGCATTTTTAATGTCAAGAAAAATATTTCTGGGAAGGTTACGAACGCGAATTGATCATAAAATTTTCAGAGCACGAATTTATTTATTGCTGGCCTATATATGTTAGCATATATGAAATTTTATTTATTATAAAGTGGTTTCACTTGTAGGTCAAACAAAACTTTATGTTCTGGAATAAATTGATTATTAATAAATAACTAACGTATTAACTAAATTAGATGAATGCGGTGGATGATTCATAACAACAATGCCTTTTTTTGGTCAAGAATTTACGTACCACGATGGCTTTGTGCGATGGTGCATTGTCGTACAGTCGGAGAAAAAACAGTCCGTCCAGTGCGAGTGCAAGAGAAGATACCGTGGTTAGCCCCCCCTTTCGAAATGTATCGGTCGATAGGTAGGGCATAAGCGGCGAATATATATTCTCTTTTAGTTATTACATACTGCTTGCCGTTGTCACATAAGGTGCATATCACGCAGCAGTAGTAGATACGGACAGATATGTTCATGATCTGACCTTGAAAGCAATCGTATAGTTTTCAAATTTTCGTTCGCATACCAATTAACCGCCTCAGGTATATTTACCCTTTCACGACTATTTAACGATACAATAATTTTAGTTTTACTCAGTACATATGTCAGGCGAAACAGTCCTTTTAATTCATTTAATTCATAAGGGGTATTTATTATATAAAATGATAATAAAAAATTAAGTAATAACTAGTCAAATAACAGTTAATCTTCAGAGGATAACAAACATGTAGAAAATAGTAATTAAAGTTATTTTTAAGTAAAATAAATTATTTGAAGTAATAGATACACATACATATACATACTCATAGAAGGGGCTAAAATATAGGCTAAAATAATAATCAAACTGCATTATAAACAAAAGTGTTTACTTCCGGTAAAAATATATACAAATAATAGCTGCTGCACCTACCACAAAGATCTGTTTTCAAAAGTACTCGTTACGTGCGAATATTTAAAATTGTTTCTAAGCATTCGCAAATTTGCTCCTTATTTTAATTTACAAATTTAACTCTTTTGTATAACAGGTAAAACATATATTTTTAAAATAAATTTGACTAGATTTTCAATTTCAGGTTTAACATCGTGTTAAACGTATCTTCAGTGTAAAAGAATTTCAAAAAATATACAAAAAAATTAACAAAGATTAAGTAAAATATCGCTTCTAAAAACGCGAAAATAAAGTATCCGTTTAGATTAAAAAACCATATCATATGATGGGTTTGCGAGCGGCATTACTTACATCATTTATTAGTTTTACATGTAATCATAATAAAATGTGATAAGTTATACTAGGAAAGTGTGAGTTTTAAAGAAACTAACATAGCATGTTTGTAGAAATCATAATTCTGTCACATGAAAATATATAAACAGAACCAGTAGCAAAAATAAGTACATATGTGCTTTGCGACTTTTACCTAATAATATTTGCATTTTTTCGTAAAAAAAGCACATCTGCCGATGCGCTCTGTGTATTATAATAGTCCAGTTAATAGAAAATTCAGCAATGATTGAAGAAAAAACTTGCAAATGTTTTTCAAGAAGCCAATTATTGGAAAAATAAGAATGGGTTCTGCTTGCATTCTTGTTTCACTTCAGACCTTTATTCTAATAACAGTAATAACAATTTAGGTGGATTAGAGGTTACATGATTTAAAATTATATTAATAATAGTGAACTTCTGATTATCTATATTTGTATGTAATTTGATATCGTAAAGTAATATAAATAATTATTATTTTGACAAACTAAATTTGCAATTTACACTACTGAAATTATATTTGGCTTAACTGCATGTAGAATGCACAGAGAATTAGAAAAAGAAATTCGTAATGCAACATTAATGAGCAACGAGTGCTTAACGAATACCAATATAATTATCAACGTGAGATAGTTATATTTGTATGAAAGAAAAATCATTGTAAAAACAAGAGTGAGTTCCGCTTGCATTCTTGTTTCACTTTAGACCTTAGTTCTAATAATACACCGTAATGATCAGTAATAAGGATTTAAGTGAATTCGGGGTTACATGATTTAATTTACCTTAATAATAGTAAAGTACTGATTGTCAATATTTCTATTTAATTTAATATTGTAAAGGAATATCGATAATTATGATTGTGACAAACAAAATTTGCAATTTGTACTATTGAAATTATGTTTGGCTTAAGTACTTGTAGATTGTATAGAGAATTAAGATAAGAAATTCATAATGCAACATCAATGAATACTAATATTATAATTATCAACCCGACATAGTTACATTTGTATGAAAGATTAGTATAAATCTTGAAGTAAGAAAAAAAAGAAGTAAATAAATATATGAAAAGAACTTTGAAATAATATGCAATATTGCATTATCCACCCTATATCAATTACACCTTCCTAATTAAGGGAGTATTGCGTTTGATACAAATAACGCTTCAAAATCAAAAATGGCAGTACTACAAAAGCATTTCAAGTGACAAGATGGCACCTCAATCAACTATCGAATTGCGATCTAAAATCGTCACGCTGTGGGAGCAAGGATTTTCTTCGAGAAGAATTGCCGAGCAAGTACATTTATCGGTAAGAATTTCATTTTGAATTTAATGTGGCCATTTGAAATCTCACATTTGTGTTCTTCATTACAAATTGTTGTAAAACTACGTCAAATTTAAGAAATTGAATTTTGCGTACACAATATATCCGGATAGAATTGCCAAGAAGAAATTTTTTTACAATAATATTCTGCTTGTCAAATTTGCTATTTTCAAATTGCGTTAACGTATCTTGTCGTAAAATCAAAAATAACGTTTTTTTCCTCTTAGCAACACCATCCGGGGACACATCATGATCATAATTACAATGCCATCAATCGTCGTAATAAATAAAATAAAAAAAGAATTGCTAATTACAAAAAACCATATTAATTTTGTTCTAAAGATAAAATCAAAAATATGTTCCTTTTTTAGAAAACGCAAGTACAGTTTTGGGTCCGACGATGGAGAACCGAAAATGAAGAAACCGCGCTACGAACAAAGCAAAGAACCGGCCGCCCTATCAAACTGAATGCACAAGAAAGGGACAACATTTTAAATATAGTAAATAATACTCCAATAGTATCATCAGTAAATATAGTCGAGCAGCTGGAGTTATACTGTGTTCCTAGAACAGTTAGGAACTCTTTGCATAAAAATGGAGTACATTGTCGACGTTCAGCGAAAAAAGTCGAGCTTCTACCCAGACATTGTCAAGATCGTGTTAACTTTGCTACAGCAAACTTGGATCGGGATTGGATGGCTGTGATTTTTACCGACGAGAAGGTCTTTTCTACCTCACAACAGTCCAGAAAATTGGTATGGCGGCCCAATGGCACAAGGTTTGATCCACAGCATGTTGTGCCTGTTCGACACAGCAGTAGACTTAGTCTGGCGTATTGGAGATGGATGTCGTCTGCAGGACCAGGAGAACTTGTCCGGATAGACACCCGGATGAACGCAGAACAATACATCAGCGTTTTAGAAGATGTATTGATTCCCAGCGTCCGCGCAGTCTTTCCAGCACCTTTTCCAATTGTCCTTGTGCAAGATAATTCATCCGTCCATACTGCCAGACGGGTCACCGAATGGTTAACAAATCATCCGGATATTCATCTGCTACGGTGGCCGCCAAAATCACCAGATCTCAATCCCATAGAGAATCTGTGGAGTATTATGGCTGACATGTGGAGAAGCAAGGAGTGCCAGTTCCGCGCAATCGAGAGATGCTACATGGTCACGTTATGAGGATATGGGAAGCTCTACGAGGAACAGAGGTTTGTAGCAATTTAGTCGAATCAATGCCTCGTAGACTTCGCCACGTCCTTAATTCTAACGGTTCTTGGACACGCTATTAAAATAGACTTTATTTTTGTGATTTTTTGAGATTTTTTGTGATATTTTGTTTAATTTTTACTTATTTTCTATGTATATTTGCTGGAATTTTTATGTATCTACAAGTCAATGGACTAGAAATTTAACATCCTGTTAAACAATTCTTTAGTGCCTAAAAATGTTTTTGTTCAGAATATTTTTTATTTTATCATTTTTTATTTTCTTATACATATGTTATTAATTGACACTTTAGCCATGATTGGTAAATGGTAATAATACAATAAGAGGTTTGATAAGCCTATTTGAAAAAGTACTTAGGCTCTCTACATTTTGTTTTATTTCAAAATTTTATCAAGAACTAAATACACCATTTTGATGAAATTTTAACAGTTATAACACATTGAAACGAAACGGCAAACATTTTTTAATATTAATTAACACAACAATCATTGTTTTAGTTTGAAAATGAATAGTGATCTCCGTCATACGATAAATGTGTTATAACAAATGAATGTTTAACAAAATTTTACGTTTAGTTCCTGATAAAGTTTAAAAATAAACCGAAGCGTAAAACTCATGTCTAACTACTTTTTCAAACAAACCTATTAAACCCGTTATATTAATTCTGCAATTTCTAGAAGCCATTTTTTCTTTTTATTTGTTCATTTTTTTATGATAGGTGTAGAAGCTATTTTTTTTGTATATATTATTAGTAGAAGTAAAAACTTTTGTTCATAATGCAGTTTGATTATATTTTAGCCTATATTGTTTTTCCCGATATTTGCTTGTGATATTTTTAATTAATTTATTGTTAATAAATTGTTTATTATTTTTCGTGTATAGTTTTACTAGAAAGTAAAAATTTTTACTCATAATACATTTCAAACCTCAACTTTAATTTCATATCAAATAGCTCTTTATTGTATAAACATATTGTTATTTATATATTATTTAATTATGTAATTTCTAGAAGTAATATTTTCCTTGTATCTTTTTACGTTAACCAGTACATATCGATATTGTTTCTAATAAAAATGATACATTTTTTCTTAATTTTGGAAGTGATCTTTTGTTTAAAGTTTATTGGTTTTGCTACACATTATTATTATTCGAACATATTTTACTGAAAATAAATGCTTTTGTTTTCAATACACTTTGACTTTATATTTTAACCCATGACGACGCTTCATTTCTGTCAAATTTGGAAGTGATACCGAGATGTTTCTGCATATTTGATGTTACTGTTTTTTTCTATGTATGTATACGTATGTATATCCGTTACTTAAAATAATTTATTTTACCTAGAAATAACTTTAATTACTATTTTCTACATTTTTGCTATCCTTGAAGATTAACTGTAAGTTCATTAGTTATTACTTTATTTTTTATTACCATTTTATATAGTAAATACTTCTTATGAATTAAAAGGATTCTTTCATCTGACATATGCACTGATTAAAATTAAAACCATTGTATCATTAAATAGTCGTGAAAGGGTAAATATACCTGAGACGGTTAATTGGTATGCGAACGAAAATTTGAAAACTATACGATTACTTTCAAGGTCAGGTCATGAACATATCTGTCCGTATCTACTACTGCTGCGTGAGATGCACATTATGCGACAACGGCAAGCAGTATGTAATAACTAAAAGAGAATATATATTCGCCGCTTATGCCCTACCTATCGACCGATACATTTCGAAAGGGGGGGCTAACCACGGTATCTTCTCTTGCACTCGCACTGGACGGACTGTTTTTTCTCCGACTGTACAACTTTGGATTTTTTTATTTGGAAACCTAAATGCTCCTTTCCAGAAAAAAGAAGTGAAGCTAGAAGTACAAAGTGCGATTTAGTGTTAAGGGTATATTGGTAATGTAACCTCTTAGTGCAACCTCCACATTGTTGTGTGCTTCGAACGATTTCTTTGACTTTCTAGATGTTTCTAGATGCAAGCTGGTTTTAAAAATAAAACGATGATTAGAAAAAAAATTGGTATGTGCTAAATTTCTTATTGGAATGCGAAGAAACATTCCTGTAATATCAGAAAAAAGAACTGTGTATACAAGGACGGTAACTTTGAATTAACGAGAATTAACCTTTTGTTATAATACTCGCCTAACTAACTATACATGCCGAAGTAAACAGGTCACGATTTTACATAATTTTATATTTTGTCAGATTTCCTGACTAGCTTGTCCCACTTACATATACATATGTTATATACACATAGTACGTCCTTAGTTGTTATAACACAATTTCAATTAAGATATGTCAATTGCTTTTTTTACCGAGAAGACCTAATAAAAAAAGAAGAAATAAAAGATATGCACTTAAAGAGATGTGTTAATTTTTTTAGTAACTTTAAATGTTTAAAATGACATTTGATAAGAATGATTTGCATTGCAAATTAGTTAAGGATCTAAACTGCCATCACTTTTTTTTAAATTGAATAAAATTATTGTTGCATTTTGTGGAAATTGACCACTTTCTGTTTATTATATTCAAGTAACAACGGTTAAATATAGATGTGGTATTAAATCAAGGTGTGTCGTGCACGATAAAATAATTAGTTCTTTATTTATCTTCTGAAGGACGTCGTATTTATAATATGCAGATTATCATATAATGTCGGTATGTTACACTTAAGTTTTAAATGATACAGTTTTAGTAACGGATATTGGGTTTTGCCGAACAACAAAAACTTGTCTTGACAATGTGCTCGAGATTTATTGTGCTTGTAACATTTGAAATGTTACTAACCTTATATAAAAGGACTAAAGACAACACAAAAAGTAGAGCTATAAACATTACATATACAGTGTATTTACAAGATTGATTGGTTGTTAATTTTTTTTTAATATTATCCATTAAAAATGTGTTCGTACAAAAGCACACATAAAAAGGAAGCATTTGTTCGACAGCTTATTCGTAGAACTTGTCGGAAATAAATGTAATTTGAATTTTACAATAAAAAAAGTAATCGCGATCTGAAAGGAAGAACTTTCGACTCATGCCCTTTCCGCTGGTAAAACCAAGTTTTTAAAGGTTGCGGTGTTGTAGGAGACCTGAAAATTAAAATCGTTTGTGAATCAGTATTAGGTGAAGACTCTTGTTTTGTTCAAATAAAATACTCCAAAATTTGATGCCGAAAAAACTCTTGCCCATGGTGTGTTTGTTTGTGTGAATCGTAAGTAGCAGCAACAAATCTAACTGATGAAGTTTAAGAAATTAAACATGATTGATGAATTAAAATCTGAAACCAGTGATATAATCACGAACTATACCTACATATAATGCCGTTGAATTTTGGAAAATGAAACGTCATTTCGACAACTAAGACGGTAGGAACAGTAACAGGTAACAACATTTCTCAAAAAATTACAAAATTTTGAACAAGTCAAGTAAGTAATTAAAAGCTATAGCTTTTGTTAAGAAGTATAAACAATTTAGAATAAGAATATGGATCGGACGATGTTTACAATACCAACTAAATTGGATTTAATCTAGAAAGGCATGGAAGTCACAAGAATTTAGAAAGTTAGAACCTGCAAGTTAATTGCAGTGACTACTCATTGCTACAACATTTAACCTTCTTATCTTTTATTTCTAAATATCGTTCCATTTGTAGGTTAAATAAAAGATAGAATTGAAAAGATCCATGTTGTAAGGTAAAGTATAAAATATAGAATAAAAGTAATCCTCTATTTCCTTACGAAAATTTTTAATTTACTCCTGATACATGTTTCGGCAATTAGCCATCATTAGTCTAGAATAGTCAGTTAAGAATCAATATGTAGAACATGTTTTTAAATGTCTCGACATGGATCTGGAGTAAATTAAAAATTTTTGTAAGGAAATAGAGGATTACTTTTAATCTATGTTTTAAATAAAGCCATTTAATGTTTGGAATCTGAATTGACAGAATATAACGGTTTAATATTTGCAGAACGGGACCATTTACGCTTGAACAAAAATGGAAAATATTGAAAACTTATGTACCTACTTACAAATTGGTGAATCTTCAACTGTAAGAAATTTACCTGGAAGGAAAATTTGGAATAAATGATAGACCTGCAACTCAATTTGTGAATCAATTTCTTAAACGCGTTCGTGAAACTGGATCGTTATTGGACAAAATAACCCGTTCAGGTTCTCGTCCAGTGCGTTTAGACGAAAACATTGCTGCTGTTGCCCAAAGTGAGGGTGAAAATCCATCAACATCAACTCGTCATTGGTCTCAGGAAAATGAATATTTCACGTACTTTTCTGAGGAAAATTTTACATAAAAAACTCTGTATGAAGGATGACAAAGTTCAATGAGTTCAAGAACTGGAGCCTCATGACCATCCCATGCTTTTCCGCTTCGCCCAATGGGTTGGAGATCGCTTATCCGAAGAGGAGCATGTTTATCGGAAAAAATCGTTTTAGTTAACAACAATCTTTATTGTCTGTATATTTTTCAAAGATTACAAAAGTAGGTACATATTATGTTTATATTTAATCTAAATAATCTCTACTAATCTATATACAAATAAAATAAAACACACATATTTACGTTCAAAAGCGTTCAAAAGCAAGTACATACTTTTTAACTATGTTTTAAATTGATTTTTATATTGAATATGTACTTTTCAAACTATCTGGCAGCTTGTTATTACCTCATAAATATACTGGGTGAGGCATTAGTGCGTCAAAGCTCAATATATCCATTAATATTAAAGATATCACAAAATACTATACACAAAAATCATAGACAGTCTTAAGCTACATATTTTAAAGTTATTTTTGTATATACAGGGTGTTTCATATTGCCATGATGAACCAAACATACATTTTATTACATAGGACACACTATATATTATTTCAAATATTGATTAAGCATATCTTTCTTATTCCTTCGGTATAATGTTTAATTGAGCTATACCGAGTATTTAAGAAGTTATAGTCAATTTTGTCTGAAACTCATTGCGTGTTCAACGTCCTGTGTATTCCACACGAAACAACTTGAAATTCTTTTTGTACTGGAATGACTTCTTTATATTGTTACAGTTTCATAGCAAAGTGATATTTTGCCAATATTGCGAAACCTGTGTACAGGGCGATCCAAACGGCAAATGCATTATTTTCTCATCTTATTTAAATGAAACACCCTGTATTTTATATTAAGAAAGGGAAGGACACTGTATGCACTTTCATTTTTATTAACCACTCCCTATATCTAAAGTTGTTAATTTCTGATATATTTAATATTTTCTTAATCAAAGGTGAGCTTTTTCAAACTAATTGTAAGACGTTTAATTAGCCATGAAAAAATGACAGTAAAAGTACCTTAAAACTTATTAAAATTAATGGGAATGGAACTACTAAGCCTAGAAATTTGACAGTCATTCTCTGCTATGGACTTCCCATCCAATTGAATATCTAATCTGTTATAATTGTTACGCTAGAGCGAACTGAAGCTTAATACGGTAGTTTTGTTCCGATTTAATTTCAGCCCGTTATTATTGCACCATTTTCCCATATTATCAGCGATGCTATTACCTAAGACTGACAGATCAGCAATAGACGCTCCAGAAAAATACAACTAGTATCATCGGCGTATTGTACGAAGACACAGGAAGGCAAGACAGAACTGAAGCGAGAACAACTGGACCCAAAATTGATCCCTGAGGAATGAAGTCTATTTCCACATCGGCGGGTATGCCAACAAGCAACATTGTCGCATTTTATCCGCAGAAAATCCCAAAGTCGTCATTGAGAAGCCGATGCACACAAATCGAGTAACTGATTGACGAGGGTTTTAACACGATTGGACAGTTTTCTTCAAAAATAACCAAGGAGCAACCGTTGCGATTAACGGTGACCATTACTGTGCCATGCTGAACGAATTTTTGTTTCCACAAGTTGAAGAGGATGACATGAACAACCTAACAATTTGATTTTTATCTCAATCTGCTAACTGTACATATCAGAAATTCAGCAGCTTTCTAGTCAGCCACCGCCAGAAATTGAGTCTACCAAAATGACATTCAAAAAGGTCACGGCTATTGTGTTTTGGAATAAAAATGGGATCGTGGGTATTGACTATCTCAAATCGGGTAAATCTATCAACAAAACGTACTACATGAACCTCTTTGATGTGGTCGATGCCAAGATTGCAGCTAGCAAGCGTCGTAAAGTCAAAGTTCTGCAAGACAATTGTCCAGATCTCATTATACTTGTTTCAAAATTTGAAAAATGTTGAGGTTAAAGCGCAAATTTATAAACGCTGATGATGTAGAAATATAAGTTAGTGGCTATTTTGCCCCAGAAAATTCAGGCTGGTTTTTTTAATAAAATCGTCCGTGCAAGGTTCAAGCACACGATAGAACAGACAGACTTTATTTAGATAAAGTTACAGATGTGATTGTTACTAAATAAGTGTTAGTATAACATGATGTGGTATTTCCGTTATTAATTGAATGCTATTATCAATTAAACTTAATACTGTAAAATTTGATTTAATTAGCATTAATGGGCACTAAACTGCAAAACGGCTAGCGCACCAATAAAACCTTCGCAACACAGATTGCGTGTAACTTGAATACATTTAACACATGTACTAGGTAATATTAATAATCTATCTATGTAGTAGACTTTCACTTCAACTAATTGTTGTGTACGTTTATTATGCATTTGGCACGTAACTTAGGTATTTTCAGCGATGCATATTGTATTACTTTCGATTAAAATATATTTAAATGATACATTTCCTTTTATTTTCTTTGTATTATCGTGCACATAATTCAACTAATCATACACATTGTTTATTGTAGTAATTTACTATAAAGAATTGAAAGTATAAAAACACGCTTGCATATTATTGCGATAACTAAACTGTAACGACTACATTTTTTTATTATAAACTAACAATTTAATCGTGTTAGATGATAATTCTCGAATATAGTCACTTTCGTTTAATATTCTATTGTAGTAGGTCAAAATGTGATTAATGATAATTTTCTTGTGTTAAAGTATAAAGCATGTTATTACATTAAAACATATCTTAGCCGATAGGATCAATAAATTCTACAAATACGTTATTAGTAATTGCATAAACGTGGAATGTGAATGTTTAGAATATTACTAGAAACATTTATTATTCTTTTTTTGTGTCATCCTCGCTTTATAGAGTAATATATTTTATGTTGTAATTAAAAAATACTCCTACTTTTTATAATCCGTCTATGTTGGATTATATAACATTATTTTAAAAATAAAAATATTCTAATAAGGAAATCGTTACATAAATTAAATAAACCGTGAATGGTGGTGTATGTATCCACTGCATGGTGCTATTTTCACTCCAATTTAGAAGGTCTATTGTGACTCCTGTTTCTTGCTGAGTGGCTGAGGATTTCTCAGCTTCATAGCCGACTTGCTAAATCTATCTGCTTTAGAAAGTTTAGAATATGGGATGGCTTGATGTTAGGTCTTCTATTCCTCGTCTCTGCCAGTCCAATTACTCTCATATGGCTTCGGAGCCGACAATGACCTGATAGGATTCCTGTCAGTAAGCGAAATTGGTTTTTGCTCATGGTGATGGGTTCATTGAATCTGTACTGGTTGTAGATTCCCAGAATTGGGCCCCCAAAAAAAACATTTTCCTTCCCCTTTTTACTTTCTCATTTCCATCTATGTGTCTCGACGCTGACATGAGGATGACTTTGTTTCGCATTAATGGCTCCTCGACTGTCAGTCAGGGCGATAATTTCCATCTGTATACTATAATATAGCTTTCTTGTTCAGGTTCGTAATGGTGTTTTAATTCCATCTACTCCTGAAGTCTAGTCTCGTAATAAAGTTTTTTGCAGGAGCTGAATTTCTTCGGCATCCCATCGTGGTGCATGTTCCACAACAGATCGTCTCCAAGTAGGATTTTCGATTTCTGTCTGAAGATGCCTTCTCCCATCAGTCTGTATGAGCTTTATCTGGCCACACTCTTCATTAAACTGTGACTTCCACATTTTGCGCTTTCGATTATTACTACAATGTTGCGGTAAAGCTCATCCACCGACTCCACATGCCCTGTGGGCAGCCTCTGGTTGTACTGATTCAAAGAGTTTATTGCCCTAATGTAGTTTCTGCTATTCTAGTAGAGACTAACTGCGATAGCGTGAAAGGTAATGCACGACAACATATTTTTTATTCTGGAATATTTTAATAATGTCATAACAGAAAAATAAAAACAAATGTTGTTTCCAATTTAACACTTAAATACATCCTAACTCCTAACATTAGCGTAGCCTATAATAAAACCAATTTCTCTTTCTACAGGAATGATATTAGTTCGGACTTATTAGGAAACCTATTATAATGAAGCAAAATGCCTCAATTATATCAAGAAGAAGCAATTAAATTTCTACGTTGCAACGCACCAAGTCCATTTTAGGAATCCAATAATTAAAAACGAGATATCACGATATTATAAATTATAACTTGTCCTTCGATTGATGAAACTTAACTTAACAGGTATGTATATAATGTATATATAGGCACTATATACATATTAATTTATTGGAATGTCTGTGGTGATTGCGTCAGATGATCAGATGCAGTCGATTGCAACTATACAAGTGAATAAAGAATGAGTTCTGAATAAAAAATGAATTATTTATTTTTTTAAGCCCGAAATAAAGAGGTCAAATCGCGAAATAAAGAATAAAGCAAAACACAATCAACGAAAATTAAACTACTTTCACTCTACATGCACTGCAACTTATTGTTAGTCGATTTAAACGCAGTAACCTATAATAAAAAAAACACATATAGATTAATAAACATACTAATTTGAAATTTTCATCATCATTTGACTGAAGTGGTTCGTTTTGCAATTAATATAGATAATATTGAACGAAATTTGCTACTTTCATTTATGAAGGTTTCTTTAGCACGCTTCGTTTAATAACTAATCAATCTTGTTTTTACTTAAGACTAATTACAATCTAATATGAAAGAAACTTCAATGAAGATATCTCATATACGTTCCTATATACTTCGACAAAAGAATTACATTTGGCAATACACAATTTACAATTTAAGGTCAACAAATAAACCTCTATTATCTGTCGTTGATTATATCGAGTGAAGAAGAAATTAAATTTGTTACAACATTTAAATATCAAATCAAACATTTCCGTAGATCTTGCACAATCATCACAGTTATTACTGCAACAAAGAAGGACGCATAATTCTGTAATAATCAAATGAATCATTTTATTACGAGTACAAATGCAACCCAGTTTCTATTTATTTCATTTATTTTATAATTTAAAAATGAAACACCGCCAAAATTGTTAGAACCACAATATTTATAAGAATTAAATATATTTGACAAAGTTCTATAGTTGGTGCTGATTTGAAATTTCACGTGTTTAATTATGTGGACCGTGATATTACCCAAATTCTGACAAGCATTAGCAGATCCTTGCCAAGATCGTGGGTAGACTACGAGAGGTTGCTTCAAACAATAGACATTTTTGTTTCATCGTTAAAGACTGAAAATGATGACAGCAGTTTTTTTTTAATTGGGAAAGATTTATTAACGCTGTTTGAAGACCTTTCAACCATCTTCAACCCTCTTCAACGATCCTTTAAAGAACTTAATCGAAAAACGTTAAATAAATAACCAGTTTTGTTTCAAATGTTTGGTAGATAATGTCCAAATTCAACCAATTTTTGTTTTTCTCACTGTTGAGACTAAAAATTGTCCCTATTAAGAACACGTATTTAATTTAATAGTTCGCTGATCAGGAACATAAATGTAGGAGCCATATGTTAATTCGCGAGCTCCTGGTTTTGAAGTTCTACTTCATGTGTACTATTGACTTTTTAAGAGTGACTTCATCGACAAAAACTTAAATGACAGAATTCTGCTTGAGTGTACAGGGGCTGAACGTGAATAATGTTGACCTAATTGAGTTAGAGTTGTCTTTAATTTTGTTTGCTTCGTAGAGGAATGGGGGACATATTTATATCGCCCTGTCCACAGACATGGTGAAGTGGCCATCTGGTGTAAAAACAGTTTTGACATAGCAGAAATTAATTCAAGTTCCGAACTAGATAGACGATTTGGTGGGTATTTCTTTAAACAGAAAGAGTTTCGGGTAGTAATCCTATGTTGTCACAAGAAGCAGAAACATCTATCTATCATTTAACTCCAACAACTCTTTGAAGGAATCCTGGTCAATACTTTTTCAGAACTTAGGTAGACAATGGTCCAGTTTTAGTCAAAATATTTTGCTGAAAAATTGACGATATTATTGTTGATGAACTTCCCTCCTCACATAGTTAAAATCTTTAACTAGTTTTTTATTGATAAGCCCACTTAAGTTTGTTTCTGGTTTAAAGCGGGGTGTGGTCATTGGTACAAATGGTGTATGCTGCCCTCTTTTATGTAGTGCCTTTCTTGTCCAACCCCTTACCAAACTCATTAATTTATCATCATGCATCAATTTTAATTCCATTCAGTTTCCCAAAAATATTCAAAAGTTTCGTATTAAACAGGCTTTTATGTCAAGAATAATATCCTTACCAAGAGTCAGTACATTTTTATGAGCCGTCATTCTACGATTTCCAGTATTAATTTCTTTTCGGATGAACTTATGTTTGTACTGAATCTCGCTCTCTCGAACTCTGTGGAGCTATTTTGTGACCTCAGTAGAGCTTTTGGTTGTGCAGATCATAATTTTCTGTTATCTTATCAATCGATCTCAATTTGTCAAAATCTCATTAAAAGGGTCGATAATCGCAGTGGCTTGGGGCTACCCAATGAAGTGGCAGATCACTGATATCCGTGGTCAAATTGTGCGCCAAACACGTGATCCAAGTAATCAAACGTTGTGGTGTTGGTGTTACCAATGTTTTATCTTCAATTTAGGAGCACACAGTCCTTAAAATCACACTGTATTTAAATTCTAAAACAGTTGAATTGAAGTTAGAAATATATTTGTTCCACCCCATGCCCCACGTTAGCAACTATTACTGGGAAACTATAATAGTTGAAATAGTATTAACCCGGATTATTTTTTGTAGAAAATTTCATGCTCTATACAATTTTTTGATATCTTGTCTGGTACAGACTGGATATATTTTCTTAGTTGGCATCGCAGCTTTAACCGGGCAAAATATTTTGAAAATCTGTAGGTAACACTTTTTTTATAGAGTATGGAATTTTTTTGTTTTCAAGTAATAGTTGTTACTGTGGGGTGTGATATAATGCAGTTAAACGTGGCGTAGAAGAAAGTTAAAAACTTTTGTAATTATAGCATTATAACTTTGGATAAGTCAGTACATATGTATACAGTGTGTCCACCTAGTACGCGGAAGTCCAATATCTTGGTTGATAAGAGAGATAATTGAAACTCTTTTTATTTCACGTGTCTAGTTTTCTCAAGATTTACAAACCTAGAATAATGCCGATTATACAGGGTGTTCCATTTCCTCTGCATAGACAGCAACTTTGTTTTTTTTAATACAAACATAATTTTTATATAATTTATTTTGAATATACATGAAAAATACAAGGAACTTTATGCATAGTATTCATATGAAAAAACTGACGGTCTTTGTGATATTTGGCTTACTATGCTTTTCTAGTAAATTTTTGTCAATTACATTATCGCAAATTTTACGGTTACGCTATTAACAGAAAAGCTGTTTTTAGACCAAATGTTAGGCAATAATGGTTCTTTAAAACACCATGTCAGAAACTGACCTGCAGTATAAGGGGTGCCCAGAAAATGTCAAATTTAATGAAGCAAAATATGAAAAATCTCAGTTAATTCAAATGGAACGTCCTGTATATTATTGATCAGTAAAACGCAGAATTAAATATTCTACAACTTTACTATAGCATTCCCTATACTTAAGTTCAGTATTTTAGGTAAAAAACGCAGTATTGTAGTAAAAAGTGATTAAATTTATGCATTACTTCACATTTACTCCATTAAAAATTAAAATTAAAAGTATTCCCGGTGCAAAAAATAATTCAACATGTATAATATCTTTATCCATTTTGCAGTAGTTTTATTGATGTAGGCTTGTTTCTACAGAAACTCTTTGCATTACTGTTTGTTGTGAAATCGTATTGAACGCGAATATTTTTGTAGGCCACTCAAGTAATTATTATAAACTTAATAAAAACCCAAAAAAATTAAAGGGATTGTTTGAAGAAACGAATGATGTTCGTCCTTTTCTAAGCAAACACAATTTAACAAAAAATTTGAATTTTTTGGCAAAATTAGTTACATATACTGCTAATAAACAATCCTTTGCAGTTCACATTATTGGCAATCTTGTTCATGAATTTGATATTTACTCTTCACAATAATTATTCTTTCAGGTTAGACAACATTGCAATGCCAGATATACAAGATTAGATGATTATCACAACAGAGCAAATGTGAAGAAATGTGACAAGAAAATTCCAAAATAGAAATATGTTATGCTGAGAAAAGATTGTTTCTTCAAACAATCTCTTCAATTTGTTTGGGTTTTTATTAAGTTTATAATAATTACCTGAATGGCCTATAGAAATATTCGCATTCAATGCGATTTCATAACAAATAGTAAAGCAAATATGTTTCAGATTCTGTAGAAACAAGCCTATATACATTAATAAAAGAACTACTACAAAATGGATAAAGATATTATACATAAGAACCTAATGATAATAAAACTTATTATAAACTTGTTGGATTATTTTTTGCACAGGGGACACTTCAGTTTCTTTAATAATTGTATTTTTAATTTTTGAAGTTATTTGTTTTTTTTAATAGAGTAAATTTTTAACTATAATACTGCGTTTTTTATCTAAAATGTTGAACTTAGGTATAGAGAAAGCTATAGCAAATTTGTAGAATATTTAATTTTGCGTTTTACTGATCAATAATATACAGGCTGTTCCATTTAAATTAGCGGAGATTTTTCATATTTTGCTCCGTCAAATTTGACAACATTTTCTGGGCATCCCTTACGTACTGCAGGTCACCTTCTGACATGGTGTTTTGAAGAATCATTATTGCCTAACATTTGATCTAAAAATAACTTTCCTGTTAATTAGCGTAACCACAATATTTGCGATAATGTAATTGACAAAAATTTACTAGAAAAACATAGTAAGCCAAATATTTCAAAGACCGTCAGTTTTTTCATATGAATACCATACATAAAGTCCCTTTTATTTTTCATGTAGAATCAAAATAAATTATAAAAAATATAGGTTTGTATTTAAAAAAACAAAGTTGCTGTCTGTGCAGAGGAACTAGACACGTGAAATAAAAAAATTCAATTATCTCTCTTATCAACCAAGATATTGGACTTCCGCGTACTAAGTGGGCATCCTGTATAGTAGGTAATACATACATTTCAACATAAAAAAGTTTCCAAAATTAAAACATGTTTATTTTGAGAGGCGTAACCTTATATGCATAAATGCCTCTGGTAGTAGGCGACCTTTTAAGGAAATATTTAACTGTAAATCTTTTTATTTTATGTAGCACCGCCATTGTATTATTTCTTTACATCAGCAACGCACCTATATGCATTACATGCGAATTCAAGTACCTATCACTGAAATAAATGACAACATGATACAGCCGCACCTTAATGAATTGCCCACACTTAATTGTAATGCACCGTAACACCTTTTTCACAAGTAAGTGATTATTGTAAATGATCTATATTACTAAATAAGTGGTAAATCACTATTACATACGTAATGTAAGTATATTTTATAATTTATCGCTTGTTTAGTAAACCTTGTATTAAAATATTATAATAAAAACCCACAATTTTTAATTTTTTTTGGAGACTTCAATGCTAGATCAGAACAAGAACCTTCCAATTACGTCAATATATCTAGGAAAGTTCGTTACTCTCTTCTACAATTTAATAACAATTGTCCCCGAAGCACGTGCAATTACTGTACGATAATTGTCAACATATGTCAAGTATTTGTCTATGATGAAACTGTACGAAGGAAGCCGTAAACTTGGCACTGAATTCTTTAGGGTCAATACTACAAAGCAAACGGTGTGCGATTCGAGTAATTGCAGTTATTTTAACGAGTTTATATGCTTTTATAAAGATGATCGTTTGTAATTATGGTACATACCATAAACAACCTGGATATAAATTCTGCACTAGATAATTCTAATGTGTAAATTACAGCGACGCTTAAATATGTCAAGGAAACTACTCACTACAATTAATTACTATAATTGATGCTATACTTGATTGATGACAATCTTTAGAATTCTTAACAGTACCTTCATTGTATCGTTCATGTATGACAACCATAAAAAAGTATTGTTATAGATACTATTTGTTCGAATAAATGAGCCCGTATGGGAAGTAGGATAATATATTACGTAGGTATATATATATGTACTTCAAGGTAATCACCATCCTATACTGTTTACATTTTCATTAAATTACCAATTAAAACGGCAAAAATGGAAACGTCTTCGCATTTCATCAATGAGGAAACGCGAAGGAGTATCCAATGTATGTATAACTTTCCATAAATTATATACCTACACGTCTACTGTTTCGTTCGTATTTCTAGGTGTTTCGCATTTTATTTATTCGTAGAGTCATAAAGCATACCGTACAAACAAGGATGGCGAAAGTGATTTATTGAGCGTAGCGCGCGTAGTTAATACGGTAATTGACATTTACTATTTAGGATGATCCGCTTATATATGCAGACAAGTATAAGCCTACATATCTTATGAATAAATGTGAATCAGATCTGAAGAAATTTTGATAAATTGTTGCAGTTATCTTATACACAGAAGTGCATTATTGCTTCATCAGATATTTCCTCAGCTTTACCACCCTCTTAGTAAGTAGGAGTAAGACCGCCAAAAATATAGAGCCAATAATCCTTCTCTGACAAGCACATGCCCAAACTTGAAATTTTGAATCAATGAAACGCGTCTACATATATTATTAAGAATAAAACGCTCAATAAATCGTTGATCGATCACTTGCAAATGGTAAAGATGTAAATGTAGATCATACTGAATGATACATCTGTAAGTGTCGTAAGCAAGATTCAATTCTTGATGTAAATGTTGGACAAAAAGTTGAGGACGTTTTCCTACCAACTGCCTTGACACTTCAAAATCTTCATTTTCAATTGTTTACTTACCACTGCCCTTCTTGCGCTCCACGATTCTTCAAAAAAGTTGGTCGCCCCAAAGTAAGATGTAAGATGTAAACTAGAAATATGCAACAAAGTTAAGAACAAATGATGAGATTTGCGTAACTGGGGGTGGAAGTATCGAGCGATGGAAATAGCTATAGAGAAGCTAGACAACAGACAATGAAGGCAGCGGGAAATGCGAGAGATGTCACATGGAAAAAAAAAACCTTACATCGGGGAGCAAAGTAAAAAATATATAAACCAATAGTGAGACCAATAATGGCGTATGCAGACAACAGAGATGACACTCTAACAACAATAGTGGGCAAACAAACTATGGATAAGATTAAGAACGAGGACACAAGAGAGGAATCTGGATTAGAGACGTTATCAGCAAAGAGCAGATGAAACTAGAATGATAAAGATTGCACGAGATCAAAGACCGGAACGAAGGAGAGCCTCAGGAAGACCGTTAAAAAGGTGGATATCCATTTCGATTAAAACACCATGTTCAAAGCGTGAAGAAGAACGGGTTGTGACCTAAATAAGACAAGAAGAAGAAGAATTTGACATATGATTGTTTATAGATGACATTTAGGAAATTGATATCAATTCACACTGGATAAAAATTTTATGACTCACTTAACAGCACTAAGTGTTAGCTCATCGGTTGAGTTTGGACCATGAAAATGCATTTTACCCATTTCTGGTTAGTCTCGAAGAAAGTATATTTTTATGAAATTCCAATGTATGGACTTCCATTTATATATATCACTAAACGTATTCACTTTTAACCTCATCCACTGCTGCAACATTTCTAAGTTGGAGTAACGACTTAAATGCGTTTGGAGTAATAAGTTCAAGAATTGGATGGATTAGTTCTTTTATTTCTAACTTGGATGTACTAATGCAAAAAATGACAGATACTTTATAGGATGAATAGAAACTAAAATGGTTAGAGCGCACGAGAGAGAAGAATGGAAGATGTAGGAAGTACATAACTAAGAAATAAGGATACAACTACCAAGCATAGAGAAAAAAGAGACTAAGACGTAACTACAGATACGCAAAATAAAGTAGTTTTGAGCAATATTCCTTGTATTGATCAAAATACTTCATTTTGTGAAGAAAATTCCAAATAAAATAAATTAGATCATTTCACCAAAAAATGAAGAGAATTAATAAGAGACAACACAGTCTCTGGAGACGTTTATTTATTAAACAACAATAGATTCCAACAACAAGTCAGGATGGAAGAACGGGGACATGACCAGAATGCAATTGGTTTAAAAATATGTCCTTGAAAGAAGTGATAATTATCAGAAAGATCAGAGATAATGTAAGCAAACCGAAGGTACAAAAGGACTTATAGAGTACAATAATGACAAAAATCCAGCGAATTAGACGGTTGAACATGTACAGAAAAAAAAATTGAGAAACACAGCAACGGATATGATGACGAACAGTAAGGTTTTCTGGTATGGACCACTTTTTCTAAGTTGCAATTACGATTTGTATTCTATTGTATTAGTTATACAAATTAAATAAATTCTTCTGGGTGGTAGAGTGGACCATTCTCTATTCGATAATTAATAAAATATTTTACTTGAGGTGGTTTTCATGAAAAATCTTTGGAACTTAGTTGGCAAAACTAAATAAAGCAAGATTAGAAAAATATAGTAGAAAACAAAACCAAAATGCTCTTAAGAATTTTCAAGAATTTAGAAACGTTTTAATAAAATTAGTTCACACGAATACATTAATATTTTTATAACTAATAAATTAATAAAAGTTCCTATTAATGTTACTGTTACATAATTTAAATCCTATTCATTTATATGCAAGTTTAACTATGCAACCTTCTAGATACTTTATCAATGCCGTTTATCAACTAGAAATGCTTAATTTCGAATCATTTATAATCAATAATTTCACATTTAGTACCGCAACGGAAATGTTAACCTTTACAACTCCATTTAAGTATAAAATATATATGTAGATAAAATTAAATTATAAATATATATGTAATTTGACGCACGTATAGTGATATTTAAAAAAACCCTAAATAAGACGTAATTAGACTGACATTTTAAGTAAATTCTAAATTAGTTTTAATTTTTAATTTAGATTGTAATAAAATATAAAAAAGGCGTCCTTCAAGTTATATTTCAATAAGTACTGCTTCATCGTTTCATAATCAAAAATGCATTTATGATTATTGAATATTTTTTACGGAACTGTTTTTTTTGATATTATAAACTTGACATTTTGTATGTCAATAATGTTAAGAGTGCAAATATTAAATTGCACTTGATACCGTTATGTTGAATATCTTCTAAATGACTTAATAATGAATAGCAGAAAATGGCTATAACCTTTAAAAGTGTGCTACTACTTATTTAGAATTCAATCAATATAAAGGAGGAGTAAGAACCAATTAAAACTCTAAACGAATAAGGAAATCACGCGAGTTTAGCAGATAAGGTATTAAATTGTTGGCGCATTTTTACCTATTTATACAGTTACAAGCTAGGTGTGGTAATTTTGGTGGTAATTCTTTTTTTTATCTTATACATACGTAGATTATTGTGCAAAAATTTATTGGATCAAGAGAATTTATCTCTACTTTTTTTTTAAATAAAATGTTTTAACGCAATCATTACATAATATGCAGAACTGGTCAATTTTCATACTCGTCCTTGCTTGTATAAAAAATTATTTCAAATTAGTGTAAATAGTAGTAACGAAAAAAAAAAGTTTGATCATCCTTGAACTGATTTATATTGAAAATTATTGCAGCAACTTTTAATGGGAGATACAATTAATGGAATGCATTTCTATCGGTTCGGATGGATACAAAATCTTGCAAAACTATGTAATATAACATAAATCTGTATTTGTCTATCTCGTTTATTCTGTTATAAATTTGTTGTTGTATGTAACGTTAAAAAAGTTTTGACTGTACCCATAGAAGATAAGAGTAGGCTAAGAAATGTAGGATTGCGAAAAATGACAACAACATTAAGAAGCAATGACAAAATTGGCGAACAAATGGTGTTTGTGGAGTCAAGCTTGAACTTTATTTTGCATTTTCTGTTTTTCAACACGTCTCATAGGTTTGCTTTGGATTTTTCTATTTGAAAACCTAAACGCTTCTTTCCAGAAAAAAAAAATTAGTACGAAGTGCGATTTAGTGTTAAGGCTATGCTGGTAATTGCTGTGCACCTACGATTCTGGTTCATTGGAATGGACGAAATTTAAAGAAAATCAGTCTCAAACTAAACTGATATCAACTGTATTTCTGGGAGCAAAGCTGGAGCAAGCTTTTGATTGATTTTATGGAACTTGAAACAACCGTATTGAAAGTCATACTCAGTGACCACTATCTTCTCCTACATCTCAAAAATTATCGTTTGAACATTTTGATGAAGATGACGAATTGATAATTTCAGCCAAAAACTAACTAAATCGAACCAGAAAAAAAGTTGAAACGCTAAATGAAAAACGTTATGAAGGAAGAAGGATAACCCACAATACTTACGATCAATCAATGAAAATGTAATAAAAGGAAGCTATAACAGTAACCTTGTATTAAAAGATAAAACTTTGAGTGAGAAGAAACAAGATAAAGTCAGACCTGGAATCTCAAACGTAATCGTAGCCAGCCTGAAGTTTAATCTCCAAATCTTTCTCCATCTCTTGATCCCTACCGATTTCCTTAACAGTGCCCTATTTTTTAAGCAAAACATGTGCTCAGATATACAAAGCAACAGAGGAAGTTTTACAATAACTAGTTGTCTCTACCAATACTCTAAAATCCTTGCTCCAGTGATAAATTACATTTCTTTCTTTCAGTGAAGTTGTGGAAGACAGAACCTGAACAAATTTGATGCTGCAATTTTTATGGCCACTGTTCAAGTACCGCCCAACTGGCTACTATAAAAAGCAACAAGGATTCGGAAAAGGTCATTGTGATGTTAGGAGGAAGTCTCATCTACATCGCCACATGATTTTTCGAAATGAAGATAGAAACCGATAGAAAGTCAGCTAGCAAAAAATGTACCGGTTAAGTTCAGGAAAGAACCGCATCATATCCATTAATCCATACAGAACCAGCTTTTAAGCCTTGCATTAGGTAGTTAATATTTTCCATGTCATGTCTATATATATCAGCTCCTAAACTATATTTAGAATTTTGAAAAGAAGTACTGGTTGTACTCGTTAAGTTCACTAGGTAGGGATTGTGGGTATGGCAGCCAAAGATTCCAACAATAGACTCAAATTTTCAAATTCTGAGTTTTCGCAATTTATCTATTGCTTCATTCTCTGATGAAGTGAACATATTTAGAATTATTTGCCCGTTTTAGAACTTCATCTATTTTATCGATTTTTAATAATTGCTGCTAGGTAATAGTTTATTTTTAATTATTACTTCTGCATTGGATAAAATGTGATGATCTTGGACGTCTGCAAAAACTGTCGGCTGAATGAAGAATCCTTTATCTCCAATTCTCTTCCTTCCTGTTTTTAAAACTGAACCGACTTTGATACCTTTGTCGATTACACCTAGGATACGGTCCATGTTAATTTGGTTTGTTTGTGGACCATGTTCGGTTTTTAAATCGAAACGATTCCCTATAACTCGTTTCTTTGGTCTCTCTATTGACCTACCACATAAATAGCACTGTAATATGTTCATATTTGAAGTAATACTGAAGGTTGTCCTTACATGTCTACAAATTCGTTATATATTTTAAATTCCACAAAAATTCTACTACCAGCAGTACAAGCTTGTCCTTGATTGAAGAATAAAGCCTGATGACATCCTTCCACAGAATGTTTCAAACTAAAATCACCGTCTAATTCCAAACTGGTTCTCTTAAGATTTGAATGGATTGCCCTTGTATTAGTTTGCCAAATTTGGTCGCACCAGTGAAAGAAACTTTATCTACCTTAAAGATAATAAATTGGGATTTAACACAAAATCAATGTATTATTAAGGATATAATACTTTGGGATGTTTGCACAAACTCTCCCCAACATCTGCACCACCAACCGTTACATTAATAACACCTGGTGGAAATCCGACCTTTTTAGGGTGTTAACTGTGATGGTTTCAACACAATTGTATTGCCTAAAGCGACAGCTGGAGCCAATTTACTAATTAATGAAAGAATCGGTACATTCTACAGCACTATTCCTGTACATACTCCAATTGGTTCGTGCCTCGTATAACAGAAGAAATTGCCATCCATCGGTATAGATGGCGATTTTGTGTGGTATTTATCTGCCCATCCAGCAAAATACCTCAATGAACCACATCATCGAATTTAAAGAATCTTTTGACAGACATTTCAGATTCTACAAATTGTTCTGAACATTTTTTGTACTCATCGGCAGGGATGACCTTTAGTATGGAGATCGAAATCTTTTGGAGACCGGGATGATATCGAAACGAATTCCTTTCATCGCCAATTCAGTTTGGGATATGCAGCCAAATTAGGTGAATACGATAACAATGATGGCTTTTTTGGTCAAAACGGTCAGTATTGTCTTGATTTTGCTTTTCTAACTCCGTATTTTTTTCTTTCTTTGGCTCTTCTGGTAACTTGTCTTTGTAATGCTGAACTCTCCAATCTTTTTGGTCATTTGTCAGAGTGTGCGGCACGAAGTGTGCACGGACCTGTTTGCCCAAATCTTCGGTCAAAATTCGATAGACTGTATACTTTTCGGTATCCCAGTTTCTTCCTCCTCACAGCGCTTGCTTGGAAGATTTTTTTGACTTTCTCGATGTTTTCTTCATTGAAGATGATTGTTGGCGTCGCTGCTTGGTAATCGTCTGAAAGGTCCTCACGATCGTTTCGTACGTTTCTGCACCACTTTTACCTAATAGCATTTCCATAACAACACCGGTAGCTTCATTCCCTTTTCAAATTAATAACTATGTACATACGACAAAATAATATTTCCTGGTTATTAAAATTATATACGGCATACATATTGTACACCTACAGACAATTATATCATTATTTCAGACGACGTATCTACATAAACTAAAAGAAATTCATATATCTGGATTGCGTGTTATTTAGTTATTATGTACGGTTTATATTTATACGTATACGTTTGTATAATTGCAGCTAATATACTCGAGATTTCTCTAAAACACACATAATTACGGATTCGTTTTCTTTGATTTTCCAAGCGCACCGTTTCCTGAAATACACAAAACCGGTCGCGAGCCTAAAGTAGCCCCCGACTTAATAACATCGATGGAATTCTACTGGGTAATTGCGCGATTTACTGGTCTTTTTAGAATAATAATCTATACTAGATAAATGAATGTGATGAAATCAATAATGTGTCGACATACTACCTTGTTTGTTGAATGAATAATTATGTTTGTGTTTATAATTATAAATTCGAGAACCATTCTCTAGATTGAACGCTGAGTTTTACCAAAATTATAATTTATAAAAATAATTCTTTGGCAATCTTTAGAGATCATTAATATTTCTGTTCAATACACTCGTATACATACATATGTATGTATATTCATCATCGTTTAATTAAGAATTGCAATGAGAATGCGAAAATTGTAACAATTACAGGGGATATTGCAAAGTTCCCAAGTGCACAAACGACTTTCAAAATTCATAATCCTCCTGCTGCATTTAAGGAATTCTCTAATTAAGAAATTTGCAACGGCGTTATTAAAACCGTTTGCACCAGTTGCATTATACAAAGTCGTCGTTGCGTGTCTTTGACAGAACAGCACGCTTGATTACACCATTTTTATGCGCACACTACTACATACAATCTGTCAAGTTAGGATTTCCCCATATTGCATTGTTTTCGACAAACTATTAATCAAAATATATTACATAGATCAAGATCATCGTTAAACGTAAATTATTTTAATGAATGAAATTATTTTAAGGCAATCCTCAATGAATTTTGCACGCGGGTTATTTCGATTAAACAACGTTTTATTCTTTTTCACACTAAATATAATATTGTTATTATTATTGTTATTAGATGTCCGGGTTAATTTAATCCTTAATCGGTAACTTTTTTTAAAGATAATTCGTGCGTATCTAATCGATAGAATCACCAAAACGGATTTCCTTCGAGAATATACGATTCTAGAGTAATATTATAAAGTTCTAATATACTTAAGAAATTAATTTTTTTACATCAATTATCAATTAGATACGCTAGTAATATTAAGAGTGTAACAAATTAATGATACCTTACCATGTAGAAGTCGTGTATTCTAAAATACACAAGTTACTCTTTTAAGTTATAAGTGAATCTTTTGTGATACAGTATATGAAAGTTAATTTAATTTTATAACCTCGAAAGTTTTTATAAAAATAACTAAATGCCATATTATTATAGGAGCTATATTTCAACATCACTTTTCTGGTGTGTTTAATAAGTAGGATGCCGGAAGAGCAGGGGTTGTTCAACTTCTAACACAGACGCTATTAACTTTTATTGTTTTTTTTTTGGGGTTGTTGAATCCGAATCCGAGGTCAATAAATCCCAGCGCATCAGGGTTTTGGAACATTAAAAAACCATAAACCGTTAACGCCATATCATGACGGAGGAGTGGATGGAATCAAAACACCATCACAGAACTGAATAGCCATATTATGGTATGCAAACGGTTTCAGAACAACTGGAGGGACTGGAATCGCAGTATACGAGCCAATAACGAAGTACTCCGAAAATTTAGGGAAATTCCCCAGCATCTTTCGGGCGGAAATACAATAAATAGGAAGATGCATCCAGAGATTATCATCTTGACCGACAGTCAAAGAGCCATTGATGCGGTGAGCTCCTATACAATTAACTCAAAAATGACTTGGGAATGCTCGGCAAGAAGGACAAAATCATCCTCATGAGGGCCCCATGAACCTCAATAGATTGGCACAAGACAACAAGGTATCTTTGATCTGGGTGCCTGGACATGAGGATATTAGAGGCAATATAATAGCCGATGAACTAGCCAAGGAGGGTTCTAGGAAACACTTCATAGGACCAGAACCCGTATGTGGAATCACAAGGGATTCTACTAGAAGGGCGATTTGGTCTTGGTTAGATAAGGAAAGAGTAAGGAAATGGAGGTCGACTGAGGGTCAACTCCATACTAAAGTGCTAATAGGAGACGAGGACGTTAAGTTCTTTGAAAGTCTAATTAGACGCAGTAAAAAACAAGTTAAGACCATTATTGGGTTAATAACTGGACACTGTCCCTTACAGGAGGAAACAAGTCTACATGTAATCTGCACATGTGAGGAATTGAAGGAACTCAGGCAGAAACATTTCGGGAAGGATCTACTGGAGCCTTCGAGGGTACTTAAGTTTCCAGTGGAAAGTTACTGGACTTTGTAGAGGACAGTAAACTTCTCAATTGGAAATGAGGGCTCCAATAGGGATGGTACAAAGAGCACCCAGCTCAAGTGCCTGGACAATAGGTATCCAACCCTTACTGAATGAATGAATGAATGAGGGCGCCATGACACACCGGGATAGATAGAAATAAGAAAGCAAACAAATTTGCAAGAAAGGGAGCGGAAACACCTTTTTTGCTGGATTAATCACAGCACAAGACTAAAGAAATTAAAAGAAAAGCTGATCAAAGGAAAATTAAGTACCTACTGGTTTGATCAACATGGAATGAAACAAGCGAAAACAACTCTGAGAACTTACAAGGAGGACAGATTCAATGAACTTATCACTTTGGGCAAAGACAAACATGGCTTACTGACAGGAATCCTATCAGGTTACTGTTGGCTTCGAAGCCATATGAGAGCAATTAGGCTGGTAGAGACAGCAAAATGCCGCTTCTGCGAGCCCATATACATATCCTCTCCGAGTGCACAGTACTGCGTAATTCAAGGACTATGCAATAGAAAAGGGAGACTTACCTAACATCAAGCCATCTCACATTCTAAACTTTAAACTAACTGATAAAGAATTAGCAAGTGAGCTATGAAGCCGAGAAATCCTCAGCCACACATCAAGAAACGGGCGACGCATAGACCTTCTAGGACGTAGTGTAGGGAGGGATGGAAAGTCTTTAATAAATTTCTTTAAAAGTCATATGAACATGAGCTATGTTTACGATTTTTTAGAAACATGTATGATCAGGAATGGAATCTGAATTCTGAGATAGAATTACAAATGACTGATGAATAGAGCGAAAAAGAGAGCTCAGAAATAATTTCTTTTATCGATCGCTGACGAGATCGAAACCACGTGGTCCGGTTCTACTGCTTGATCTATTTTCATTACTTGATCTATTTCACGTCTATTACAGGCATTTTTTGGTTTTGCATTAGAATACTTTTGGAACTATCGTAAGCAAAGCATTGCAATTTTGTCAACTGAAGGAAAGAAAGGGGAAGCTCAGAGTATTCCTCTGGAAGAATGGTCTTGGTTTGAGATATTCCTTGGAAATTATAACAAGCAAGAACTGAGTAGAAACAGCCTACGTATCGTCACAGATTTCCTTACAGGTCATTGTCACCTTGGGAAACTCATCACAAGGAGAGATTAGATTAGATTAGATTAGGAATGGGATAGCCACCGAGACCTTTGCAAGTCTATTGTGACCGCCTTTTATCCTAGAGTGCGTTCTCTAATTTTGTCTTCTTAATTAGGCCTATCATTTTTGAGAGCGGCTCTTTTATGTAGCCGTTAGCTGTGGGGTTCTCTACGTCCATTGCTAAAAACCTTGTCCTCCCTAGGCCATCGCAGTGGCATAAAACATAAACTGAGGTTTCTTCTTCCTCTTCACAGAATCTGTAGAGAGCATCATCTTCCAGACCAATATTAAACATATGTCTATTCAGTCTACAATGACCGGTCAACAGACCTACTATCACTTTGACAGTCCTCCCGTCTTTACTCAGTAGGTCTTCAGTAAGCTCAAGCCTCTGTTTCCTTGTCTTTGTCCTGGTGAACTTTTCCACCATTCCTTGGACCTATTATTTGTGCATTCGTAGATGGAATTTTTAATTTGCGGTTTGGTGATGTTGAAGGAAGGGCCAGCTCCTCCCTTCACGCCCGTGTGACTGGTGGCCCAGGCCAAAGTTAATTTCCTTTGGGTGATCACCTCATTTAAGGTTCTTAGGCAATCCCAAACCAGTTTTGAGTTAGCACTTGCGGAACTGATCGCTTTAGGTGCTGCCTCACTGTCAGAGTAAAGAACCCTCAGACCCCTGTTCCTTTAGGAACTCCTTTGCCTGTCTTTGTCCTGGTGACCTTTTCCACCATTCCTTGGACCTGTTATATGTCTATTCGTAGATGCACTTTTTAATTTGCGATTTGGTGATGCTGAAGGAAGGGCCCGTTACTATGAAAGGCTGGGGGCAATTTCCTTTGGGTGCCCATCTTATTTAGGTCTCTTACGCAATCCCAAACCAGCTTTGAGTAAGCACTTGCAAAACTGATCGCTTTAAGTGCTGCCTCACTGTCAGAGTAAATACAGATACTTTTACATGGTTCGGTCCATTTATATACTTCTCTGACACAGTGGTGAAATGCTGCAACCTCAGCCTGGAATATCATCGAATCCTTGCTGAAGCTCAGTGAAAGGGCCTTGATTCTTTCTACGCCGTAATCAGTTTTAGAGCCGTGTACCAGTTTGAGTCCGCTCTTACTGGGGAGCCATGGTTCCAGTTCTTCCTATCTGGTATTATAACCTGATATTTCCTATCTAGGTTCAATTTCTGAACCACGGCTTTGCTTGGCATCCCCGTTAGGGGCGCCGCCTTGAGTTCATCTAGTAGTTTTTGATATTCGGTGCTTGACTGTGCATGAGTCTTTATGCTGTAGATCTAGCACTTCCTTGTGTAAAAATTTGTAGCGGTGGCAGGGTTTAGAATAATTATTTCCATGGCGGCGGTGGGACAAGGATAGGTCTGAAGCAGAATAGAGACTGCAGGTTCTGCAGGTCGGAGAATAAAAATCCGAAACATCTGACATCTAACAGCATCGCTATTACGGAAATCCGAGCTAATTATCTCGGCAAAGACGAAGAAGACATATTTTTAAATTTTACGCAAAATATAAAGATTATAAATTACATAAAGATGCCTACTTCATAGTCCAGAGGTATGTATGCACTAACTCGAAATCATTAACCAGAACTGGATACCCCATAAGAAAATGCCTATGCAACTTCATTCTCCTATAAGAGTCCACAAGTTGTGACCATAACAGACTTCGCCGGTAATTAGAAAGGAATCGATCGATAAACTGTGCTATGTGCAATTTGACCTTAAATACTCGAACGGTGTAATACTTTTTTACCGCGTGTACATTACAGGACACTAAGTAAGTTTCCCGATCTATTTGTATCAATGTTTAGTTTCAAGTCAAACCGATATGCGCGAAATAATAGAAACGATTTAAATTTCACTATCCACACGGTTTTTTCCAAGAAAGAGATCTGAAGCGAAATAGAGCAAAAATTACTTCCGATTAAACATTAAATATTCTGTATGAGAATTTCATAATTACATAATATTATTTTTAATTTGATAAATGTCAAAATCGACACTAATCGTTCACGAAAAAGTGTCGACTTCCTTTGCGATACTTCAATCATGGTGTTACACAATTAATCGCTATGAAACGAAATAAGTTCTAAGTCAACTGCAGCACACACGATCTTAAGACTTTCACTTAATCATTTTTAATAATAATACCGGTTAGCGTCTTCTGGTCAAACATGCACGCATCCACGAAGCGTGCTAATTTGTAACGAGCCGAAAATGTTTCAGATCCAACTCTTAATGGTGTTATGTATGTATCTACATTCAAAATCAGAAATTTAATACATATATGGTTGCGCAAGTCAGGTTATATGCACGTTTTATGACATAGATACGCTTAAAACTGCCAGCATATGAGTCCAGATGTAAATATACTTTATATGTGTTGCTAAATACCAAGATCCTTGTTATATGTATCAAATAGAATAGTAAAATATCAACGGCGTAGCGTAGAGTAATGACTGGTTTACTTTTACTTTCTTTAGAACTGAAATAAGATTATAAAACATTCCTCCTGTAATACAGGTTATGATTAAGCTGGTAGTACGGAACACGTTCTGTTTTTTTTTTTGTATAAATAAATTCTAGTTAAATAGTATCGTTCTATGTGAGAAAACCTCGTCGCCTTTATTTCGATTCAATGATTTTGGCGTGTGAAACGATTTTGTCACCGATACATGCACATAATTGAAAACGGTTACGCATAGTCCATTCACTTTTATATCAATCGGAAATTAGAACAAGCGAAACAAAGCGATTTAGATTCTGATTACTTTAACGATTGTTCGTATCGTTGATCTAAGTGAGTTAAATGTATATTATCATTTCGTAAGTATACATAAATATAAATACTGTTATGCAAATATATGTTACACTTCATTCAGTAAACATTATTTGAAATAACTTAAAAAAAATCGAATTTTCCATGAAATTTAGGTGACCATAAGTTCAATAAGAGACTTATACATTGAATCCATTTCGGAAACTCGGCGACTATCGTTGTGGGAGGACCATAGGAACCGGGTTTCGATTTTGTGGAAGGACGGCGACATTTTTTGAGAGAGTTGAAAGCCGGATCGACTTACTATTCGCTGTCGGGAGCAAAGTGATTAATAACAATAATATTATATATGAATGACATATTATTAATTATGTTAATTATCATTTTCACTAAAATTACCAAGAACTTTCCTTAATTTGATATATGCACAAGATGTAACATTCTTTGAATTTCTGGTATAAATTCTTATCCTTAGTTGATGTTAAAATATAGATAATTAATTACCCGAAAAAGTGACAGTTCTAATCAAATTGAATGTACAGTGTTCCCTCGCCACTTCGCGCTTCATGTTTCGCGTCTTCACTGCTTCGCGGTTTTTTCCAAAATATTTATCAAAAAATAAAAATGAAAAAATACAACCATGTCGGCAGCCACATTGCGGAAAGGAGCGTTGTTTCATGTTGATGCGCGAGAGAGAAGGATCCCGGCATCCCAAACAGAGATGAGTTGGCTCAGAGTACATACCACGGGCTCTCATTAAGGCGCGTGATTGGTTTCCGGTGCGATATCGACCAATGAGAGTACGAGTGGATTTATCCCTGTGAGTTGATTGTCTGCCCATCATTGCAGCGTCACCTACCATCTTCTCTTGTTGTATCTGACCAGTCTTGTCCATGATGTTGACTGTCTCGCATACTGTATTTTAGTGTTGTGTTGGCGACAACTTGTTTTGTTTAGGAGATAACCTTTTTTATTAATTAAGCCCTTATAATGCCGCCTAAGCGCTGTGCCCCTGCGAAAGCTTTCTCCGGTGCACCCAAGAGGAAGAAGAGATGACCATCAGCGAAAAAGTGAAACTTTTAGATATGATCAAATAGGGCAGAAGTTATGCATCTGTGGCTTGCCCGATGGCGACAATGAATAGGCTAAACGAGGTGCTCACGAACCTCAAGCCAGTATTAGCGCTGCCAGGAGTGATTCGCCTCCTCAAGGACGAAGCTTTTCAGCCAGCAAAGGCTGGTTCGAAAAATTTCCAGAGATACGGCCTCAGAAACGTGTTTCTGTATGGTGAGGCTTCCTCTGCTAACAACGATGCTGTTTGTCGTTACGTGGAGGAAAAGTTTCCTAACCTCATCAGTGAGGGAGGCTACCTGCCTGAAAAAGTTTTTAACATGGATGAGACAGCTCTTTTTTGGAAGAGGATGCCTTCATGTACATTGCTCTTCAAGGACGAAGTGAGGAGGTCAGGTTTTAAGGCTCACAAAGATCGTGTGACTGTCATCATGGCTGGCAATGCTGCAAGCTTTATGCTTAAGCCAGGCCTTGTTTATAAAACAAAAAAACCACGGGCATTAAAAAACAAAAATACGGCTCTCTTGCCCGTGTTCTGGATGCAGAACTCCAAGGCCTGGATAACGAAAGCTCTGACCTTTGAATGGTTCCTCCATTGCTCCATTCCCCAGGTGAAGCTGTATTTGGCTGAAAAGGGCCTCCCTTTTAAAGTTCTTCTCCTGATGGACTGTGCAGGAGGCCATGCAACGGACCTGCAATATGACGGTGCGCAGATAGAGTTTCTTCCCGAACACTACATCTCTAATTCAGCCGATGGATCATTCGTGCCTTTAAGGCACTCTACAGTCGGTCCACGATGAACGTCCTTATCTCGGCGGTTGACGATGCCAATGACGGATCCACCTTGAAAGCATACTGGCGCAGTTACGACATTGCCTCATGTTCAATAATAGTAATAATAATATTCAGCAAGCATTAAAGGACACGAAGAATGAGACCATAAAATCTAGCTGGAAGAAATTGTGGCCGAACGTGGTGCACGACTATCCAGGCTTCACTCCTGAAGAAGCTTCATCACTCAGTGGTGGAGAAGGCGGTGAGGCTGGCTCACATTATAAGGAATGAAGGATTTTTCGACATGACGGAAGAAGACATCAACGCCCTTATCGCTTGCCACTCGGACCCACTGACCGATGAAGACCTCCTTGAGATGACAAAGTCTACAAGTGAGGAAGAAAACGAAGAGGAAGACGAAGAAGAAACTGAAAAAGGTGGCCTTACCCTGGAGAATCTGCAACAATTGTGCAGCATAGCAAGAGCGATGCAACAATTTGCACAAGATATTGACGACAATATGGTTCGAGCTGTCGAGTTCAGCAATCGCGTTGATGGGGTTATGTCCTTGTACAGGTAAATAGTAATTAATTAACTAATTAGTAATTAATTAACTACCGAAAGCTTAGAATATTAAATGGAGATTTGTTAAATCATCTTTTGATTTTTGGCTGCCTATCCCGATAGTCCTTCCCTTTGACCAGATCAATACTTTTTACCAACATATATTCATCTTTTTTTAGGATATTCTGCATTTGTGATGGTTTTTATAGATAGTGGTCCAAATGATGCATCCAAATGCATTCCTCATGATTCCCAAAAGCTAATTTGGGGTGCCTGATTTCGGAGCCTCTGGTGGCTGGTACTGACGTCAGTAAGACGGCGCGAAGAGCGAACTCTAACTCTTCTCCCGGGGTAACCGTTACCACCTCAAGTAAAGTTCTTTTCGAGATAAAACTAACACTTCTAAGAATAACTGTAACTCCTTTCAGGATAACAGTTACTACATCGAAGGATTACTAGTTCTCCTTTTCAATATAATACTAACACTTCTCAGGATAATCCTAACTCTTTTCTGGATAACAGCCACTACCTTGAAAGTTAAGTATTTCTCCTTTTCGACTACTTTTTGTTACTATATCGAGGTTAAGTATTTTTCCTTTTCGAGATCAGACTAACACTTTAAAAGATATAAGCAACTACCACAGGGACAATGTTGTTATCACTTTTGAATATAACACTAGCACTTTTATTCTAACACATTCTTATTTTTAACACCAGAAGTGGATGAACGCGAGAGAACACCGAAAAAGTGTAAAAAAAATGTTGGAATTAACTCCAGATTTTTATGTGTGTATATGCCAAGAATTCGTCCACAGAATAAAATGCGTACTCCAGCAACACCTCCAGGCAATTTATTGAAAAAAGAAGTCTGATTGGATGTCTGATTTAAGTTTGAATTTATTTGTATTTTTATAGACAATACTCAGGTGCTTCATATAAAATCTATGCGTAACAAACAAGGGCTTACAATGAGCTCAGCTGTCCTTCTCGAACACAACGCGCGTATTTTAAAGATCTCATTTAAGTTAGTTGTCGACGTAAATCCCTAACGTGAGGAGGCAATATGATGATAAATGAGACTGAAACAGTGCGAAGTACGCCTTCTTGGCAATATTTTCACCCAAATCACGTCTCACCTCTCTCTAGTAAAACATGCAGACGAGAACCTGCCAGAAAGAGGTGGGGACATGCTCCGACCAACTTTGATCTGAATCTACTGTCAAACAGAAATTTTAAATTACAATATGACACAAGTTGTAAATTATTGATATTAACGTTCAGATTTGATGTTGATTTTGTTGCATAGTAAGAGTTTAGTTTTACTCAATTAAAGCTGATCCTATTCGCATCAAACCACAACTGCACTTTAGTAAATTAATTATTTATAAGGCTTATCCAGGTCTTGTAAACTTGGAGCACGCCAGTCAAGGATGTATCATCAGCGAAGAGGATTAAATGGGATCGAAATTCTATTAATGCCAGATCGTTTATAAATATAAGAAATAGGTTGGTCCCAATACCGAGCCCTGTGGAACCACCACATGAAACTCGACTAATGTTCGAGTCAATGTAGGTATCTGCAGGTACTGGTCTAGTTTTAGCAGTCTATGTCATTACTGGTCTTATTACTGATTTATATTCTTGTTTATGTCACATAAAATCAATTAAATTACATATTTTGAGAAACTAATAAATTTGGTATTTTCCGGATTTGTGTGTGTTTGCCTTCGCCTTGACTTACATACTTTATAATCCCAGACGATGTACACCCCCTTCTATGTATGGCAGGTACTGAGCAAAATGTTCCACAGTTTAAATTGCCTACACTCAAATATAACTCAATATGGAATGCGTCCTATTGATGATCCGAAATTGAGAGTTATCATTACAATAATTTCTTTAATAATTCCAGAATTTAAAGTCCGATGCTTGATAATCTCGAAAAAAGTCGGTTATCCCGATCTTCTTATATACAATTGAAGATTCAGTTTTTCCAATCGGTCCGTGTATCTGGTTGATTATTAATATTCGTTTGTATATGCTGCATATCAGTTGGTAAACTTGGTCGTGTTCTACAGGCATTTAATTCATATCATAACAAGCTTAACTCTACATTTGAAAACGAGAGATAAAGGCATACAGACCATTTTATCTATTAAAAGTACCTAGTGAGCTACATATATCAAATAAAGATAATACAGAGGTTTGAAAACAAGATAGAGAGGAAAGAAGGATTGGCGAAACACCAGTATGGGTTCAGAAAGTGACGTTCAACTCTACAGGTAGATTTAGATTAGGTGGTCTACAGGTAACGGAGCTAATTAAAGATGTGTCCGAGAAACGCAAAAAAAGACTGCAATGTGCTAATAACTGTGGACGTTCGAAATGCATTCAATACAGGAAGCTGGAACTAACATTGTAGTGGACTACCTTAAGGAAAGGTATATACGAAGTGACCAAACAGATCAAACTTAAAGTGGAATTGGGGTGCCTCATGGCTCCGTTTTGGGACCAATACTTTGGAACTCATTACTCTAGAATGATGTACTGGAAATTAAGTTGCAGGGATGCTCGAAGACTGCTGCTTTTGCCGACAACATTCGTACAATTCATAGATTCCTACATTAAGAATTACGACTTCTCGAAGCCAACTTTCGTACATTGAATTCAAACTTTCGTATATTCGATAAAATGAGAAATGTTGTGTATTGTTGCCATCCTGATTATCAGCATCATTATCATATTATATTCTGCAATACATATAATGGAATTCGAATAGAATTCTGTAAATACAAATAATACTATACCCTGTCTGTATGTATATTTGTCTCAATTAGAAAACGTTACGGTTTAACAGTCATTAGTTATAATGCAAGTTGGTACATATAAAAATGAGTGAAAAGCGAAGGGGTGATAATGTTCCTAGTACAAGTTGTAAGAAGCTTAGATCTCATAAACTTTGTACCTACACTTGAAACTAAAGAGAATGTTTAGCATCTATCAGACATGGAAGGAGGGAGGGGATGGAGGTGTAAACATGACGATAATTTTCTTGAAATAAACATTTAAGGGGAGAGAGGATACAAAAACTGGTAACTAAAATGTAGGTTTGCTAACAAGGATCGATCTATCTCCTCGTTTTATGAAATATTGCAAAAAAAACTATGTTATTGGAGGTTCCTTTGAGACGTTTCCCTTCCCGCTTCGTCTCCCCTTGTTCCAATTAAAAAAAAAACAAAAACCGGATGCTAAAACAAATACGTGCCAAATATTTTTCGGTCTTGTACATCCTTCCAAATTTCAAACACCACAACACAACAACCTATATATTTTTTTTAATTGAAAAAAATATATAATTCTATCTAAACAGATAAAACATCGGTATCACCAAACACCACAACTTTGTTGATAAAAGTTGTGGTGTTTGGTGATACCGAGCCCACAGTCCTTGAAATCACTCTAATTCTATCTAATACTACAAAATTGATGGAAACACTGATTTATGTTTTTTTTAATTATTTTAGGTGGTCCATGTCCGTAGTCGTGGCTTTGGCAACTGCCATAGCAATTTTAGATGTATTTTTTATATTAGTTGCAGTACCTGAAAGCTTGCCCGAAAAGGTGAGTAATCTCATTTATCTCGACATGCATATTTAGAAGAACACAACCTTATTAATCTGTATTTAATTAAAATTAACAAACTAAATATAACGATACATATAATGGATTTAAACAAAGCTATTAATTACAACAAACATAATCTGTATTCGTGTATTTTTTCACCTATTATTTATCTAATCTAATATTACCGGTTTTATTGTATTTTCTGAAAGTATTTATATTATTCCAATATCCACTAATATTGTAATATTTCGTAATCCTAGCGGCATAATCGTAAAATCATCGTAATGGTTATCCGTCTACATTCTACATGTACGAGCCACGTTATCATTATGAACTATATAGATATTGTACAAATTATTGCGATAGTTTATTTTAATAGATTATACCATTATGTGAAGCAAAAACACGCACAAGTTTAAACAATGTAAAGAGCTAGTATTGCACTACCAACGGGCTCATTTTCATATTATCTCTTCTATAATAGTATGCGAGCTATTTTTAGTCCTTTGATTACGTGTAGTACGTATATGTATGTATGTGACTGGTCGTGTAATTATGAAAATTATTCGCATATTGTTTAACAACCGCGTGGTCTGCGAAAATATTAGCTTAAACGGAATCATTGCTTTACGGATTGAGATTTTATCGTATTTATTCGAAGCAAAATACAGGGCGTAACACTAAGTAAATGTTTACTTAGATGTTTAAGGATTAATTCAATGAGCACCTGCTGATAATAGAGAGACGGAAACTAACACTGATGAGAGTAAATATGAAGAACAAAATGGAAAGGGGCTCTTGGCACACCTAAGATAAGAGTATAGCAAATATAAGAAAGACTGATAAGATAGATAAAGACATATACGCATAGCAAATGACTAAATGTCTGTTAAATTGTCAGTTAATATCAAGAAATTCCCTGACAAGACGATGTGGTACCACCAAGAAAGGAAGCAACCAAAAATGTGTTGCGGGTGTCGATGTTGGCACCAATCCTGTGGAATTTTCTTTATGATAGAAGTCCTCGGCTTACTGCGGACAAGGAAGTGTTCGTATACAGGGCTAGCAAGTCTGTGATAGATGTATAGGTATCCACTAGGGGCCACGAAAACGGATACAAAGTATTTTTGGTTTTTGCCGGTTTTTGGGGTGTACGACGTGTGGTTATCGTCAAATCCTGTGCTTTGAATTAGGACTTACCTTTTTCATTGCAGCATGCTGATGTAGTTTAACCGAACACCGGCAGAGGGATATACACGTCTCACTCTTTTGTGTTTTGTTTGTGTTTACACTTATCGGGATATCCGATAAATTACAATAACACTTACACACGTCATCTCTGTAATCGTTCGTGTAGAGGGTATGGAATCTGCCCTTGTTGGTGTCTGATTATCGCCCGATAGAGGTCATGGAGTTTATTTTCTGAGTTTCTTTCGAGTAATTTCTGGATATAACGGATACGGGGGAATTCGTTTGTTGATTTATACTCTTGTATCACACACTGACGAGAGAAAAAAAGTTCGAAACACGTGTCTGTGTGTCACGATTGAACTTCAAACGTTCCTTTATTATTTATTTGAATTAGGACTTTTTTCATTGCATCATGCTGACGTACCTGGAACTAGTTCTAAATAGAAAAATCTTTCGAAAATGTTGCAATGGAGAAAACAGGAAAGAAGATATCGTTAGTGGAGTTAACGTCCAATATTAATGATCCAGGAATGGCAAAAGGCAGACACTCCACGGAGTTGTTTCCTTGGCTCTTCTGTATGGAGCTCTTATAGAGATCTCATTGGAAAATTGTAAAGGAAATTTTTATTAATGTGCTTAAAGGCTTATAGAAGGGTGTCTACAAACACTGTACAAGTTGTAACGAGGGTGGTTCCTACGCATTTGCCAGTTAAAGAACGGTATCTATCATAATATACCAGTAACTGAATGCGAAGGCAGCTAGTATCGAGGAGCAAATAAGAAAATCCGTTGCAAGAGAAATAGAATAGTATCGATAACTTAGTATCAGTTCCTATATCGATACTTTAGGGCACTGAGGTCGATACCTCAACACGTGAGAAGCAAATGGGGTCAAACGCAGGGCACTGGGTCTTCAACACGTGAGAAGCAAATGGGGAAACGTGTGGTGGGTGCTTAGTTGCACGTCTTGGCCTTGTGACAGCATTATACCGCCTTTAATAATGCCGCGCTGCTAATCACTTTGCTCCCAATAGCGGATGGTAAGTCGATCGGATTCCAATTCTCCGAGAAAATGGCACCGTCCTTCCGGAGAATTGAAACCCGGCTCTTATCGCTCCGCCACTACGATAGTCTCCCGCTTAACCACTGCGGCAATCATTTTTTTCATCGTGTTAAATGGAAAAACAAGAGAAGCAAGGCACACCTGATGCTAGGAATAATTTTAACTATAAAGAACTGTGAGGAAACGATTATCGAAGACGTATCTTATTGGAGGGTGGTTAGTAACCTGAAGAAAAAGGGTGTGCGAAAGGAAGTGTTAAGACGAAACACTCCCCGAGATGAATGCGTTCAAGAATGTATACATATCAAATCTTGTAGTGTACTGATGAGGTTATAATAGACTGAAACACGTTGGAAAATTTCTGTTGTTGTTATTGTATCTAAGTAAGATTATTATATAGATTTAAATATATTCTTGTACTTCTTTAGGTTCGTGTCTCGCCCATTAGTTGGGAACAAGCCGATCCATTCTCTTCTTTAAGGAACGTAGGAAAGGATCCAACAATTTTACTATTATGTATCGCAGTATTTCTTTCCTATTTACCGGAAGCAGGACAGTATAGCTGCATTTTCGTATATTTAAAACTAGTGATGGGTTGGAGCGCACCTATGGTAGCCGTCTTCGTCGGTTTAGTTGGATTACTAGCAGTGTTAACGCAAGTTTGTTTAGGTATATCGAATTTATCATTATATAATGTTACATATATATATTCCTGGTTTATTCTGCAGGTGCTCTAATGAAAAATCTTGGCTGTAAGCATACTATAATGTTAGGACTATTATTCGAAATGTTACAATTACTGTGGTACGGCTTCGGCACCACTACCTGGATGATGTGGGCGGCTGGTATCTTAGCTTCAATGAGTTCCATTACGTATCCAGCAATTTCAGCATTTGTTTCAATACATAGCACAGCGGATAGGCAAGGAGTTGTACAAGGTACGATTAAAAGAGATAGCATTCGCTGATATGTCAAACTAATATTGTGTTTTTATTATTATTATTATTATTATTAAAGGTATGGTTACTGGAATGAGAGGATTATGTAACGGATTAGGCCCAGCGATGTTCGGACTTATCTTTTACATATTCCACGTCGATTTGAACGAGGAGAACGACATAAAGTCGACAAGTGCGACAG